>PVKZ01001405.1:14125-405166 GCA_004027375.1 Macroglossus sobrinus | reverse complement strand
AAAAATGAGACCTGACCGTTGTTTATCACCACACACCAACATTAACTCAGAATGGATTAAGGACCCGAATATAAGGCTGGGAACAATAAAACGCATAGAAGAAAACATAGGAACTAAACGAATGGACCTTGGACTTAAAGAGGATTTTATGAATTTGACCTCAAAGTCAAACCACGAGATAGCATCTCACACCTGTTACAATAGCCGTTATCAATAGGACAAGTAATCACACATGTTGGCGAGGATGTGGAGAATAGGAACCCTCATACACTGCCGGTGGGACTGCAAACTGGAACTGATACGGCCCCTATGGAGAACAGTATGGAGGTTCCTCCAAAAACTAAGAAGTGATCCACCATATGGTCCAACAATCCCTATACTGGATATTTACCCCAAAGACTTGAAAACTCATCTCCAAAAGGATATTTGCAACCGATGTTCATAGCAGCATTATCCACAGTGGCCGGGACGTGGAAGCAACCCAAGTGTCTTACGATAGATGATTGGCTAAAGAAGCTGTGGTACCTATATGCGATGGGATCTTACTCAGCCATAAGAAGAGATGAAGTACTGCCGTTTGCGACAACATGGATGGACCCCGAGATAAAGATGCTAAGCAAAATAAAGCAGATAGAAAAGGTTGAAAATCACATGATATCACTTATATGGGGCATATAAAAGCAACAAATGAACAGGACAGAGACCCATGGGCATGCACAATGGACTAGTGGTGACCAGAAGGTAAGGGGTGAGGAAGGAGGGGAGAGGTAGACAGGGTACAAGGAGTCAAATATAGGGGGTTTGAGGGAGGGTGGAGTGGGTCAAGGGGATCAAATATATGCAAACTGGACTTGGGGAGGTAATTACACAGTAGAATATATAGATGTCAAATTATAATGTATACCTGAAAATTATATAACTGTATCAACCAATGTTACCCCAATAAACTTAATTTAAAAAAAAGAAACATAAAATAAAAAATCAAGGGACAAAAAAAAAAAATCAAATAAAAAATAGTAACAACTACATTCCTATCAGTAAGTACCTTAAATGGAATAGAATTAAGTGGCCCAACCAGAAGATCGAGTGGCTGAAAAGATAAGCAAATAAGAGCCCTACATCCGAAAAGGAAGGGGATGGAAAAAGATACTGCTTTGGATGACCTAGAAGGTGTTTCAGTCAGACAGAGAAAGATAAACACTGTATGATTTCACTTATATGCGGAATCTAAGGAATAAAAAGAACAAACTCATCAAAAACAGACTCACAGATATAGCGGACCATTAGGCGACGGACGTGGGGGAGGCGAAGTTGGGGACTGGAAGGATGGGCTGAAGGGTAAAAGAAGCACAAATTAGTAGCTGGTGGATGGTCACGGGGATGGGGAGCATGGCATTGGAAATGTGGTTAGCATTAATACCTTGACTAGGTGGAGGGTCAGCGGAGGGAGGGAGCAACTGGGGGGAGCGTTTTACGAACTATAAAGATGTCTAACCAATGTACTGTATACTTGAAACTAATTAAATAATTTTCAAAACAGAAAGAAAGGAAATAAGCTCTTCAAAAAAAGGTTCCAAACCTTGGTAGATGATGCCTATATACCCCTTTTCATGGGACCTCCTTCCCACCACCTCAAAGTTAATCACTTTCTTAAGTGTGATGTTTATACTTCCTACACATGACTAAATAGTTTTACTATATATATGTATATGTATATACATATATATATGTGCATATATATACATATATATACATGTATATCTCTATAACATGTGTAATAATGTTATGTATGTTTTAAATTGAATATAAATGGTATAATCTGGTATATATACCCTGCAGCTTGCTTTGTTTAATATTCAACGTTATATGTGAGATTTATACAGCTTGATACCTAACCTATATTTATACACACCATTGTGTAGTATATTGTATATCATAGATATAAAATGTGATTAATTTGTCTAAGGTATATTATTCCAAGTTCAGCAGCTAGAGACTGGAACTGAAACAAAATGAACATATTCCTGTATATGATCTTAAAAAGACAAAAAGAAAACGATTTGTAAAAAAAAAAAAAAAAAAGTTAATTTGATAAATTGGCCTTTGAGCAAATTAATTTAGAGCCCAACATCTCAATAAGAGAAAAAACTAGTGTATAGCAAAAATAATTTCATCAACTAATGCCCCCTGTACTAGTCTGTGCTGGAACTATACCAGAGTACCACAGGCTGGCTGGCTTAAGCAACAGAAATTTATTTTCTCTCAAGTCTGGATGTTGGAAGCACAAGATCAAATTCCCATAGTGTTAGTGTGCAGTAAAGTCTTTTCCTGTCCTATAAAAATAAAATAAAAATAAAAATAAAGAAAGGCTTTCTGCTAGCATGGAGAGAGAAAGACATCTCTGGGTTCTCTTTCTGTTTTTATAAGGACACCAGTCCTATCACATTATGGGCCCTCCCTTTACAACCTCATCTAACCTCAGTTACCTCCCTAAATTAGGTCCTATACCCCAACATTGTCACATTGGGGTTTAAGGCTTCAGTATACGAATTTTAGGGAGACACCTTCACTCTATAACACTCCTAAATCGTATATTCCGTTTAGCTATTGCCACAACAGTGTTACGTGAAAAGAACCTCAAAATCTCAAAGGCATATATTTATTTTCCTTGCTCATGGGTATGTGATAGGGATGAGGATGATCTGAGCTGGTGTTGGCTGCATGTGGATCAAGCTACAGGTCAGGTTTAGGTGCACAGCTCTCATTTTGGAACGCAGGCTAAAAGGGCAAAGGACACCTGAGACATGTTCTTTTCAGGGTGATGGCCGAAGCTCAAGCGCACAACAAACCCAATAACCATATAAACACATTTCAAGCCTCAGCCTGTGCCACGTCTACCAAAATCCTATTGGCCAAATCACATCACTTGGCCAATCCCCAAATCAAAGGGGCAGGGCTGTCATGTAGCTACAGCCTGTGTAAGCGTATATAATACTACCATGGCATCGTGAAGAATTGGAAGCAATAATTCAGTCAGCCACAGCATATATTCTCAAGCCATGTTTGGCCTGAGTTTTAATTGACATTAAAAGACATTCTTTTGTTTCAGTGGCCCAAGTGGGTATTGCATAAAGCCCAATGCTACAGCCACACCAAAATTTGGTCTCTCCATGTTGTGGAGAGGTAACCTTTGGAATTGGAGATGGGGGCCTGGGCACTCTGAAAATAAATGTGAATTGTCTCTTTGAGATGCACAGGGTTATGATTGCAAAAAGGGATATTTACTAGAATCTGAATAGCAAAGTGTTCACAGGTCCCTGAGGCTCTCCTGGGAAAAATAGCATAAATAGCCACCGAGATTTTTTACTTTTATCAACTTACATTTTTTATCTTGATACAGTTCACAATGATGAGATTTCTTTAAAAAAAGGGTTTCATTGAGGCACAGCATTAACCATGTGTCCACAGACATTCAGGAGGCAGAAATGTCATGTCTCCTGAGGTTTAGCAAAATTGCCAACATCAACAGGTTGGCTGTTGGGGTCCAGATTTGCTCCCAGATAAGCCAATAAGACATGCTGTCGCAGTTATTGAATACGGACTAAAATATAAAAAAGATGCACGCTAGGTAATTGCAATAGCTTTATTATTCATTTAGCTTTAATTTATTTTAAAGAAAAAACTATTTCAATATGAAGCAGCATGCATACATATGTATCTTCTATGCTTTTCTCTAAGTTGCTTTTATTGTCAATTAAAAGTAGAGTTCAGCTTCATGGTGACCTAGGAGAAGAAAACAACAGCTACAGTTTAGTTACTTACCAATTGTGAGGCTATTGACATCTATTATCTCATCTACTCTTTACATTAATACTAGCAGGTGGTACTATTATTGTTCTCGATTTACAGATGGGGAAACTGAGGATCAGAGAGAGAATCTGGTCCATGGCCATATCAGTAGCAGAGGGCAAACACAGTTCTTGACCCCAAGTGTATGCTCTGAACTCAGATGTACACGACATCGTTATGTATAGTCCAAAGGGTAGTGTCATTACCTTTCAAACTCAAATGCTAGAATAATCACGATCACAACTGCAGGGACCAGTGTTTTACATAAATGGGATCTATATTTTCTGGAAGAATGTCTCAGTGTCATTGGGTGACATGGAAAAACAGAAATGAATCCAAAATCTCAGGGTTTCAGTGATTGGGACTCTATCCTTTTCTAGACACTGGAGTGGGCACCATCCCCTGTGGACTTTTTTACAATATGGGCCCAGGGAGGGTTAGAGTGTGGACTGTACCCCTGCAAACCATCCTCCCATTCAGCAATACAAGGACAGTCACCTTCTTACAGGAGTCATTTAGCGGCTCATTTCTTAAAGTTTCTGCGGCGAGGGCCAGAGGAAGTGGGGCGTTTGCCGGTGGGCATGAAGCCATCCTTCAATATACCCCCACGTTTGCTCAGCATGTCTACCAGGTAATTAGTCACACAGGTGGCAGAGTTGCATTCTCTCTTCCGGGTGGTGATGCTGATTAATAGGATGGAGAAAAGGAGAGGAGCTGTCAGTGAGAGGCTAAGGGCCTGGGGGCAGGAGAGCCCACCCCATGGGACCATCATGGTAAAATTATTGCTCTAAGAGGGGCCAATTAACCTTATGTCTTTCACATCAACACAATTATCACAGCAGAAAAATCGTAGACCAATAGAATAAATGGCATTATCACTTCCCATAGATATTCCCATCAGTGTCAGAAAACCCAAAGTTGGCTCTGGCAACTTGCCATGCAACACAAGCTATAACAGTCCATCTTTCCTGTATAAGTAAACTAAAAACCAATGAAAGCTCATTATAAGACAGGAAAGAATTATGGTGCCACATTCAACACCATTCTTAAGTACCTAGAAGTGACATCTCATTCATGAGCAACAAGTACTTTTTAGAAAAAGAAAAGTACTCCCTACATGGAAGAGGATGAGAATTTGCGTCATTAAAAACCAGAGGTTCTTATGTACTGCTTAGCACATACCTGTTCTTGCTACTTGAGGTAGGTCACAAGGACCACCCACCATGTCCTATGTCCAACTATACTGGGGCTAAGGCTACTTCCCATACATGTCCCTGAATTCATGAAGCCTGGGGTATAGAGCAGAGCAATAACCACCACCACTGTTCAGTGCTTTTTAAAAATACATCTTTATTCTCCCATGACAAGCACATTCAGAAACATCACTTTGAAGTTCTGTTATGAAATCCTCAGGCACACTCAGTGCTATCCTCTCCCTCTCTCATCTCTTCCTAAGTTATTTTCTTCTAGCCTGTACATTTTTCTCTTTCCTCCTCCTGTATGAGATTCCAAATATTCACAAAAAGCCACAGGTATCAGCCCAAGGAGAAACCAGAGAGGACCACATATAGTACCACATAGAAAGGAAGCAAAAAAGTAAATTAGAAAGGAGAGCTAGAATTTAGTAGGTATCTTGGGGGATGTCAACATATGGGTTGCGCTCTTTCCAAGCCACTGGCCATGACCCCAACTGCAGTATGGGAAAATGTGTGAAACTTGTTGTGGTTCTACATGTATGTGCCAGGCACATATGTAATCAGATTACTTCACAGCTTAGATCTGAAACTGACATGACAGGGAAAAGACATGACAGATGGTGACATACCTTTATGTGCATTTACACACAAGGTTATACCAGTGAGGAGTCACTTAGAGCTGGGACAGGAGGGGCAGGCAGGAAGGTGGCTCACACATCACAACAGCTTTCAAAATCCGGATCTTTTTATTTGTGATCTAACTATAGTCTCCCCACCTTACCCTTTGTCTTCAGGGGAGCCTCAGACCTGTGGGGCATTAGAGCAGGGTGAACAATGATAGCCTGCTGATCACCTATCTAGTTGTATTCTCTCCACCTCTCAGGATCTATCTCCCTGGACATGAGTAGAGGGAGGGAGAGGATACCCTCTGCTGAGCAGGTACAGAGCCTCACCCGAATCTCTCTGTCTCCTGCTCCAGCTCATCCATCAACTTCTGCACATAGTCCTTCACCATTGCAGCCAGTAGGAGGCACAATTCCTTCTCAGTGAGTGAAGCAGAACCCAGGTGGTTCGCCAAAACAGTCCTAGGTAGAGAAAGCAAACCCAATACAGTCTCTGAGTCTCTGCCTACCCCATCCTCAGGATAAGCAGCCAGGTTTCCTCATTGCTATCTTTTCCCTGAAGATGTGGCCACATCTTTAATCAGTGGATAGAACATGAGGCCAGTGTCTTTCTAAAAATGTTACTTGGCCAGGAGTCAGGCTCTTTTCTGATCATGAATTGCTTTGGTGGAACTGAATCATACAGGCTTTGGTGAAAATCTCACCAAAGCTTATGGTGAGATTTTCAGGAATTTTATGTGCTTTGTGTAAGAGCCATTATTAAAAATTAAATAATAAAACATAGTTCGAACCAGAAAAATGATTTAGTCCAATAAATGTAAATTGTATAAGGGTGAGAAAATAGATTAATAGATCATACATTAGCATTATTAACAACAAATTTATTGGCAAAGTAGTTAGCTGATTGGATGCAATTTATTTCTCAGATTGTGATTGAATTAGATAAATAGGTTTCCTATGAATACAAATGTTTGGTAAAAGGCAATTAAAGCATTCTGTGAGGCTCAAAGAGGTATATGAAACTTACAATAAAGAGCATTGTATACTTATTTCTATTTGTAAATTGTGTACAACACATCTTCATATCATAAAAACTTATATGCAGGCTTACCTACATACAGTTTTTTCCCAAAGAGTGGCTGTTAAACATTCAGCACACCATAACTTAGAGCACAGAATTGTTTGATTTCAAGCACAGTGGGAGGAGATTGTGCTTGTGGCAGGGCGGTCTTACCTGAATGGTGCTGCCTGGAGGGCACCTGCCTGGTACAAGACCAAGATGCCAAGAGCCAGAAAGGGAGAGTACTTCCAAAACCTCATAATGTCAATCTGCAAGGAAAAAACTACGTCTCCCGTCCAGCACATCTCTGGTCTCCATTGAGGACAGTCTTGGAGCACCCTGTTACAACAGCGTTTTCCTAGAACGCAACTAAGAGCGCGGGCTTTTTTTTTTTTTTTTTTTTTTTTTTTTTTTTTTTTTTTTTTTTTTTTTTTTTTTTTTTTTGCTCATACCTAGTGGCGCTGTAGGGAAAGGCAGGTAGAGAAGGAATTTCTCTATGATTGAAATCCATGAGAAACCAAAGAATCAAATTCAGCTCCATTCCTTATCAAAGAGACCCCTGTAGAATCAAGCTTAGCAGAGTCTTAAATTGAGACCCAGGACTTAAACCGGGAAAAAAACCTCCCAAAACTCACAACTGGGGTTTGTGTTTAAGGCTGCCTCCCTAGGTGGTTGAGCCTATTTTCTACCCTTACGTTGGGGCAGGTTGTGAACCAATTTCTGGGAGACCACTAGGTGAGATAACAAATCCGTGAGCACACAGTCTGCAGAAAGCTACTCCTGCGTCCTGTTCCGTGCACAATGCCTAGGGATCTCCAGCATCAGAAATCGTAAGTCTAAGCAGCAAGAGACAGGGAAACTGAAGCCCGGCTCTGCCCGGGAAGAGGGGACCAGTGTGTCCCCGGACTGATACTGTTCAGGGTTACCTGGAGTAGCAGTCCGGGAAGAATCGCAGACTGAGAGAGCTGGTGAGTGAAGAGACCCAGACAGAAGTGGACAGAGATTCTAAGATTATCAGGAAGATCAACTGAGAGAGTAATGGAGAGAGGGAGGGGCGGAGGAGAGGGGGAGGTAAGAAGAATCACACAGCTAAACAGGAGTCTTGGGGCTTACTTGGTAGCAGGTAGCAGGTGTCTTGGAGCTGAGGCAGTGGCAGCAGTGGCAATGTTTGTGTTAGGAGAGAACACTGTGGCAGTGGCTCCGATTCCTCCCAGCACCAGCAGCTCTTCTTATTCCGGCTGCTCTGGGTCTAGGATGGCCCAGGCAACCAATGAGGAGAAAGATCCGGTGCCTCGGATGTATCACCACTTGCGTCCAGAACCTGTAGATCCAGAAGGATCATCCCACTTGTATTTGCATTGAGGTCATTAATGGAACGGGGCGGAGGAGTGGTGGGGACCAAGAGGAATACCCATGAAGTGAGCAGGATTTTGAGGACAATTTGACGTCAGAGTGAATTTCACCTGTTCAGTTTTTGTTTTGAAGGTTTTAAACATGTGCCCCACTCCTTCCCCAGACATCTGTGTGGTCTTGCAGGGAATGGTCCAGGATTGCAGGAACTTTTGTCTCCCCCAAGTCTGACTCTAGTCCCTCTATGCAAGTGAGGCTTGGAGGATTAATGTGTAGCAAGCAATGTTGATTCTGTGCCCAAGTAGGGTGTCTACTTCAGGCAGCTGCAATCATCCACAGAGGAGCGGAGCTCGTTACGGGAGGCAAGAGATGGAGCTGGGAAAAAGAACTTTGTCAAATTGATCTCAATTCCATATGTACCAATTCCAGGCGGTAGGGTTGGTTATGAACAAATAAATTCTCGGTGTCTCAATATAAGGTTTACCCTAAACATGGGTTTGAACTACGCAGGTCCAATTATACTTGGAGTTTTTTCAATTGATCCCGCAAAGTTCAGTTGTACTGTTCGGTATAACTGACCGCGGTTCAAATGACCTGCGCGGTTTATGCATGCGCGCAGTTCAAACCCGTGTTGTTCAAAGGGCGACTCCAAGGTTGGGAATTTGAGTAGGTGTAGGGCCGACTGTAGTTATACGTGGTGCACAGGAGGTCGGCAACCCTAATCACCATGTTATTCAAGGGTCAACTGTACTCATCTTTGAAATGTGAACCATATTCCCAGCTTAAAGGAATGGCATGATTAGAAATCATGTGCTACCCGCCCCCGCTCCCCACCCCCAGGCAGATCCGAATGTGGAAGAACTTCCTGGACCACATAGGAATTCCTTAAGATCGCGATCCATACTGTAGGATTCCCCATCTTGTGTCGCTACCTAGACGAGAGCTGGGTGGTCTGTCATGTGGGTAGAAAGGGTCAATGATCCGCTAAGTCACATAGGGAAGGAGCAAAGCATAGATGCTTACCAGGACTCCAAGCAGCCCTTAGCCCTCTCCTTTTCTACCCTGTCATCCATCACCTTTTACACATCTGCCTGCTGGAGTTATATGCCCAACTGTCACTGCTTCCGGTAGCTGTTTGCCAAGGTGTCCCAACGGCGTGCAATTCCGGACCTCTACCTTCATCTACCTCTCTACGGTTCTCCACTAGAGAGCAGGGCAGGCTTGATGGAGATCGAAAGTCCCCACAGAGATGAAAACTCAGTCACTTCCAGTCATACTCTTCCACACAAACTTGTTACTGCCCGCTCCTCAGAGCGCAAGCACTTGCAAAACCATACTGGCACGCAAGGACATCCGAACGGGTTCATGCCAAATCGCACTCCAAAAGTGTGCTTCGGTGCCTCTCATGTGGTCATATCCACAAATCGGCATGACAGTGACCTGTTCGCATCATACCTGTCCTCGCTCTCAAGAATAAGCGTGCTCCATAACACCTGATTATGCAGCACTTCGACCCTCTCACACCCTGCACAACCAGTTGCCGGACTCTTCAGCCCGAGCTCTCTGCTCCGAGCCTGCCTGGAAGGTCCCGTGTCCTGACTTGGGACCTCAGCGGGTCGAATGCGAAGAAAGCAGCTTCTCACTATCCCCAAGATCTCTGAGTCTGAGCGTGCAGCACACGAGCCACAGCACCTTGTACAGAGGCTCCCAGGGCAGCGAGCACAGCAGAAGTATCAGGGGGCTGTGGGAATCAGGCATGGACCCCAGCTAGGTGGTTCTCCCAGACGGAAAGAAACGAGCCCCGGGTGCGTCATAAGTGACCTGACCCACCCGTCCTCACCCCAGTCCTCAGTCTCTAGAAGCCTCAGCCTGTCCTAGGACTCATCTGCCTCGCATTGCTTCCCTTTCCAGGCTGTTGGCCTCCTTGCTCAGGGACACCTAACTTCCAAGATGCCTTTACTCAACCTTCTTCCCTAGTAACTTGTGTGGCACCACTGCCACAGGAAATAAAAGCTTGAGGCTAGGGAAATGGGTGTGTGCAACTTGTTCTCTGCAGGGCAGACTGGCAGGGCAGCAGGGAACCAGAAAAGGAAGAACTGTTTGGTAGGACACAGAAGTGCATCAGATAAAGAGCAGGGAAAGGCAAGTGAAGCAAGGGGCAAGGCTCAGGATGGTGAATTCAGGGTTCAGTTGTCCTGTAGCCTTGAAGCACACGGCTGCCATTGAGACCCAAGTCCCTGGCTTCGGAGCTCAGCACTTTGGATCCTGTGCCCTGACCTAGGCTTTTTGTGCAGAGTTGCAGGGCCAAACTGGCAAAGGCAGTATAATAGGTACATTGTGGCACAGATATTGGGCATTGCCACTGGAGGCTGTTGTAGGTGAGTCTTTGCTCTCAGGTGCCAAATACTAGAGATTTCTAACATGTGAACCATCTGAAATCATTTGTAGGGGTGTGTGTCTGTAGAATGAATTTTCCTGAGGGAAGAATATTGTCTTTCACCAGTGCAATAAAGACAGCAAATGGTTGAGAAATGACTATTCTATAAGATAATTTCCTGACCATATCCCTTGGGGAGCTCAACTCTACCCCTGATGGCCTTCAGCTTTCAAAGCCAACATTCATCCCTCACTCTGAAATCTTACAAACCAAGGGCTGGTGGTGTGGGGCAGGGGAATCAAGGTCTGCCCCCAAAATGTGCTAGGGTGGCCCCTCCGCAATTTTAAACTTTATTTTAAATGTCGGTCTCCCCAGATAGGGATAGACTGAAATTAACTCATCCTTCAAGTACTTTTAATTTGTAAGAACTTTCTCAAGCTGGCAGGTGTGGTTTTAATTATTTTTAAAAATAATTTTAAAAAATTATTTTCTTTAGCACTTAGCACCGTATCTGTCACACTAGTACACACGCGGGCCATATTTGTTGAATGAGTGGAAATTAATTAATTGTGGCACTTTTCACCAGCCCATGTCACCGCTTTTTCAAGGCTCTAATTCCAGCATGCAGAAAATCTGGACCTAGTTAGGTAGAGCAGCATTCTGCTTGGATTCAGAAATTATGAGCACAAACATTTCAGTGAGACTCTTCCTATTTTACTTAGTACAGCAGGGTTGGTCTCCTGATAGAAGTTTCCAGAAATGAGACAGGAAAACAAGGGTTACCGAAGGGATCTTTTGAAAGACTAGGATCTCCTGGTGTGAAATACAAAACCATTCCTCTGAACCCATCCCTAATTTACTGAGTTAACTCAAGGATGTTTAGACCTTGGCACATACGGATTCTTTAGATTGCTTCCACCTATCTCTGAAACTTCTCTGAACTTGAGTACTTGAAACAGAGCATTATCTAGTGAAATTCACCAAGGACAATATGAATTTTAAAATAGTACCTGACTTATTTGGCCCTTGATTTCACAACTGTTCAACCTGGAAATTCATGTCAGTTGTAAACAATTTAGTTTGAAAAAAATTTGTCAACACTTTGATAAACTCTAACTGTAATATTTATTTCCATTCTTTTTAGTTAGATTCCTGTGTTTTTTTTTAATTTAAAAAATTTTAAAAAGATGATTTATCTAAGTGTTCCAGTGTTCCATATTTGGTTGAAAATTCTTGTGTGAGTTTCCATGCAATTAAGTGTTACACCTAAAGACTTACTTTTTTAATTCTATTCAACTTGTAGGTAATATAGACTCAAGAAAAACAACAAAACTAAAAATAAAACAACTGTAGTATCAGTAGCAACAAAAACATAAATTCATTCTCTTCCGCATCAGGGAAATTTGGAGCTGTTAAATTAACTGGAGAATTTCAACTGAAAATTGATTCTGCTGTGTTTCACATGTGAGTTTAGAAGTCATAACAAATAAAAACAAAATGAACTAAAAAAAAAAATTCAACAACTCTCCCAGGACTCCCCAAAGAAGTGAGGACCTAAAGGGCAAATTGCTGCTCCCAAGGTTGGAAAAATAGGTGAATATAGAAAATAATGGTTTATTGAAGCAGACACTTACAAAGGCAGACCTTACCTGGAACCAGTGGCAGGGTAGGAAAACCTGAATAATATAACTGATGAATTGCTCAGGCTCAGTATGGGCAACTCTGAAAATTAAAAACCCCTGGGGCACCTAGTCAAAGTTGAGGGCTAGAGGAGAATATGTTATAAGAGATTTTTTTTATTTATATATTTTTTACCTCCGCAAGCTCTTCCAGGTTCTTCCAGTAAATATGAATGGAAAATCCCCTGATGCTTCCAGCAGGGGGAGGAGAAAAAGAACCATTTTGAAATATACCAGAGGATTCTGCTTTTCTTAAAAGGCCAGCCCTCAGGAGAAACTAGTTAACCAGAGCCTAACTTGCTGGGGTATTAATTATCAGAGCCTAACAGACCTGGGGTAAGGAAAATTCCCACTTTTATCCAGTTCTAGCCTTCCAAGTGGGAGAAAGGAACTCTCTAATTTTAGCACACTCTATCCACCTAAGGTGGGAGAAAAAAACAAGAAACACTTGTGAAGTTTACAGTCCAGACGCATACAGTGATTGAAGACTGAAGCCTTCGATGGGCTTATTAATATGCTGAACACAGCCGAGGAAAGAATCTCTGAGCTTGAGGACTTTTTAATATAAACCTCTAAAACTGAAAAGCAAACAGAACAAAGACTGAAACAACAACAACAACAGAACAAAATATCCAAGGACTGTGGGATAACTATGAAAGGTGTAACATACCTAATGGGAATACCAGAAGGAGAAGAGAGAAAGGAATAGAGGAAATATTTGAAACAATAATGACTGAGAATTTCACCAAATTACTGTCAGATATCAAGTTGCAGATTCTGAAAGCTCAGAGAACACCAATCAGGATTAATGCCAAAAAATGACAACTGGGCACATCACTTTTTAAAGGTAGAAAAAAAAGAAAAATAAATATTCTGAAAGAAACTCAAAGAAAAAACACCTTACCTATAGAGAAACAAAGATAAGAATTATATCCAACTTCTTGGAAACCATGTAAGCAAGAAAAAACTGGGATGAAATATGTAAAGTGTTGAGAGAAAAAAAATTCACTAACCTAAAATTCTGTACACTGTGAAATTATTCTTCAAACAGGAAGAAGAAATAAAGACTGTCTTAGATAACAAATATTAAGGGAATTTGTTGCCCAGTAGATTTGCCTTGCCAGAAATGTTTAAACAAAGTTCTTTACAGAAAAGAAAAGTAATAAGGTCAGCAATTTCGATCTATATAAAGCAGAGAAAAGCATCAAAAAATAAAATAAAAATTTTATTTTTTAGATTTTTAATTGATCCAACAGATAATAATTTGTTCAAAATAATAGTAGTGATATATTCAATAATGTATACTTATGTCTAGCATATATCTATATATAAATGCTTAAGTCTGATATATACAAATAAAATGAATGACAGAAATGATAATGTGGGGCAGAAGGGAAAAATGCAGAATATTTTGTTATTTTAAAGTACTCATGCTACCCATGAAGTGATGTAGTGCTATTTGAAAGTGGACTCAGATTAGTTGTAAATGTATATTAAAAATCTAGGGCAGCCACTAAAAAATATTTTAAAAAGAGGTAATCAATATGCTAAGTAAGGAGAGAAAATGAAATTATATAAAATGCTCAATTAAAACTACAAAAGGCAGAAGAAGAGTGAAAGACAAAATAAGAAACAAGAACAAGTGCAAAAAAATAGAAACGGTCACAAATATGGTAGATATTAATCTAACTATATCAATAACCACTTTGAATGTAATGGTTTAAGTGCATCAATTAGAAGAGAGAGATTATTAGAGTGGATAAAAAATCAAGACCCAAGTAATTACTGTCTGCAAGAAATTCTCTTTAAAAATAAAGACACATACAGTTTAAAAGTAAATGGATGGAAAAAATATTTACCATGCTAACACTAATTGAAAGAAAGAAGGAGTAACTATAATAATTTCAGACAGAGCAGACATCAAAGCGAAAAAAGTTACCAGGGATAAAAAAGGGCATTATGTAATGATAAAGGCATCACTCTTAAAGAGGACATAATACTCCTTAATGTGTATGTACTTAATCATAGAATGCCAAAATACACGAGGCAAAATCTTACAGAACTGCAAGGAGAAATAGATAAATCCATTATCATAACTGAAGACTTCAACACCCCTCTATCAGAAATGGACAAATTCAGCAGGCAGAAAATTAGCAAGAACATAGTTGAACTCAACAACAGCATCAATTAACTGGATATAATTGACAACTATAGACTACCGCATCATCCAACAGCAACAGAATACAAATTCTTCTCTAGCTCACATGAAACATTCACCAAGATTGACCACATTCTGGCCATAAAATACACCTTAACAAATTTAAAAGAATAGAAATCATATAATATTTGCTCTCAGACCATAATTAAATTAAACTATAATCAGGAACAGATAGATATTAGAAAATTCCAAAATATGTGGAGATTAAATAATACACTTTTATATAATACATGGGTCAATAAAGAAATCACAAGAGAAGCTTAAAAATATTTTGAGCTAAATGAAGCGAAAGCACACCCTATCAAAACGCAACTATGTGACATTCTGAAAAAGACAAAACTAGGGAGAAAATAAAAATAATGAGTGATTTCCAGGGGCAAGGGTGGGAGGAGGGATGAACAAGTGGAGAAAAGAGGATTTTTAAGGCAGTAAAAGTACTCTGTATGATACTTTAGTGATGGATACATGTCACTACACATTTGTGTAAACCAGTAGCATATACAACAGCAAGAGTGAACACTAAGGTAAACTATGAACCTTGGGTGATTATGATATGTCAGCACAGGCTCATCAATTGTAACAAATGTAGTGCTGTAGCAGTACATTTGACAATCCTGGGGAAAGCTATGCCTGTGTGAGTGCAGGGAGAATACGGCAAAGCTCTGTACCTTCCTTTCAATTTTGCCGTGACCTTGAAAATTCTCTAAGAAAAAACAGTCTTAAAAATGTATTGTATTTTGTAAAAGGGGCAGAAATCAGAAATTTCCATCAAGGATATTACTGACGAATTGTGGGAAGAGATGTGAAACTTCTGAATCTCATTTTCCTAAAAACATGTTTAGAGTTTAATAAAACCCCAGCGGGGGAAGGAGAACAGAATTGGCTACCAAAGACAGGCAGGAAGTGAATCCTGCTGGGGATTTTGCTGAGACCTTTAAACAGATGGATCTTCGTAAACATTAGAGGAAGAGGATATCAATGCTTTATTAATAACCTAGGTATAAAATTATCTGAAAGATGTTTCATGTGAAGTTAGTATGAAAATGTATATATAAAGCAACGCAAAACAATATATATTACAAGAACCATTAATTGAGTTCCAACTATATGCCAGTCACTACATATACAGTATCTCTCATAATCTTAACAGTTTAATAAAATGGGTATTATCTTTGTTATATAGGCAAGGAAATAAGGAATTTGGCTTGACTTAATTAGATTTTCCTTTGAGGCTCTGAGATACCTGAACATGGCTTATCTCTCTGGCTACAATTGGTAAAACATCTGGTCCCTTGGCATTGACTCAGAGGGGAGACATGGGCATCTCTGCCTGCTTCGGCGCTAATGTGATTTGTAGTGAGAGGCTCGATGACCAGGTATAAATAATTTACAATTCCTGGCCCAATCTTTGGAAGATTGGCAATATTATAGCAAGAAAATAAATGTTGGTGCTGCTATTTAAGATAGGTAAATTGCTAAACAAACAAACAAACAAACACCAAAAAACCAAAAAAAACGAAAAACCTATTTATAGCAACATTCATAAAATAACGATTTTAAGTACTTCAATTCAGTGTTCAAACAAACACAAATCCAAATGACTAAACTTCTTGTATTTTGCATTATTTGTTGTTTCACCTTGTCTAAAATTGTGGTTTATTTTGTAGAGTGTTTCGCTTTGCGGGTGAATGGGGTGGGGCAGAAGGGAAGGGGTTATTGGAAAGAGTGCTGGGAGTCAAAACATAGGGTTCTAATTCCTTCCCCTAACACAAAGGGTGTGACTTTGAGGAACTCATTTGGGCCTCTATTTCCACATTGTCAAACAAATTTATTAAATTGAGAGAGTCTTACATTCCTTTCTAATTCTGATATTCTACAAATATGTGCTGGAAACTTTATGCAGAGTTCACAATACTTTTTAGGTCACTATTTGACTTCCTCCACTTACTATCCAGTGCAATCTCTCCACCTCCAGGTCCTCCATTGATTTACATCCTCAAAGTTCCTTTTGCTATGTAAAAGTAATACATTCACAGTTTTCAAGGGATATGACCCATGTGGCTGTCTGTTTTCACTCCTCGGGCAGGTTGTATCTAGAAATCATGAAATATCAAGTATAAGATGTTCTTCTCTTACCAGATTCCAGTTTATTAAGTGTCCTTCAATATCCCCATTTAGATATGCTACAGAAAAAGGGAGCTATTGAGCCAACTGGTTTAATTTGATGAAACTCCAATAGGGGTGGGGAAAGCCATGCTTTACCATCACAAAACTCCAGGGCTTGGCAGATGATTATGATGCTACTAAACCCTGAAGTTGGTGATTGGACTTTGAGCTCTGTACCTTAAATGCCTCTGTTAGACTCCTTTGACAATAACCAAACAGCACGGCTTTTAATTACGTAAGCACTGGAATAAACCTCACCTGAAAAAGCTTACTTTATTTTTTTTTTTAACCTGTATCCAGTATTTAGAGACTGCACTGAGGTTGAGCAGGCAATAAGGAATTGTTAAAACATGTGGGAATGCACTTGTATTCTGGAACTTTCCACCTCCCCAAGCCTGGGGAAACTTTCTGGTGTGCTTCTGCTCCCAAGAGAATGTGATGATTATTCACACTCTGACTTGTGGGGCTCTGATGTACAATTTTCTGCCCCCGCACTGAGACATAAGTGCCTTTGGAGCCTAGAATCAAGGACACCACATCAGTGAATTTTAGGTCAGACAAGAAATAAGAAAAGCATTTATGGCAGAAGGAAGGAATGAGATTTCATGTCCCTGGATTTTCCTGGCCTGTCATTCTTGGAAAATGAGAGGCCCTACCTGATTTTCCTGCAGAGTGGAGTTGACCTGCCTTGAGGCCTGCTCTTCCACTCCCACAAGCACCTTCTTTGCTGTAGGTACCAGGAGAAGTTCCTTACAAAGTTCAGGGCCATTTTAGGGTGTCTTCAGCTGCCAGGGAAAGAACTGAGTGTGGTGAAGGAGGCTGGTCACTCTGAGAGGTGGATGGACTCAGCTGGTGATGTCAAGGAATTACTCCAAATGGGTTCCTCTTAGATAATTAAAATTCTCCCTTGGCTCAATCAAACTCACAGGATACAGAACTCCTCTTCTCTCTCTGATTGAGTATTCCATGAAGAAGAGAGATAGAAATAGGAATCTTGCACCAGAAAGCTCCTTACAAAGATGACTCCCTTAGGGCACTGTCTGGGAATCAAAAGGTGCATTAAAGAGGATTTTCTCTATAACTGGAGTCCACCTGGGATTGGGAAGAGTATGGCCTTGGAGTCTTATACAACTGGATTTGGATCTTGACTCTATTGACCACTTACTGCTCTTGAGCAGATAATAACCCCATGAGCCAGAGTTTCTCAACTAGGAAAATGAGGATTATAAAAACTACCTGTCAGTAGA
The DNA here is from genome assembly GCA_004027375.1 of Macroglossus sobrinus. NCBI lineage: Eukaryota > Metazoa > Chordata > Mammalia > Chiroptera > Pteropodidae > Macroglossus > Macroglossus sobrinus. The sequence goes on along the minus strand of PVKZ01001405.1, from coordinate 387,401 downwards.
GATACTTTATGTTAAAAACCAGACACATTGCCTGGCATAGAGAAAATACTTAAGAGTAGTGGCTATTATTGTTATTACTATAACAAAAGCTTATCCCTTCAAGTTCCAAATCATATTAGTTTAATATTGTACATTAAATGAAATCATGACACACTCCTCTGTTTTCTTAGAAGCAGGCTACCTATGTCTTTAAATCTCAAAGTAAAATCAGTTGTCAAGGCTACAACAGGATGAATCTGCCTCCCCTCAACCTCGGAGATCTGTAACTGGCCATGTTGCAGCATCACTGCACAGCAAGATTAATTACAAGTTATATTAAACACTTACACATTGCCTGGCATGAAATAGGCATTGCTCCTATACTCTTTAAAAAGAATATACTGAATATAATTTTAATCTTTTCTGGAAGATTCATTGACACTATTATAAAAATGTTACTTAATATGTTGGCATGAATATAGTGCTGTTCTCAGGAGGTATAAGGTATGTAGGGCCAATAGCCCAAAACTAAATATCACACTTTCTTTTTGAGGTCCAATTCTAAATAATTTAATGGTTGTTCTGTTTCATATCTTCTCATCAGATTGTCAACTATTACTTCTTGCTGGTGTCTTTGTAACTCTCTTTTGCAATAATCCACCTACTCCCATGCAGAATGGTATGGGAAAAACAGGCCACTGAGTCAAAAACTATAGAAAGGGTAATTTAGGACAGCTCCTAAACTAATCTGTACTCAAGAGAATAGAAACAAAATTTGTCAGAATTATGTGTAAACACAGAGCAAATAGATAAGAGTGAGTATTTATGAGTCATGGTCAGGAACTTCTTGGTCTTTTCTAACAATGGCTTCAACTAACTTGTGCTCAGGGAAACACAGACAATAGTTAAACAAGTTAGAACTAAGCATGAATGAAGAGTCACAAACACTGAGTGAGAACTTAGTGATGGTTACTACGGCAGTAGTGAATTGTTGTGACACATATTTCAGTTATCCAGAGGCAATTTTCTTGGTCTTTCTACTCAGCCTTGTTTGGTTGAAGGAAGATCTGCAGGAAGGGATGTCTGATAAATGGCTGTTTTCATAGTTTCTTTCAGAAGGCAAGGTCATGGTGGAGACAAAGTGCATGATGTGGTAAGGGCTCAATGATCCAGGCAGGCTGCGATCTTGTGAGGATTGTCTCCCTGGATAAGAGGACTCTGAGGACAAGTATATATTTCCAGAAAAATATGGAGTTGGTCCTTGGAGCTTTCAAACATAGGGAGCCTACAAGACACTTTCACTTGATGCTGTCTCTTGGTATGAGTCCTGCAGGATAATTCCCAAAGGGCAAGAAAGAGGCTCTCTCTTGAGCACTGCAGTACTGTTCTCGATTGAAATTGGTACTGTTCTGCACACAGACATGTCAGAGCCACGAACAGGCGTTGACATCTCTCCAGGCACCCATTCCAGCCTTCATAACAACCCTGCCATGCAATGGTGAAATTTTTACTTCCTGTTCCACCAAGCCTCCCTGTTGTGATCAAATCATAGACAAGCAACATTGATTGTTTTCTGTCACTCTAGGAGTAAATACAGTCAATAATTTATCTTTGCTGAGCAGCAAGAGACCATGATAAATGGTGACAAGGAACAGCTCTGTGTTCTGAGAGACTTTTAGTGATTCCTGAGGACCTCCCCCTCGCTATCACCAGGAGTTTGTGGGGGTGGGGGAGGAGGCATCTCATTAGTGTTCTTAGTCAGATTGGTTGAGTCCTGGGTCCAGCTCTCCTTTGTCAATGTAACCAGGGGAAGAATGCCAATGAAGTAATGCTCTTTAATTTAAATGAACTGGAGATTATTTACAGAATAGAAATAAGTCTTTTTAAAAATGAAACAATGATCTGACCAAGGATCCTCTCCTGATGAATGACTATGGCTAGACTAGAGTCTACTAACACGAATTTCAGGCAAAGATGACATCAGGATTATTCTTTTTGCATCATCTCCCACCTTCCCCTGTCTCTCTCTTCATCTAAGGTCCAATTTGAATTAAGTTCTCATGGGAATTTTGTAGTCACCTTACTCTAGGCTGTTATTTGTCATTTTAACAAAGTCTTGAAAAAGGCCTTATCTTGGAATATCAAGCAACTTTACAAGTGAAGAAATCCTCATTTGACATTATTGTGCAGAACTCTATTATTATATAAGCCTCTATAATTAACTGTCACCCAAACAATTGACTATATTAATTCACAAACATAAATAATATGAGCTCAATCAGCTTAATAAATCTAGCTATATTTGTAGGAATGTGTTGCTGAAGATGTCTAAATCTCACTGAAACTATAGTCTAAAAACTCAGGAAAAGTTGACATCTCCTACTGGTCAAAATATCAAAGACAAAAGTAGATATATGTCTTATTCTGTTCAGGATGCTTTAATAGAATACCATAGTCTGAATGGCTTATAAACTACAGAATTTATTTCTCAATATTCTAGAGGCTGGGATATCCAAGATCAAGGCACTGGCAGATTTGATGTTCATTAGAGCACACTTGCTAGTTCATAGGTGGCTGTCTTCTCACATGACAGAGGGGGCAAAGGAGCTCTCTGGGGCCTCTTTTATAATACACTAATCTCATTCATGAGAGCTCTACCCTCATGACCTATTCACCTCCCAAAGGATCCACCTATAATACTAACACATTGGGGATTCGGTTTAAACATACAAATTTTGGAAGGACACAAACATTCGATTTAAAGCAGCATAGACCTATGGAAAAATAAGAACAAAACCAGCTGGATAATTATGGGTTATGCCTAACACCCCAGTGGAGCTATTAATACCACCTTTTTCAGTCTTAGAAAGATACCAGTTTGGACAATGTCTCAGTCCATTCGTGCTGTTACAACAAAATATCACAGACTGGGTAGCTCATCATCAACAGAAATTTATTTCTCACATTTTGTGAGTCTGGAAGTTCAAGATCAAGTTGCCAGCGTGGTAGAGTAGGAACTCGTTTTCTGCTTAACAGAGGACTGTTTTCTCGCTGTGTCTTCACATGGTTCGAAGAAACTAGGGATCTCTGGATCCTCTTTTGTAAGGCAATGATTCCATCCATGAAGTCTCCATCCTCATGACTTAAGTATATTTGAAAGGCCCCACCAACTACTATTATTACATTGGGCATTAGAATTTCAGCATATGAATTTTGGGAGGAGTGGGACACAAACATTTTAGATCATAGCAGACAAAAAATTCTATTATTGCCTAATATACCATTATCAGTCTAATGCATATGGTCAATCAGCAGAAACTCTAGGAAGGTATCATCATTAGTCGAGGCCTAGAACTATAGAAGTTAGAAAAGATAGACTGCACTGGAGGTGGAAGGAGGAGAGAAGACAGACCCCATAAGTAGATAAAATTGCTGATACAGTCTCTTTTTTAGTTCCTATGCAACAGAATCTATTACACCTCTGACATCTGACATATGAAAGGTGTGTGAAATGTTTGAATGAGAGTGCGTCATTTGTTAAGATACATACATTTTTAACATTATTCAGACTTTACCAAGTGTAATTTCTTAGTTGCTGGGAATAGAGACATGAACAAGAAAAGGATTCTATCCTCAGAAAATACTAGAGCTACCTCAACGTATATTAACAAATCCTTCTCAACTTCAGAGTAATTTTCACAAGCCCCAATTATAGGAAAACCTGACTCAAATTATTTCTCTTAAGCACTCTACCATATATTCAAAATTTTTTTAAACTTTTGATATATTTATAAAAGCAAAAGAATATCAAGATGAAATGAAAAAGTTTCAGGAGATCATCTAGAACTTTTTCTGTCCAATGAACTTAAAATTTTCTGTATTGATGTAAATGTTCTGCACTTGTGCTATCTGATGCTATAGCCACCGGCCACACGTAGTTATTAAACACTTGGCATTGGCTAGGGCAACTGAGAAACTGTTTTTTAAATGTTATTAAATTTAAATATAAATTGTCACATAGCTAGCGGGTACCGTTTTGGACAGCATGGATTTTAGACCTTTTTTGCCTTGACTAAAATAGTCAAGGTTTTAGCTGATTTTTTGTTCTTTTCACTTGATGTTTGGAGATATATACCATATATCCTAAATAAAAGTGGGTAAATAACAGGAAATGGTAATTCACCAATCTCCATAGTCAATGGTAGAATGTAGTTATTTATTCACTCAGTTGAAAGAGATTTATTGAGCATTACTGTGTGCTGGGAACAGTGATGGGATATGATGTACGTGGACTTGCTGCCCCTGAGGAATCATAGGATCCTAAGATAAATAATTCGTCAGCACTGGTTATAGCATCATTTGGTGTCTGTGTTGGTATATTTTTTCCTAATCTCTTTCCCTTTCTCAGATACCAAATCTGATGTATCAGAAACTTCAGGCTGCTTAAGCCTTAAAGTAAACAGAGTTCAGGCAATATCTCTGTATTGCAAAAAGAAGACTTCTCATGTTCTGATGTGACTGAGAATATAGACTATTTAATTTCCTGTCCAGTAATGAAAAATATTGAGAAGCCTATACAGGAGAGATTAAGAGACATTTCTTGTGCAGATTAAACTCACTGGTAAGGTGTTATTTACAGAAATAAGTAAAAAAATTTCAAGAATATGACAGATTTTATCTATTTTCTTTTCTAATATCTGTATTTTGGAAGAAGATGTAATGATACTCCAGAGAGGACAGCGATTTGCCCTCTGGAGCCATGAAACATTGTAGATGTGATTATGTAGGACTACTTAAATATGGTCATATATCTATTCCTTTCTGGTCAATCACAGTTTCTAGTTATTCCTTTTTAAAAAGGTTTGTTGTTGTTGTTGTTCATACATATATATGTAACTCATGTGTCTCAAAATTCTCCAGCGTCTTACGGTCATTCTTTAATTTAATATAAAAATAAAAATGACTTAAGCTTTTATTCTATATAGCAGGAATTTCTAATTTTAACATGCCCTTCCTTTTTAGTTTAACTTCATTTTTTTTCTTTTTTTTTTTTGTATCCCGTAGTCATGTTCCTTAAAGGGCTTAGAAAAAGAGAAAGAAGCAATCACATCAAACACAAATCCACCCGAATGGGAGGATTTTGTTAATTTTTTTAATGGGCTCATTTTACATATACTTCTTTTAATCTTGCTCTTCTCACTTAACAATACTTAATAGAAATTCTTCCAAGTCACCTGGAAAACCATCTAATTCATTATTTTTAAGGTTGGGTAATATTCTTTAACAGAGGTTCTCAAAGTTAATAATACCCTTGCTGGCTCAGTAATCCCCACTCCTAGCCCCCAACAGCATCCACAGGACAAAAAAAAAGGCGTAACACTTCTACTTGTTAAATAGTTAGGTTTTTACAACTTAAAGTATTTATGTTCTAGCAACTTAGCAGCCATTAGAAATAACAATACATGCAAATTGGAAGAAAATGTAGCACTTTAATTTAAGTCGAAAACAATCACAATTACTAATAGTATGCATGTGCCTTTGAGTATTGCACAACTTTTCAAACTTTGAAATCAGATCAGGTATCACTACCTTCAGAGTGATTGCCCATCCCACATTAATTTCGTGTGTGTATTTGTATGTGTGTGTGTGTGATATTTTATATCACAGAAAGTGCCAGCTTCTTAAGATATAACATTGGTAAAAGGAAAAGAGCATGATCTAATTATCAAAACTGTCAATTACCTTAAGCTGTAAGTAGTTCATGCAATGTCCAACAGATGTCCAGTATTAAAGTTTTTTAGAAAATTTTAAGAATCTCATGGTGCCCCTGTGAGTTTGCTGCAGTGTTTCCGGCCCCGTCAGTAGGCAATTTGAGAAATATAGATCTATGATATGGATGCTTAAAAATGTTAAACTCTTAAATAGATAATTAAATCTTAAAAGCAAAAATAATATGAAATATTTGAGTTTTAGCTGTATCTGTCCTGTTCATGCAATATCTAATTTATAGGTAATGTTGTTTGGATCTCCTTTTATTTCCTTAGCTTTAAGATTTCTATTTTCCTTTCCATTCTGCTATGTTATTTTCTATTTAGTCTGTGTACTCTTGTTTTAGTGAATTCATGTTTACTAAATAGTTCTATAAAACTCAGCAATTGCAGGTAATTTGTTTTCATATCTCAAGCTAGGTTTCTTTTTTCAGACTGGATTCTTTGACAGTTCTTGCTTACTTTATGGATTGTTTATTTATTTATTTATTTTTGAGTGAATTTTTCTTGGTATCTCTCTCACTATATTTGAGAATTTTTTTCCTCTTGACTGAGGTTTAAATATATCTTTTCATTATTTTTCTGAAGCCTATTTATCCCTAGAGTCTTTACCTAAATGTTAGTTAGTTAAAGAGGATTTCTTTTATTTTCCAAACTAAATTAGGTCTCCACTGTTACTCTTTCTCCCAGAAGTCTGGTCCTCCCCCTAATATCATTTATTAAGATGTGTGATTTTGACCATGATTTGAAAAAGAGAGCACCTTACAATTTTGAAGCAATTTCCTCCCTTCCTGCAAAAGGTCTATTAGTGCCCTCAAAGTTTTTTATTTTTATTATTTATTTATTTATTTATTTATTTATTTATTTATTTATTTACTCATTAGTGGTATGAACTTGTAACTAGCTTGTTACCTGTTGAATAAAAATTATTACTGTGAAATTTTCAACTAATCTTAAGTAAACCACACGGATGATATAGCTTGTTTGGAGCATGATTAAAGGTCTAAAGGTCATTGGAAGGATATTAATTCTGATGGCTTCTTTGTTTAATCCTTTTAATTAAAGCTCTTACCAAGTGCTAAATGATCACCTCGATACTACTTAACTAAAGAGTGTTCTCAGAGCATCACAAAAAAGATGATCAAAAGAATAAAGACTGATGGGTAAAACACACACACACACACACACACACACACACACATATATGTAGATATATAACTATTTTTTTATTTTGTGCTTACTGTCATTAGCACAAACTTAAGAGTTGTGGGCCAGATAAAGCATGATAAAAATTTACATGCTTGAGAGAAAGACATTAAAATATCTTTAATAATATATCTAGAGCCAGCAAAAAAGAATTTGAAGACTAAATGCCAGATTCAATCAGGCAGAAAAATGATTATTTGCCTCCAACTTAGATAAAACGTTTCAAAATACCACCTACCAAAACTGACTCACTATAAAAGGGCCGTGCATATCTGAGAAAAAAATACAATTATTTTGGAAGCAAAGAATATCTTTTATTTACTATGATTCATTCCTCTTAGAGCAGCATAAAAACTTTGGGGATGCAAAAAGTGTTATTTGAAATATTTGGTGCTGGTAATGAGAAAGTAAATGTCTAAAGATTGTGTTTAAAAAAATCCATGGCAAGTCAATAGATTTCCAGTTATCTGTTTTCAATAAAATTGAAAAGGATCTAATCAAGATTCTATCTTACAGATCATTACAAATATTTTTGAAGCTAGATTGCTAGGTACTTTCTGGCATTTAACTCAGAAGTAGTTCAAAGAATTGCGATATTGCTGTGACAAAATTTCTTCCATTCCCACTCATTTTTTAGACGTGTCTAAACTTCAAAAATTGAAATAGAATCACTGCTGAGCATTTTTACATTTTAGTAAAGTGTAAAAATGGTTCATAGATACTGGAACTGATTAAAAACTATCCTATCTTGTTAAGAGATTCATTTCCAGTAAAAATTTACTTTCATATTTAATAATTATTTTTAAAATGTAACAAATTTATAATGTTTAATCAATTCTATTGTTAATATTTGTAATGACAATTTATTTTAGAAGAAAATATTATACTTAGAGTAGTATAGATACAGGATATAAATATATTCATTTTTTTTCCAGAGAAGAATATAATGGGCAAATAAAAGACACAGGCATAAAATGTAATGCATTACAATAAAATTCAAGGGAAGAACAATGTAACATTTCTGATAGTTAAAGAAGAGTCTGTTCTCTTATTTTTTAAAATGGATGATGTCTTTATACATTGCTATGGTATCTAGATTCCAAAGGCTATATTTAAAAGAGCGATTTAATAGCTTAAAATGTCAATATTTACGATCTACTGGAAAATGCATATTTTACAACTATTTATACTTATGAGAAACACTTTAGATATCACCTAAAGAGGGTAGTGAGCAAAACTATTTAAAAATTACTGCATTAAGCTATGTGGATGTATAACACTTAGTCTGAAATTTTTAATCTGAAAAAGAAGACAAATTTACAGGACACTCCTGTTAAGTGAAATAATAAATGCAAAGGTCCTAGCATGAAATGAACTCTCAATAAATATTGATTCTGGTCCTTCTCACTTTCCAAGTAAAGAAATAAAGTCAGATCAATCTGTCTGGGAAAGACTGATGTGTGCCTAGCTCCGGCTCCTCTGAGAGAGGCTGTAGAAACAAGGTGGTGTGTCAGCAGACCTGAGAGGGGTACAGCATAGGCAGAGAATCTAAGAAACAAAGGGACTTATCTGAGTGCCAAAGTTAGTGGAGAATCATAACAAGAGACAAAACAACTCTTCCCTCCTTCATATACTTTCTATGAGTCTAAGATACTTTCTATGTGTCTGGTGCTGTGTGTTAAACCCATTTCAATCATTATGTATTTAATCTTCCAAAGAAATCTATGTGGATTCTATTTTTTTTAAAAAATATATATCTCCATTCTGCAGGTGAGAAAACAGAGCCCGTGGGGCATGAGTAATTTGTCCAAGGTGAGGCAACTAGTAAGTTTCTGAGAAGGAAATTAAATCTGGGTGTTTGTCTTCAGACCTAGTCCTGCCTGCCTTTAAATCCATGTACTGTACATGCTCCTTCCTGAAAAGGCCGCACAATAGAAGACCATGAGATTGGCCCCCATGATTCCCTGCTTCAGCTTCTGATTCTAGGATACCAGACTTCAGACTGGAGTAAAGAAAGGAAAAAGTAAAAATATAGATTTTATTTTTTTAAGTTGAAATACGAGTAGAAAGATAATTAATAAATTCTATTTTTTTCTCTACCTTGTTAGAAAAATATCTACATAATTTCTAAAACAGAAAGAAAACTAGGGCAGGGCAGCAAAAGATATTACATGCAATCGATCAGCAGTTCTATCGGCTCTAAATTCCAAAATAAATCTAAGTTAAATCCAGAATAAATCCAGGACTGCTTCTCTTCACATCCTCAGCTGCCACTCTGGTCTGCGCCAGCTCAGTCTCCAACCTGGATAATGACAATAGCATCCTAGCTGGGTTTTCTGATTCCACTCATACCCCCAACCCCAATAGGTGTAGTCTATTTGCAACACAGAGTGATCCTATAAAAATGTAAATCATATCATCATGTTGTTCTTTTATTTAAAATCTTTGAGTGGAAGTCACAGTCCTTAAAGGGGCTTGAAGGCCCTACATGATTTGACTCCTGATATCTCTCTAACTCTCACCTCAGGACCTGCTCCTTTGCTCACTTAGCTCAGCCACCTTGAAGTTTCTCAAGCATGAAAGGCATACTCCCACCGCAGGACATTTGTGCTTCCCCTCTCCCTGCCTGGAAAGCTCTTTCTCCAAATCTCTGTATGACTCCTTCCCTCACCTTCTTCATTTTTTGCTGAAATGAAACTTTGCCAAAGAGACCTTCCTTGACCCACTATAAATATTTAAATTGGAAGTGCAATTTATTTTTTCTTTACTTTTTCATAATGCTCATCCATACCTGACATCCCACATGTTTTATTTTTTATTTATCTTCCTCCACTAGAATGTAAGATGGTAGAAATCATCATGAGTTTTGTTTACTGTAATATGCCCAGAATATACCTAGAAGAGTGTCCAACATGTGATAGGTGTTGAACAGATGGGCTGATTGTATTAATGTGTGAATAAATATAAGAAAAATAATTAAAGGGAAAAATAAAGGATGATTTTTATGAACGAAGTAGAGATTTATGGGACGGATACAGCAACCAAAATGTGTCCAAATGACAATCTTTAATGAGCATGTTTGAAGGGTAATAATAAATCATTTTCATCTTGGAAAAAGTCTTCCAGTGCTTTTCAAACTCTGCTTTGTGGAAAACACTGGCTCAGGTAGATGTTAATTCATGTTCCATGAGTAACGATTCTGTAGTCAAATAAGCTTGGAAAAATTCTAAATGCCATAGCTGTTCCCAGAAATTCATGATGACATTAGTATATTAAAGACCGGAAAAATCTAAATGAAAATGTAATCTTATGTTAAAAGGGAGGCAAACTTAATATGCAGAATGCTTTTTTCTTCACCTTTAAACATTTTCCACATAATATTAGCTTGTGAATATCTATTATTTAGGCACACATGAGTTCTATGTCCTCAGTGACATCTTGCGAAATGCACTGTGTATCGGCAAGACAGTGGAATTGTGATCTCCTTATTTTCCTTCCTCTCACTGAATAGACAGCTACACATGGATGAATTTCCTCTGAGAGAAACTCTAAAACTAGTTGAGTGACTCCTATACAAAGAGTGACAGAAAATACCCACATGAAAGTGGGTAGGAAAAGCTGAGACACACTCATGCAATAAACCCCTCACTGTTACAATTGTTAGAGAACCCCCATTTCCCAGTTTCTCCTTGAGTGAAGAGTTTAGATCACAGGTCTACTGCCCCAATTTTTATCTCCGAGAAACAATGGGGCTCAGCATTCATGAGTTCCCAAAAATTACATTTAGCAGAGAGGTGGTTTTTAAGTAGGTATGGACAGTTGCTCGGAGGACCAACCTATAAGGAGTCTAAAACATCCACAGACAATTGGAAATATGGTGCTATTGATTGTTTTCCACCACCAAATGAAAATTGTGGAATATGCATTGTTCCTACTTATGACGAAGTGGATAGTGCCCCCTAGTGGAATGAAAAAAAATGACTTTCTTGCTGGTTTCAACCTACTATGACTGCATTTGCTACTTAATTTTAATTTTCTATAAATTAAATACAATTTCAGATTTTATTTCTAAGTTTCACCAGTCACATCTGAAGTGCTGAATAGCCATGCGGTTAATGGTGACTGTACTGGCTAGCATAGATATAGAACATTTCCATCATTGGGTGTCATGTGATATAGGCTGTGCCACTAAGTCTATTGTCATAGCCAGCTGAAATTTCCAAACCACTAAAATACATGGCATTGTGCTTTTTACCAGGAATAAGTGATTTATTTTGTTGTCTAATTTTTTATCTCTTTAAAATACCTCTATAGTAGTCAGTTTCAGGAAATCACAGTTTCAAACATTTTAACTTTAAATAAGCAAAATATTACAAATATAGTTTTTGGCATAAATAAAGAAACTACTTTTTAACTGGAATAAAAATTCTACCCCCGCTAAATAATATCAAACAATTTTTAAGAGAATTTTGTCTTGAAGTACTATTACATTTTTAGCTTCTGTGTGTTCTCCATCTTACCCCTTTCTGTTTGGTCTCTATCTTCCCCAATGACAGAAAAAAGTAGGATGCCTTACTGAGAGGTTTCAGGCTTTTATCATTTCCAGGAATCCAAGTTATTTACTAAAGCTGTTTGGAAAGCATGTTTTGTCATAGACAATCCATGGCATTTCCCCTGCCCAAAAGCTGAGTAGCAGCACAAGAAAATCAGTGAGGATTCCCAAATATTTGTCTTATTTGTGTTGGTGATGACCACACCTGTAGAAGAAACAATAGGTAGGCAGTCACCCATGCCCTAGAAATTCTCATTAATTTAGTCTTTTATTTAATGTTGTAACCATTCTTTTTTGAATCCCAGTCACCATCCTTTGCATACACTTTCTTCAAAATCACCTCAAATCTTCCCTCTCTTGTAATAAAAAAATATTAAAAGTGGAGTCACTTTTTCCTTAAAGTGTCTTGCTGACTGAGGTATATTTTTCATGTTTATGTTAAATTACATTTTTCCACTGCATCAATTCATTCTATTTCTACCATAAATCACAGCATGCAAAATATTCCCAACAATATATAGTCACAGAATTATGTATTTTATATGTTAAATTTTTTACAAAATACTTTTTCTATATATATTCATTAATCTAACAATTCTCTCCTATTTTAAAGTAATATATTTTCTCTTGACCAGCACTTTGAGAACTGATATTTCTTCATCAGGCCTCGGGGAAAATGAGCACAAATAGAGGCTTGAGAAAGAAAGTTATCGCTTAATAAATCAAACATTAAGACAAATAAATGTAACATTTTGCAATTTGGTCTCCAAAAGCTACCTGTACATAATTGCAGAAAGGTTCAGAGTGTTATGGCTCTGCAGATGCTTTTGTGGAAAATATTTAGTAGTTTTAATTACTCTTGATTTTAAGCTATGTCGACAATGTTTCAATGTAGAAGATGTCAGCGAGGTGACTATCTGACTATCTTTCTTAGAACCACAGCAATACACAGGGCTAGACGTATGATAGTCATGTCTAAAATAGATTACTTTCAGCCAAAATAGATTACTTGCAGCCAACTGGCCCTGGTGACTCCTCATAAAGACTGGCTGGCCATAGTCTTTTTCTAGAATTTGTCATCTGGAACTATGGGAAGAGACTTAGTAGTTTCTGTTATTGAAACGTGAGATAGGGCACCTCTTAGTACCTATATTTCCTGGCTCTACAGCCCTGGGAAGATTCAGTCTGGAAGGAATTAGTTTTTGTTCCAGTTGTCCCTTGGGTACTTTTTGTCCTGTGTGGATAAATAAGATTTTTAATCCCAGTTATTGTCCTCTGTACAAACTTTTTTCAAATCCTTTTCTTTATCTTTTAGCCTTAGGAAACCCTTATTTTTTCAATAAATCTATTTTTGCTTAATCTCACTTCACCTGACTTCCTATTTCCTGCAATTAAAGTTGAGACCAAAAGTTGTTTTTAAAAGAACTAATACTATCTTAGTATAGACTATTATAAGTATTTAAGGTAAGGTAAATAATACTTATATTTTATTCCAAACTGTAGCATTATATCGATGGTGAAGATATTCAAAGTTACACCATATAAAAGAAGGTCAAAAAAATTAGAAATTTAATTTAAGGAACAGGAGATTCCTCTGGGACAATAATAGCCTGATATATGGCTATTAGATTTATTTTATACTATTTCGAAGGACTTTAAATTATCAAAAGTTTATCATGATTTCCATGCTTAAATCTTGTCTTTAAAATACTTGCCAAGTGGTTAATATCTGACATATTCTTGATACATCCATGGATTCAACAGTTATTATCCAACAAATAGACACTGTATACCCACTTAGTGCTGACCGCTATACTAGAAATTTGTGTTGTAGCAGCGAGGAGACATTTATTTCTGCTCTCACAACAGCAACGGTCTCACTGAAAATTTAAACATTCCATTTGAAATATTCCATCTTCAAACAATTCAGAAAATTCTCTTTGAGACCAATGGAAATAAATTGTGGGAATATGAGGTTCACTTGATTTGTTTGAAAATGGCTAGATATGAATGAGAGTAGATATTTTGATAACTTTCCAGTTCTGAGACTATATGAGAATAAGGACACCCTTGGTTCCAGGGGTTTATGATCTTTCAGCTGTAGACCCCAAAGGAGCCAAGAAATTATTTCACAGAGTTCAGGAGTCCATATGTGCTTCAATAATGGTTTTAAATGGAATAAATGTTATTGTCACTACTGTCATGTAAGTAGCTGTTAAAGTTTGAAATTTTTCATTAATTAAAGCATTCATCCATTCACTATGTATCATTGACCCAGTGGGTCTCAGGGTCTCAGGGACTGTGCTAAAAGCTGGGAGAAAAAAAACCCCAAAAACCAAAAAATATTTTGAAAGACTGGGAATCACTGTTTTGTGCTACCTGCAATACTCAGCTTTAATTACTGTATGCTTCCATCAGAAAAACAGATGGCAAATCCATTATTCTGTAGGCTGGGCGTGTGTGTGTGTGTGTGTGTGTGTGTGTGTGTGTGTGTGTGTGTGTGTGCGTGTGCGTGTGCGTGTGTGTGTGTGTGTGTGTGTGTGTGTGTGTGTGTGTGTGTGAAGGGAGCAGCCTGGACTTTTACATGCAAAGTTAATATGCAAGTTATTGGATATAACAAGCTATGTGATTCAGGACAATTTAAAAATTAAAGAATTTTATCCTGACCTGTGTTGTGAATAAAATTTAATTTGACTAAAAATTGCATTATTTTGTTATGTTCACACACACACACATAAATTTTTTTATGGCAGTTAATATGAAATGAAACAAACCTGTTAAAAAATAATGAGATGTTTGTTCCATATTAATAGTACAAGAACAGACCACAGAAAAGAATATGTTAAAAAGCTCCAGTAACGTTGGAATCCTGTGTTTGCTAATAATCTCAAGAGACTCTGTAATCTTAAAACAGAGTATCAACATGAGAAAAGGAAAGATTGAGCCCCATTCTTTGCCCCTTCTTTTATACAGTGTTAATAGGTGAAGGCAAGACTATAGTTAGAGACTCAGTAGCCAAATTGTAACCTAAAATTAAAGTAGTTAAAACTCATGAATGCTGTTATTTTAGTGCTATACAGTGGACCTAATAGCAATGCTTTCTTCTAGCATTCCCAGTTATTCTGATAAAATCAATATCTAATAGATAATAGCTATGCAGTTAGGTTAAAAGACAAACTGTCTTCTAGGCTATAAACAAATAAAGAAGGACTTGAGGGTATTAATATACTTAAAGAAGATTGTATCAAAAGAATGGAGAGGGTTGGCACAAAATAAACATGGAGTCAAAAAAAAAAAAAAGATTTTGGTTCCATTTATCCAGGACTGACTAGGAAATGAAGAGAGAATGACTCTGAGGAAACACTAAAACTGGAGAAAACCCAAAATGTTCATTACTTTTATATCTATTATGGGATAGAGATTTTTAAATTAGCTTTTATCATAACTTGAATGAAATCTCTCTCTTGTTTATCTCTGTGCTTGCCAAGTAATTTTTAATTTCTAAATTTGCCTCTTGATTAACTAGCTGCCAAGAAGCAGATACAAGTATCTTATTCATAGCTACAGTGTACCCTCCACTGTAAATTAATATATTTTCATGAGGTTAGAAGATCTGATCAGTGCCTCATAGCTGTTGTTTTTACTCTAAATTACTAACTTTGACCTTCTGGCTTCCAAAGCATTTATTGAGAATTTGAGGTCCACCAGCTTTAAGTCATGGATAAAATCAATTCAGGAAAGGAAACCATTACCTTAAATGATAATGCTATCTCATGAGACTGCCTAAACAACTAGTTCTTAACCTCAAACAAATTCTCTCCTGCCCACCTTCAAAGAGGTCTTTTGACCTAACCTTAAGTCAGATCACTGGAAAAGTAAAAGAGTGGTCTCTCTTGTTAGTTGATTGCCAAAAACAAAACAAAAACTAAAAAAAGATCTGTCTTGATTTATAGTTTTATCTCCACTCCACCTATGAAAATCTAATTCCGAACTATTATCTATCTATGCATAGATGATTCAATATAGTATACATCTCATTGAGAAGAATTGCTTTTCTGCCTTATAGATGCCGACTGAAAACTCCCAGATTTTAAACATTTGTCTTTAGTGAACTTTAGGAATTTTGTTGTTAATAATCTAAGTGGTTTGATAAGGGGAATTAGGAGCAATTAGAAACAATAAGTAAAAATGTTTTGAGGATCTTTCTCAGGCTTAACTGAGTTGCAATTCTGGCTTAAATTGTATGATTATAACAGATTATCTAGAAACTAAAGTCTGGCTGTGACGAAGTATGTTGGATCTAATGATAAATCTTTAAAAAACTTTTAATTTTAAACAATATACAGGATGAGGAGTGCAGCACAGAGTGGGTTTCATGGATCAAGAAACTTAGGGGTGTTCTTTTTATTGAATGGTTGATGTATGACATGAAGGAAAGTTAAAGGCACAAAAATTCTAACAGTAAGAAGCTCAAGTATCGCACTATGTCTAGGTAAGATTAAAATGATAACAATCCACTAATTACACATTCAGAAGAAAACCATGTTATTCAGTAGAAAAACTCATTTCCTGTAATTGAAATTATTGTCAAATATCTTTTCTTTAATGGATTTCGTTTTCAAAAGTGAAAAAGGTCCTTTGTTTGTTTCTGATTATAAAAGTAATGGGACTGATGGGAAAGATGGTGGCGTAAGTGCACATTTATCCATGCATAATATTTACTGAAAGGAAGCAAAAGAACAAACAAAGAAAAAGAAAACTTCATTAATGCTGAAACTAGAGCGGGTTTCATCTTCATAATACAATGTCTGGATTAAGGATGCCAAGGGCAGACACATGATTCCCTTGCTCAAAGGCACAGTGGGCTGGGCTGTGGGAAGTGGGCAGAGATGGTGTAGAAGAGTCCCAGTGGTACTTCTCCACTACAGGAGTAGATACAAGTGGTATGAGCAGGCTGCAGGAAAAATGGCACACATCTTTTTTTGGAGTGGAAGGGATGCTGGAAAGGAAACTGCATTCTATTTCTCTGACCTAACATCCTAAGCAGTAGAGATCTATAGAGAACCTGTTATTGGAACTGATCAGGAATAATAGTATTGACTCATAAAATTAAGTGTGCACTAACAATTAAAGAGAAATTTCAATTTTGAAAATAGATTCTGTATCAGAAGTAGTAAAGTAAGTGCAAATTTGAAGGGGTGCTCCCTCCTCAGTGGAATGCGGAATAGCACAACGTAGATGACAATGAAAGATTTTTAGTAAATTAAGAAAGAAAATGCAGTCAAATTTCCCAGACTACAGTTGTACATAGTTACAGCTCCCTATGCATCTACTCACCCATCTACCACAGAGAACTAAGCAGTAGAAGAGAAAATATTTACTGTAACATCTATCTCTTTAGTTCTCATGCTAATGAAAATATGAAAATAATGTTTGAGTAAATATGCTTGAGGAAGGAAAGTCAAGAAGATTCTTTTCATACTAATCTGGGACAATATTAGGCTTACATTTACAAGATAAGTATGCAGGAAAACATCACCATGCCAATAAACATTTTAAAACAAAAAGGATTAAGGGGACATTTTATTAAACAGATCGATGAAAATAACATTCTGGAATATTTACTCTAAGAAACAAAAAATTTTAACTGTAGCCAGTTTGTGCTTTCAAGGAAATTAAAACAGATGCAAACAGGACATTTTACAATAGAGTAAAATGAAAATGCTACTAGAAAACTAAAGTAAGAAAAAAAAGAAGAAAAAGATAATTTTCTAGACATCAATAATATTATACTAATGTTAATTTACTATTTTTGATGTTTATGTAAGTGGTTAACATACACAAATGATAAACAATGTGTCTAGAACACTGAGATAGAGTAGGTACTCAATAAATGTTTGTGGAATGAATGAATCGATTTCACCCATAGTTGTGTGACATAGTGGTATGAAGTGATCATTAGATTTATACAGGAAGCTACTTAAAAATACAGGAATTTAAGTTCCCCCTCATCTCAATTAGAGTCTCTGAGAAAATGACATAAGTTGATAACACAATAGTAGTGAAAGACATCTTCAACACATCTTAGTCCTGGACAGATTGCATCAATAAGTAAAGTCCGTAGAAGATCTTAATTATATAATTAACAAGCTTAATCTAATATAGTGATTTTCTTACATTTTTAAAACTGTGGAATTTTTTTTTTTCAAAATAAATTCTATATAGATTCTCAAGAATTAAGAGAGGCAGTTCTGATACTTGTTATGTGGTTATTGATTTAACAAATGCATTCTTTTCATAAGTAAAGAGCATCAGAACCAGTTTTCATTTATTTAAGATGAACAATAGTTTACACATTTAAACTTGCTCTGTGGTCTGTACCTGCTCTCTGTAGTAGCCTGAAGAGATCTGAGCATCTGGACATTGTGCAGACATCATATTGGTTTGCTATCTTGGTGACATCATGCTATTTGGCCCTGATAAACATATGTGCTCCAGAGGTGGGAGATATAACTCTATAAACATCCAAGGGGTTGCCACATTGGTGAAGTTTTTAAAGTCTAATGATCTGATACACACTTTGGCATCAGACAGAATTGGATTGAATTCATGTTTCATTATTTGCTAGCTGAGCATCTTTGAATAAGTTCCTAACCTTCTAAGTCCAAGTAAAGTTTAAATGATTCAGTTTATGAGGAACTTAGAGTGGTGCCTGGCATATGTTTAATTAATTTACATGATATTATTATTACTCATTTTAGGGACCAGAATCTTGAGTGCAATTGTTATTTGGGTCCAGCCAGTCCAGAAATCTATTTATAATAATGTATGGTAACATTTATTAACTTAGAATTATGAATAATAAAAAAAGACTAAACCTGAAATATCTGAGCCCACATTATGGAAAGGGAAAGTGGAGTGAGTTTAGTTACATGGATGACTTCAGGGTAATTTATTTTAAATTTAATTTATTATCACCCATTGTCAGGAGCCGTTCTTATCAAGGCTCTCATACCTGAGATCTTGGCAACTTTGCCTTGGGACAGAATCTGCCTCGCCCTGTGCTATCTGATAGGATAGACAGCCTAAAGTCAGTTGCCCTGACATGCCCTGACTTGCCCTGGGCCCCTTGAGCCATTTGCTTAAACTAATCTGACCTTGCAGCCCCCTCCTCTCCCGGGACCCTTCTGCATTTTGGGTCATATAAGGAAATGGAATGTTCTGCGGTTCGATATCCAAGGCAACCGTGATTATGCAAATCCTCCCCTTTATATACTCTACCCCTACCTACAATAAACGAGGCTTGATCAGAACTTTGTCTTGCCTCCGCTCCTTTTTCTCGCCCGTTTTTCTCAGGTTGGATCCTCCTCGCTCCCACGAATAACTAGGTCCCGCCGGTCGGGACAACCCATGCATCTTCTCAGGAAGGATGGAGCATTGACTTCTCTCTTTCTTCTTTCCTACTTTCTACTCATAGCAGGAGTGAATGATGGATGTAACTTAGGAGCATTATAATGGCAGTCAGACTGCTTTACTAGAGGCAGGGTCATTGCAATGAAAAGTGGGTTTGTCGCTTTTCCACTCTTAGGCTCCTTGCTGATAAGGAGTCAGCTTGTGGAAAGGATGCTGAGCCCTGCCTAAGGAAGGCAGACCAGGTTTCTACTCTCTGGGTTTTGGCTTCCTCATCTGTGCCTTCATTTCCAATTTAGAAAAAATGTTTATTTTGGCCTCTGATCTAAATCACTTTCTCTAATATTTTTAAAAAGCTGATTGATATTTTGACTTAATGCTAACATTAATCTATGACAATGGTTACTATTAAATGAGATTCTGATATTCATTTCCATTATTTTAGTTGTTGATTGATCATTTATTTATTCACCTATTTATACATTCATTCTGACTATTTATTACTCAATATATATTGAGTTTCTATTATGTGTCAAGAACTCAAGTAGGCACTGTAGCTACAAAGTACACAAAATCAACTAAAATTCCTGCCTCAATGAGATTTATATTTTAGTAGGGAAGTCAGACCATAAAGAATATAAATAAATAAAACATAGAAGTGTATAAAACAAAATATAGGTGGTGATATATGGTATTAAAAAAAATAAAGTAGGAAAAAAGGTTAGGACATGTTATGAGTGGGATGGAGTTGGATTTTGGACTGGGTAGCCAGGGAAGATGTCATCGAAATGGTAAAGAACAGAAAGAAGTAAAAAAGGAAAGTCCAAGACTACGTGGGGGAGGGTCATGATATATACTGGCCAGAAATAAGAGTGTGAGGAGGTCATCTGAGTGGTTGGTAAGAACTTTAATACTATGAGTGCAAGGGGGGACTTTAAAGGATTTTGAGCAGAGGAATGATATGATATGCCCTACATGTTAATAGTGCACAGAATAGACAAAACTTCTGCCTTCACGAAACTTACATCTGAGTAGAGGAGGCAGACAATAACAAAATAAATAAAATATATAGAATAAAAGGTGATAAGTACTATTAAAGGAGAATATGGCAGAGAAAGAGGACAGTATGGCTATAGTATTGAGAATAGACTGTTTGGGGCCCTGGAGGGGGTGTCAAAGTAGATGAAAGGAGACAAGTTAGAGGTTATCATAGTCATCAAGTCAGGAGATGGTGAGAGTAGGTGGGAGTAGCATGGTAGCAGTGGAGGTGTAGGACATGGCAGATTCAGGAAATAGTAGGCAGAGTCAACCAGCGTTTGTTGATAAGTTGGATATGTGATGTGAGAGGAAGAAAATTAATAAAAACTCCAAGAATTTGTTTGGTTGAACAACTAGAAAAATGGAGCTGCCATTAACTAAGATGAGGAAGACTATGGAGGTTTGGGAGAACTTTGGGAGCTCATTTTAAACCTGTTATGTTTTCAGGGCCCATGAGAGGTTGAGGGGGCAGTCTGACCTTAAGACAGAAAAGTTGGCATGGAACTTTTCTTTCCAGGTCATGCTTCTCTTGAACCATACTTTCTCATTGGAGGTAGTGAAGAGCATTGGGTTTACCATTTTATAACCTGGGCTTGAGTCCAGGTTCAAGACTCACTACCTCTGTGCTCTTGGGCAATTACTTAACTTCTCTAAGGCTCAATTTTGACATCAGTAAAAGTGAAAATAATTGTGTAATTCATAAAATTGTTGCATGAAATAAGTTCATTCCTCTCATGACCTTGGTGGTATGCCTGATATGAAGTAAATATTCAAAACAAAAAATTTTAGAAGTTATAACACAGCAGCTAACACTTACATAGCACTTTATGCCAGGCACTCTTCTAAGAACTTTATGTATATTAAGTCATTTTGTCACTTACAAAACCCTAGGAGACAGACATATTACCTCATAATAGCATGCAGGTGGCATGGAAGGTTTAGTTACACAGTAGAAGGTTCAATTTAAGACTCTCTGGCTCCAGAGTCCATGTATTCTGGTATCTCAGAATTCTCAGAGCATGTTAGCTATGGGTATTATTTCTCTAGGTTTTTCTTTCC
The DNA here is from genome assembly GCA_004027375.1 of Macroglossus sobrinus. Lineage (NCBI taxonomy): Eukaryota > Metazoa > Chordata > Mammalia > Chiroptera > Pteropodidae > Macroglossus > Macroglossus sobrinus. The sequence continues at coordinate 366,389 of PVKZ01001405.1, read as the reverse complement.
TTGTATTAGGGCATCCATTGTTAATCTTCTCATGAACCTGTTCAAAGTTCACTTAGAGTCCAGTCTTTGTCAATTTTACTTCTAAGTATTGTTACCTCCAATATACTTTGCAAAGTATAATTTCTAATTGCCCTAGAAATGACCTATCTCTCTACTTGCCAGGTCCTGTTGTTTCCTGTCCTTCTTTAATTTGAGCACTCTATCTTCTGTATCTGGCTGATCAGCATTCTGCCCTTGCAGTAGCAACAGAAGGATTCAGCTTTGTCTCCTTCAGTGGGAAGAGCTGATTCTTGGTTGAGATTCCATCTCCCATGGCTGCTGCCACTTGGGAGCATTCTCATTTTACCATTTCATGTTTGTTCTTACATTGACAATAGTCACATAGTTAAATGGCAACTCAAGCATTTGGGTTTACTTTTGTCACACCACACACCTCATATATAGCACATATGATTTCTAACAAATACTTATTAGATCCTTATCCAGGATCTTATCAGATAAAATATAATATTTGAATAATTTATATTTTTTATAATTTGTAATGTATATTTTATCTTCACTTATTCTTTATTTGATACCTTTTTCTTATTTATGTACAGCTGAGTTACTGACTATAACATTTTCTTTTTCTCTAAAGAACTTCTTTTAACATTTCTTGTAAGGCAGATCCATGGGCAACAATTCACTCAATATTTCTTTGAGAAGGTCTTTATTTCCCTTTCACTTTTGGAGGATAATTTTGCAGGGTACAGAATTCTAGGTGGTTGAGTTTTTTTTTCTCTCAACACTTTAAATATTTCATTCCATTCTTTTGTTTGCATGGTTCCTGAGAAGTCAAATATAATTCTTATCTTTGTTCTTCTATAGGTACAAGTCTTTTTCCTCTGACTTCTTTCAGAAAAAAAAAATTATCTTTGATTTTCTGTAGTTTAAAAGGATATGCTTAGGTGTGGGGTCCTCTTTCCTCCTCTCCTCTCCCCCCCACCCCGCCATTTATGCTGCTTAATGTTCTCTGAGATTCCTGGATCTGTGGTTTGGTGTCTGACATTAATTTTGAAAAATTTTCAGTCATTATTATTTCAAATATTTCTTCTGTTCTTTTCTCCCTTTTTTATCCTTGTGGTATTCTCATAAGGCGTATGTTCTACCTTTTGTACTCGTCCCATGGTCCTTGAATATTCTCTTTTGTTTTTTTCCAGTCTTTGTTCTCTTTGCTTTTCAGTTTTGGATATTTCTGTTGAGATATCCTCAAGCTCTGAAAATTTTTCCTCAGCCTTGAACATGATCAAGTTCATTAAAGGCATTCGTCATTTTGTTAATAGAGTTTTTGATTGCTAGTATTTCTTTTGGTTCTTGCCCGCCTGTTTTTGCATTCTGTCTACTTTATCCAGTAGAGCCTTTAGCATATTAGTCATATTTGTTTTAAATTTCCAGTCTGATAATTCCAAAATCTTTCCATATCTTATTCTGATGCTTGCTCTATTTATATTGTGTTTTTGTCTTTTAGTATGCCTTGTAATTTTTTTATGATAACAGAACATGATGTACTGTAAAAAAAAAAATGGCTGTAAATAGGCCTTAAGTAATTTTGGTGGTGAGTGTGGAGAAAGAGAAAGTGTTTTATAGCCCTACAATTAGGTCTCAAAATTTAGTGAGCCCACTTCTCTCAACTATGAACTTCACAAGTGTTTCTTAGTTTTTTCCTACCCCCTTATATAAAAGAGAGTGATTGGAGAGAAAGGCTAGAGCTGACTGCAATTGGGAGTTTCCCTTCCTCTGGGTCAGTTAAATTCTTCTTCTTTTAAAAAAAATTCTTTTTTATATGGTGACATTGGTTAATGAAATCCAATAAGTTTCAGCTGTACATTTTAATAGTAAAGCATATACTGTTACACTGTTCACTTCCCATAGTTAGATTTCTTTCTGTTACCATATATTTCTGATAATACTCCAGCATATTAGGCTCTGGTTAACTAGTTTCTCCTGAGGGCAGGCTTTGTTAAAAAACAACAACAACAACAACAACAACAACAACAACAACACAGAATAATCTAGGGAAATAAAAAGGTTCCTTTCCCCTTTCCCCTTCCAGAAGCACAAGGGGATTTTTCTTAAATATTTACTGTGAGAGCCTGAAAGAGCTCTTGGAGGTAAGTCTCACAAAATTGCTCCACCACTTCCCCCATGGCTGAGTCCCTCTAGGGTTTTAAACTTTCACAGTTGTCCATATGGAGCCTTCAGCAAGTCATCAGTTACAGTTAAGGTTTTCCTCTCTCTGGCATTGGTTCCCAAGGTGGTTTCCTTTCTGAGTCTGTTCTGGTAAGCCATGACTCCTTTTATTCACCTGCCTGTCTCTCTAATGTTAGAGACAGTAATTTGCCCTGTTTCTTTACTTGTTTTATGTATCCTACAGAAGTTGTTGATTTTTGGTCTGTTCAGATTTTTACTTAGTAGGATAAAGTGGCAACTTCCAAGCTCTTAATATGCTGAACTGGAAACCAGAAGTGGCAATCAGTAACTTGTAATCATGTGAAGATTCTAAATATTTAGGCTTAATCGTAGTTTATGCACAATAACAAAGCAATGGCTTTAATGTATATTTCTAAAAATATTAAACTCTATTTTTATAAAGAAAAACTCCATATTACATAGTTAATTGGGAATAAAAGTCTATTCTTTCAACTCTTTGTAAAAAAAAAAGATGTAAACTATAGGTTGGCAAACTATATGGTTCATTGGCCAAATGTAATTGCCTGCTGCTTGTTTCTCTATGATTTGTGAGCTAAGAATTCCTTTCATTTTAGATAGTTGAAAAAAATAAAAAGATGAGTGGATTTTGTGATGCATGAATTGTGTGTAATACAAATTGCAATGTCTATAATCAAAGTTTTTCTGGAACATAGCCACACTATTTACATGTTGTGGATGGCTGCCTTCACACTATAATGACACAGTTGACTAGTTTTGACAAAGACTGTATAGCTTGTAAAGCCTAAAATATTCACTACCTGCCCTTTGCAGAGAAAGTTTGTCAATCCCTGAAATAACTAATAAGCCAGTGATGCCAAGGTATCCTTGGTAAGGCCAGAGTCTTACATCACCTGGTTGGAGTTTGCTTCCTTCTCTTACAATGCGCAGAGCCATCATTTGACTTTGGATGCTGACTGCAATCAGAGGAGACAGAGAAAAACATTCAGCCTAATCCCATGTAATACTCCATTCTTAACTTAATATGCCTTTCCTTTGAAAACAAGATGGTTCTTATTAATTGTTTCAAAAATAAAACTGACATTAAATGCAGAATTGTGTTTTTTTTATTTTATATCTTATATTTTATTTATTTAATTTATTTTTTTATGCCTACAGCACCTGGCCTTCCTATGTGGTCTCCCATCCAAGTACTAACCAAGGTCAAGAGTGCAGCTGGGCAACAGGAAGGCCTGGCCAGAAGCTGGAAAGTGGATAGAAACCCACTTTCTCTTTATGTATCTACTCCTGGTGTCCAGTCTATATGTCTAATATACCTTGCCATAGTTCCAGAACTTTTTTTTTTTTTAAATACAATCACCTCTTTGCACTATTACAGATTCTTAGGAAAGAGTCCAGTTTACTGTTGACTTTTTGGGCCAGTTCACTCTAACCTTGCAGATATCACAGAGTGATATTACAGGGGAACTCTCTAGAAAGTCTTCTCTTTGGGGATTTGGATATCATATTACATTGCCATGCAATGACTTTTTCCTTTTCAAGGGTAGGCAGGTCATTAAATTATTATTTTCATGCTTCTTAGGTTATAGAAGGCCTAAAGTCACAGGACAAATGTCATTGCACACATTGTAAAATATATAATTGCTCTGAGAGAAAATAATGTATCCTAATTTTATTCCTTTGTTTAGGAATTCTGCTAGCTCATCTTATTGTAGATATATATGTCTCTCTAATCCAGTGGTTCCCAACTGGGGAAATTTTTATAAAATATTCATGTCCAGACTCCTCCCAGAGCAATTGAATCAGAATCTGAGGTGGGAATAGACATCTCTGTTTAAAAAAAATAATGCCCTGGATGAAATGAGTGCATGTAACAACTGGTTAAACCAAATAGGTCTGTAGTTTGGTTAATGGTATTATTCTGATGTCAGCTTCCTGATTTGCTCATTGGGAGAAGATGGGGAAGGGTACAAGGAAGCTCTCTGTACTAGTTTTACTTCTTGTAAGTTTAAAATTATTTTAAAATAAAAATTGAAAAATCAAAACAAACAAAAAACAAAGAAACTTTCCTCTCCTCAAATAGTTATCAATCCGACAAAGTTATTTTTGAAAGTATTATAAACAACAACATGCTCTAGGTGATTCTGAGGAAGACTGAGAGTGTCTGCCTTAATACATTTAGAGGAAATGAGTCTCTTTGTGTAAGATCAAAGTGGATTCCCCTAATGAGAACTTCAACCAAATAAGGTTTCAAAGGAATTAAATTTAGTAGAGTATATGGGTAGAATTTTACCTTCTGCTTTCAATATCAGGGGATATAAAAGATCAGAGCACCTCTATTATTGAGTTGTAGAAATGACTCAGAAATGTCCTATAGAGCCTGGGCTGTAGGATTCAAACACCCCACCCATTGTTATTTGTCCCCAACACGAATGAGCAATCCAACTTGAAACTCAGGCTGCTTAAATAACTGACATTTTCTTTCTTCAGGCAGTGTGCTGAATGCTAATAAGTGATACAAACAGATTATTGGACATTTTACTTACTATGGAATAACAGGGCACGTGAAACCCTCTTCTCTCTTTTATGATCTTAGTGTTCTAAGATTTCTGTCTCAAAGCAATTTAACAAATCAAAAAGTAATTGAACTGGGAAAAAAAGAGTCATACTCAATCTAGGGGTGATTCTCAAATAGAAGGAAACTTTTTGGGAGAAAGAGACATTAAGAAAGTTATTTTAAACTTGAAAAGTAATAATTTTCATTTCTAATAGCTATAGATATTAGAAGTGTTTGTTTTGTATTAGATTTCAGGCTTTATAAACCTGAAGTAGGTACAACTATTTAAGTGTCTTAGGAGTCTTTTTGTTATAAGTGACAGAGTATAAAAAGGGGGAGATTTGTTGATTAACTGGGAATTTGAAGGCATCCTTGCCTTCAGGTATGGCTAGATTGAGGTTTGAAGCAATGTTATTGGATTGACTCTTTCTCTACTTGACTCTGCTTTCTTCTACATTAGCTCCTTTCTCAGTTAAGTTTTCCTAGAGTAGCAGTATATATGCCAGTAACTCCAGGTATACCTTTTCCTTTCATCTAATGATCCCCAAAGAAAAAGAGCAATGTGTTCCTAGTGGCGTCAGGCAAACTCTCAGGAGTGGCTCTCGTCCTGGCTTAAGTCATATGCACATCTCCGAAGCAATCACTGTTTGAAGAGGGATGGGAATTCCTATTGGTCAGGCCTGAGTTATATGCCTAATCCATAACTGAGGTGTGAGGTCAGCTTCTCCAAACTACATATGGACTGAAAATGGAGCAGAAATTGTTCTCCAAAGAGCTGCTGGTCATACAGAAGGTGACAGTTCCCACTGGATGAGGATCATCTGTAGGGATTGGCTGTAGCATTAGATACTAGTAAGTGAGTGTGGTAAGGAAGTGGTGGTGGATGCCCTGTGGTGACTAATAGCTCTTATTTGTGAGCATTCATAAGAAACCTCCCACCCCAGATTCCCAGCAACTTCCCTTGCCTCCAAAAATTGAAGTTGTCCATTAGCATATGAAGAGCCTGTGAAGCATGATTTGCTTGGGTGAAATCATAAATGAAAATCAAACTGGAAATTCAAAGTCAGATATTGTATAGCAGGGCTTATAAGGGAATTGATTTGTGTTAAAAGTTTCATTTTTAATGTTTGCCTATCTTGTGCAGTTTCTTTTATATTCTATACACTACTGTTTGGGAAGAGGGAAGCTGGTTTCTCATGGTGGAGAATGGCAAGTTAGTGGGGGAAGAGAATGAGAGAATGTGGATGGAAGCTGGAGAGAAGAAGAGCAGAGAAATGGTGTATATTTAGTTCTAATTTAACTATCGGATTCATGAATTTTTATGAATAAGTGTTACACAACAATAAAACGTTTTAAAATGTTGGTGTTTAGTTTGTTGGCTCATCCTTAATAGTTTTTTTTATGAATTGTCCACAGGCCAAAATGTTTCTACACATTTAAAAAAGCACCCCAAACAAGCATCATGTGCTACTGCAGTTGAGATAAGGATGAGAAGGAATTCTTGGAAAGCTGAACCTTTAAGAGGCAGGCAGAAAGCCAACAACTACAATTTGGTCTCAAAAAAAAAATGTCAACAGCATGTGTTATACCATATGCTATACCAGGCTGAAAGTTTTGGAATAACTTAGAAAACTTTAGGAGTTTTTAGATAGATGATCTCTTAGGAATTTAAATAGATGGTCTTTTGAGATAAATGTAGAGACCTATTGCAATCTCTTTCTAGGATCAATTATGGAATCAACATTTTGAAGAAGGATCAAGTGACTCTTTCTAGCACTATTTGATAGGTTTTCTTGGTCACTGAAATAGATTCATTTCACCCCCAAAATGTCCTTTTCAAGCATTTCCAGGTCAGTAGGTGGAGGAAGAAGCTTATTTTCTGGGAAGATTTTCTGTTAGTAGTGCTAGGGTAAATCTTGGATTTAATGGATCCTTTTTAGTACATATTCTGTTGACTACTTATTTAATGTTATAAACCTTTGGTTGATTTAAGAAACAGATGAATTTGGTAAAAAGAGAGTAGAAATGGAATTGAAGGATGAGAGTTCCTTTCTTGGTCTTACCATATACTAGAGGCATATCTTTGGAAAGTTAGTTAATGTCTTAAAGCCTGGATAGTCTAAGCTGTAAAATAATATAGTAATACCTACTGAGGAGACTTGCTTTGAATATTAAAGTAGGTAAAGAGGCCTGCAAAGTGCCTGGAATGTTTTAGAAACAAACAGGGACAAAATCTGTCATGTGACCATAGAAACAATAATCTAACATTCAGCTGTAGCACAGATTCCCACACGTCTATCTGTGGCTTGGTCTTTTTGATAAATTTCCATAGACCCAGTGATTTACTATATGAAGCCCCTGAGAGTGGTGAGCTCAAAGAGGCTTTCAGGAAATATATCCACCACAGGAATTTTAGTAGCCTGTACATTGTCCCAAATCTATTTAGTCAGGGTTAAAGATGCTGGATCATCAATCTGAATATAAATACATACTTCTTTTTAAAAACTCTACAATCAAATTACAAATTATGACCTATAAATGAACCCAGGGCATTTATACTTCTTCTTGGAAGATTTCCAAGATGCCATTAAAGAGACTTACAGTTACTTATTGGTGAATTTAAGCATTTACCCTCCCCTGACTCACCATGCCACAGTATAGTGGTTAAGAATTGATTGGCTTGTTCTAGATGAGCCAATGAAAAATACTGCAGAAACCACTCAGGGAAGGTGGATATAATAACATGTGTGATCTTATTACAGATGGCATTTGTCTTAGTCTGTTCAGGCTGCCATAACAAAATACCATGAACTAGGTGGTTTAAACAATAGAAATTTATTTCTCACACTTCTGAAGGCTGAGAAGTCTAAGATCTAGTTGCTGGCAAGGTAGACTTCATTCTGAAGCCTCTTCTCTTGGCTTATTGGTAGTCAAGGTCTTGCTTTGTGCTCACATGACCTCCTCTTAGTGTGGAGAGAAAGAGGAAGAGAGAGCAAACACTGGTTTCTCATAGGGAAATTAATCCCATCATAAGGGCTCCACCCTCATGACCTCATCTAAACTGTATTACCTTCCAAAGTCCCCACCTCCAAATACCATGACATTAGGCGTTAAGGCTTCAATGTATGAATTTGGGGTGGTGGAGACACAAACATTTAGTCTTAATAGCATTTATTAGTATCAAGAGATATGTAAAAATATGGCCATAAATCCAAAAGACACATAACTTCTTGAACCTGTTCATCCCTCCACTGCAAAATTAGTTGATTATCTTATTAAGTCATCTTTCCTCTCTCCTAACCTAAGTAATTTTAAAACCTCTTCTATTTTGTACCCAGAGAATTATTTTAGAATTTACCTATTAACCACAAGATACTTATCACCAAGAATTGTGATTTTAACTGACAATATTACCATCGTTTTTTGGGGAAAGGAAACATAATAATTTTGTAATAAATAAATATTTGTATTAATAAATATAAATTTTGCAACATGTTTGAAGTTGTGTCTTGTTGGATTATCTCACATGAAATCTATAAAAAGGAAAACAGGAAGATAAGAATTTATCAGTATTGGTTCAGCATTCTCCAAGGGACACAAACACTATCTAGCAGAGGATTTTGATCAAAGAAGTAGCCTTTCATATAGAGCAGGATCTTACCAGGCTTTGCCAGTGATGAGATGAAATATCCCTATTGGCCATCAAATTTATTGTGTCTCATTTTTCCTCCTCATTTACTGAGAAAGATCCTAATAACTAATTTAGTTCTTCAGGTAACTTAATGAGGAAAGTTGTCCAGAAAGTGACAACTATACTTACATAAATTTTTTAAAAAATTCTGGAGGCATATCTTTCATTGTAAATTACATACATCAGCTTTTGGTGAGTTCTATTTATGTGGTGTGGGGGTATTAGTTCTCCAAGCCTGGTCAACTCTGGGTACACTGAAAAAATTTTTTGAGGTTTTAGATTTTAAAGCGTAGAATTAGTGCTTGGATATAGAGATTACACCAAGATACTGACCACAGTGAGACCTGGCTTGAATTACCAGTGTATCCATGTCTTTACTATCTTCTCACTTGCCAAATCTGAATGGGTACGTCAGTTGTCACCTGACAACTATCGTGTTATCTTCATACACGCAGGGAATTATTTCCCCTTCACAAGCTCACAGAACAGCTTTTCCCCAAATACTGCGTATTTGGCAGCATATGCAGTAACTGTGCCAGAATGCTGTAGGGCATGAATAAAATTGTATTTTTAGGATCTCTGATCATTTCTTCATATGCAACATTCCACCTCCTCAAAGAGTCTACACAACAGCTTGGTTTTAATGGAAAACATTTTATATCAAGAATCAGTGAAAGTTTTCAGAAGTTTTAAAAAAAATTGAAGACAGTTGTGTATCAATCCTTTGAGTGCCAAGTGATACATACAGTTACAGCACTTACAATTATGCAGTTACAACACTGTGCCCAATAGGCCTGTCTCGCAAGCACAGTTTTACAGCACTCGAAGTTAGAAACTGCTCTGGGAGAACACTCTGGCTAAAAACTTTGAAGCCAGTTTAGTAAAAGGTGTTTTCATTCATTCACATTGCCAATTAGATATCCTGGTAGTTTCTGGCCACTAAATCATTTACAGATATTCTTAATTTGCTCTTTTTTTTGCTGAGTCTTTTCATGTTTTTTCCTATTTTGTTAACAGAATCTTGCTGTAGTTATAATATCTATAATTCTTCATAGTGCAGGTTCCACTGAACTATGTGCATTAATATAATCTTTCAACTTTAAACAGACCTTTGTCCTTATAACAGCTGTTTCTATGAATATTTCATTAGTGAATGTTTACTAGTAACTCTTCCAATTCTCATTTTATTTTGAACAACCTCACTGTCTTCCTTTGTTACTAGATTTAAGTATTTTCCCCTTTAAAACTCTGGCCAGAGACCTTCTTTCAGATATGCTAGGAATTTATAGGGGTAATTTCTATAGAATTTCTCTAAGTTGAGATATCACTGATGTCCAGTCTGTGTATTATTGACATAAAATAACTCTACAGAAACAATAATTCTTCAAATAATGGGATAGTGAAGTGTTTAAAGCACAAAAAGACAGAATTCAAGGATATATCTTCCAAATAGGCAATATCTATTTGCTTAAATGCAAGTATATTGACTGAAGCTCCAGATCTCAGATTGCTCACTGTACTCTCCCTAAAATGTCAAGCTAAAGTCTATCCTGGTACTAACATCATCTGTTATCTGGTGATAAATGTTGATCCCATTGAGACTAGAGAGTCCTCTGAATATTTACATATTTCTGCTTAAGAAATTGTTCAGTAGTATATTCATATCTTAGATCCAAATGCTCACATAGCCTTTATGACATATTACTACAAATTTCTCTCCAGTTTGATGTCAATCAACCCATACCCTTCAGTTTTTTTATGGAACTCATTGTCTTTCTGACAGTCCAGATATCTTCTTTTGGTTCCCCAAGATTTTATGAGATCCACAGCAGAACCTAAGGTTGTGGAGACAGGAAGCACAAATTCTACAAGTGGGTTGCTGAAAGTAATGGCAAGAGGTACCAATCTTGTTTCTACTTCTTAGCTGAATTTCCTAGCTAATGAGGATACAGTATAACATGTAAATTTTTGGCTTAATATATATTGCATCCTAGAGGACAGCATTCAACTAGGCAGAATGTTCCTGAGATGGTATCTTATCTGAGTCTTTGACAAGGCATTCCACCATTTCATAAATTGGATACTTCCGGGGATGGGTACATGGAAAGCCAACTGTTGCACTTTCTTTGAGAGAACATGGATATCTTGGTCCCAGGCAATATTGTGTGGGATACAATATCTATAGATCAAGAATTCTTAAATTCTCGAGAAGAGATGATGAATAGTAAAAGACAACTCATATCCACAGTATAAATAGTGGTAAAGACAAATAACTATCCCCTCTAGGGTATATGAGGTAGTCTTTGAATCCTAAAACAGGTTAACCCCATAAGATTATACCAGTAAAGTGAAGCAGCCATTTGATAATCTCAATACTCAATATCTTGCTGTTCTGCATCTCAGTTAACCACTGGTGAAAGAAAGCCTCAGTAACTGTGATGGCCTGTATGCAAGGAGTCATCACCACCCTGCTTACCACCTCCATGAAGTACCTGTTGCTCTCAAATTAATAAATAATCAAACCCCAAATCCCATTGTAAGGTCTGTTTTCCCAGGGCCACTGCTGAATCTGTCTTTGCATAGGTTCCCTAGATAACAGGATCTGAGGCAAAAACTTATATCTTAACATTTTAGAGGAATATTTAATTCCAAGAAAGTAGAAATGAGGGAAAATGGGAAGTGAGGCGAGGGAAGGAGGGAAATACAAAGGGATGCGTTACTGAGCTGGCTACCTCCTCAAAGATAACAAGCTCAGCTGATTGCTTGGCTTCATAAGATGTCTTCAGAGAGGCCAGATAAGCTCTTACTGTACATTTGAAGCAGTCTGCAGTGCAGGGACTGGTGGAAGGTTGGGGAGGAAGAAGGAAAGGGGAATAAATTTGTTTGCTTTCACCCATCTTCTCCCAATGGTTAAGCCCATTCCAGGAGGCATTATTTCTGTACTTCTGGGTTGTGTTGCCTCATCTCGCCAGGCAGCTGTTGGGGAAGCAGAGCTTCTGTTGGTCCCTTCTCAATCAGCCCTATGGTCCACTTGATCTGTGTGTGTGAGGGAGTGGGGCAACTTCAGTGACCTGCTCTGTGACCACAGGACCTGTGTTAGGCTGTGTTTGAGGGTGGGCACAAACAATGTGAAGTAGGTGTGGTTAGAAGAGTCTGGGACAACACATAAACTGAGTCTGGTATAGGTATGGTCAGAAAATAGTGATTTGCCTCAGACTTATACTCCAGTAAACTCTTCTTTGACTGGAAAATTCCACAGGAGTAATCAAGAATACATTTTCAGCATGAATTCTCATAAAACATTTATATTTCTTGCTTTCTCTAGGGCACCTAGCAAAGTGCCTCCCACATAAAAGACTCTAGGCAATTTGGCTTTAGAAGCCTTGTAGTTCTTGCAAAGCCATCTTTAATTTCTGATGGATACAGCAGAAAAATTACCACACTAGTCTGTGGAATTAGCTTCTCACAGAGCATACATATTAGGCAAGAAAGTAAAAACAACAACAACAACAAAACAATAAAACCCAAACACAGTATCTGACATTTAACTTAATTACCAGCTTTATTTCTATAACTTAAATCTCAACCTACTGAAAATGGTTTTCGCCCTTTTTGAAAAATTTTATTTTTTTCTTTGAACATATAGGCATTTAAACTATTTTTTAAAGTTAAAACAGGATGTTTGAATTATGCCTTTTTATAATTCAAAGCTGTTTCATTTTGAACTTAAAACAATTAGGAATACCAACTAGCTCAGATTATATGTTTAGTAAGTACATTTACATTTAGTTTGTGGGGAAGAATGGGGGTTGAGGAATGGTATAAGGTAAGAGGCAATCCAAAAACGACTAGAGATACACCGATATATTTTTTCAATTAATTTTTAGGGTTTTTAAAAAAAATTTTAAACCAGGAAATCCTCTATTGAAATTAATTAACATATTAAGATTATTTACCAGCATTGATAAATTAGTTTTCTCAATCAATATTTTAGGTTCTTGAATTTTCATTTTGTGACATTCACCCCACACAGTAAGTTATATTTTTTGAGAATTCATATTTCAATATAAAAAAAAACATTGAGATGGTTTAGTTAAAGTGTCAATTATATGCAATAATTCTTATTAAACAAAGATCTTCGCTATTTTTTTGGGGGGTGAAGCTATATATGGATATATAAGGGGATGCCTGCCTAGTCTATTCAATTAGAACACTAGTGTGAGAACAAAGACCTCACTACATTCTGCTTCATTCAGATATTATTGGTAAACAACATCAAAAAGGTTTTAAAAATACATTTTTCTTAAAAAAAAACAACAAAATTTTATTTGTCAAGGATAAACTAACAGTATGAAAATGGGAGCTATTTAGAATTTGCTTACATGTTTATTATATATATATGTGTGTGTGTGTGTATTACATACTAAATGTAGTTTATAAGATAAATAACATAAATAACATATTCTATATATTTTCAATATTGTCTTAGGTGACAAATACTATTTAGGCACTTCTACACGGTGTATTGAGGCTAATTATCAATACCTTCTCATTAGGGCATTGGTGAAGCCATTGACCAAAATTGTAAAAATTGTATATCATTTCTGATCTTTGTTTGGACCTTCTTGTATTTTTTTTTCAGGTTAGAAATCTTCATCCCATGTCCTATGCCTTAGATTGATCCCCCAATCCCTCCACTGCCTATTTCTTGGTACTACTGTTAGCCTCTGTCTGTCTGCAGTTGTCCAAAGTACCATCCCTGAAGAGAGTTTATCAGCAACAAATTTACACAGCACGATGAGATTTTGGATATACTCCACTCAAATGTCTGATACATAAGTTCTTTGCTAGGTGCCACCACTGTGGGGGGTGTTTTTACAATTTTTCTATTCAACATGTATTTATTAAGTGTCCGCTTTATGCAAGGGTTTGTGATAGGTGCTGAGAATGCAGAGTGGAGTGAGAAATTCCTAAAACCTGCCCTCCCAGACTTCATACGTTAATAAATGTGTGGACAATGAAAATAAGGAGTTACGATAGTGAATGCTGGGATAGCGGAACCATATTATGCCTTCGGATTAAATAACAGGAAGGGGAAATCATGGCTGGCTTTATTGCAGAAGGACATGTGATATATAAAAGAAGAATGTGAAGGAATGAACTAGATGTGAAGCATTTTATAGTTCTCAGAGACTTAAGTAATTAAAGAAAGTTAGGTTAAGTGTTGCATGAAAGAAGCTCCTTTATTTAAGGTTGTTCCTGTCACTCAATAAAACCCAGGTTAAGTGCTTGCCTCCATGTCGGATGAGTCTGTTTTTTGTTATTTACATAAAAATTAATCACTACATTCAAAATCAGCAAATATTTATTAAGTGCTTGCTATACTCCAGAGACTTTTTACGAACTTGGTTTACATTGGAAAAACAGGGAAGGATCCTTGCCTGGAGATCTTATATTCTAACTCATTAAAGTGGAAAAGTGTTTGTTATCAGAGATTAGGTAGGTTAAAGAAACTTTGCAAAGGTCAAGGAACCAAGCTGAGTTACTACACAGCTAAGAACATCCTGGAGAAATGCTCAAACACACCTATTCCAGGGGATTCCCACTGCCACTAATGCTGCTGCACCTTTGACATGGGGGACCAGGAGCTGAACCTCTACAAAGCTGCTCCAAAAGAGACACATACTTCAACCAGGTATAATCTCTGTACAGAGAAGCTCTTCCTGTCACTTCTGCCTCTAGGTGTTGCTTGTGAGAAGGTAGGCTGCACATGGAGCCCAGTTTCAAGGGGATTTGTGTAATGTAGTTTCTAATTTTCTAGCCTCTGTGATGCTGAGTGTTATACAGGAAAAAAGTTGAAGTGAATGCTGAATGAGCCAATTTTCTTTATATGTCACATCCAGTTACTAGTCGTGTGACCTTGGAAAAATTGCTTTATCTTTCTTAGCCTCAGTTTTCTCATCTGTAATGTGGGACCAGTAATAGGACATATCTCATAAGGCTGTGAAAATTAGTAAAATAGATAACAAATGCTGTGAAGATGAATACAATAGATATATGCTACTAGTGCTTTGCTTAGTTATATAAAATTGTGAAATAAATATTGTTTTCCATTGTGGCTACTATTATTATGTGGCCCTACCTCAGACAAATTGCATGCCCTGGGAAATAACCAATTCGGTCTCTTTGGGCTTTGCTGTTGAAATTCTTGTTTTGTACTGAACACACACATTATTTCGCATTATTGGTAGACAGAATAACAGATTGGGGGTGGAACAGGGAAGGATGGGCAAGACTTTACAAAATTTACGAAAGCTCCTTACTGCCTGTTTAGCTATCTAAAATTTAATCATGAGCTCTTTAGTCTTTTGGGTCTCTTGGGTTTTGTTCTTTGAGTTCATTAAGACTTACAACAAAACCATTAACAGCTTCTGTCTTATGTTTCTGGTTTCCTACTTTGATTATGCATGCTTTATGGTAGATTAGTCTCTCACTGCACAGAATTTATATTAATAGCATCTGTCCCAAGAGACTACCTTAGAGGGCCTGGAATTGTCATGCTCCTCTGACCACTTGTCATCTGTTCAACTCCTATTGGGGTCCTTTTAGATATTCTCCCTGCAGACCACCACTTTTTTTTTGCTAATAGTTATAACTAGGAACCAGAGTTTCAGGATCCTCATTTAGTACCAAATTAGTAATCTCACTAATTCTCTGATGACCCAGCACTTAGTATTGAACTCCTGTTTTGGTCCCCATCAGTCAGCTGCCTAGCTCTCTATTCCATTTTAATACCTTCACAGTGGGAGGGGTAATTCAAAGTGGGAGGCAGGGGTTGACTTCCAGTTCACCCATTTTCTGGTTGGGTGTTGGGGTAGGATCCATACTCTATGACTTAAAATATTTCAGACTCTTGAGTGGTCTGTTCCCTCCACTCATGGATTCCCGGTCACTGTGTTTGTTTTACCAATGTGATCTGACACCCAGTGCTGATTGCTTCTGGAATTTAAAATCTGGACAGTGTCCTCTCACAGACCACTTGGTTGAACAATCTAGCTCTTCTCTGCCAATCTCTGCATTTGGGCTGTATTCTCCCAACCTCTACATAGAAGCCCTCTATCCCAAAGGTCCCAGCCCCGGTTCACCAGGCTTATGACTAAAGTGAAATCTTTATGAGCACCCTATAGCAAGTCTTATGAGAATGAGATAAAAACTGGATAGATACCTTTGGAGGAAAGGACCAGAAAGAGGAGATCTTCCTTTGCATCATCAGTCTGCAGTGCCAGCCCGGGTGACATCACTGTTCAGAATTTGATGTACAGGGAAATTTGTGTATACAGCATCCCTTCATCTTTCATTTTCAAAAAGGATTTATTTTTATCCCCAAAATATCCTTCAATTTATTTATCCTAAGGAGCCCTGATTCTTTGGCAGTTTTCCTCTGGCTGCATTAGTTGGAAATCTCTCTGAGCTCCTCTCCTTGGCTGCTGATCCCTGTCTGACTGACAGCATCTAAGCGATGACCTCCCTCCGGGAATAAGCAGAGGGATTTCTGAGGAATAACTGAAAGTCTTTTAAAAAACAAAGTCTCCTTCCAACCACTTATAATTTCCTTCTGAGTGCTCACAGAAGTGTCCCGCCTTGTATTAGCCCTTCATTGGACCAGCCAACCATTTCTGTCCATTATATAGGACTGTTTGGTCAGAACAGTAACTTAGAGATGTCACCTTTTCGTTGAAGGGTCCTTTGTTTAATATGCAGAGTAGACGGAAGAATGTAGAAATGTCAGTGTTGTATGAAAGGATTTTTCATTGCAGTGTGAATGATGACAACATTTTTAATTGAGAAGAGCATTGCTGTGCATGAGCCAAGAGACTCTTTTTCTGGCTATTGGGAACTATTTCCTCCAGGACTCATCCCACTAGCTCGTCATCAAGTGAGTGTTTCTTGGGCTCCATGCCAGTTCTTGGACGGCTGAAATACTTGCCTGGACTCTGGCTGCTCGCCCCACAGTGCTCTCTGAAAGAGTCACCCAGAGTGACTCACATAGAAAGCTGTTACCTCATTTTGTTGACTTCCATTGTGTAGGCTGAAGGTTGTGTTTAGGTGGGAGAGAGGAAAATAAGGACCAGAAATGAGATGACTAATTGCCAATCTCAATTACCAAATGGCACATGAGAACATTGAAGCTCCTAATAAGGGAGGTAAGGTGAGGGCCTTGCTCTCTATGGGATTACTTTTGTAACAAGGTACTTGTGAGTCATAGCTGACCTGGAGATAGGCATGGTGAGTTCAAGGAGGTTGATGAATGACATGAAGATTTGTCAATAAATAACACCCAGGGGAGAAGGGTAAGGGGTGACTCCAATAACTACTGAATGGAAGACAATAACTTTGAGGAATTACTGAGCATCTGTCTTGATGCCTGTATAGTCTAGGTGTGAGTTGAGCTTTACCAACTCCTACAACCCCTACAACCCTTTAAAATCCCTTATAGGATAGAGTGGGCTCAAATCCTCATTTCATGCCTTATAGTCTGTAGGTTCCAGTTTTTGTGTGTGCTCCCTTTGATTTTGCCTCTTGTGGACCCTGAGATAAAACTCAACATCTTCCTTGATTTCCTCGAAAATATCTTGTGTAACAAAACAGAAAAAAATGTAGTCAAGTTTATTAAAGATATAGGGGTAAAAGGAGAAGTCACATCACAGTTTGCCAGGTAAATAAGCTAACATCATTTCTGACCCATGCAATCTACCCACTGTGGAGAAGTTGTCAACCCAGGAGATACTGGGCTCTGGTCTTGGGACTGGAGGGTACCTCTCTGAAAAGTTCTAGGGTGCTGCTATGGTTTCAGATATAATGAAGAGATGAAAAGAGATAATCATAGGAATGTGATGGTTCATAGGAGTTAATTTGCTCCTCTAAGAGCCTTCTCTAGGACTGTTGCTGGGTACTGAGATTATCGTGGCATCCTAGAGTTTGCTCTACTCTCCATGCCTATTTGGCATGGTTGAACTTATGTGATCTTTTACCAAAAGCTTCCTGCTTCTCCTTAAATATCTACAATTGCTATGAGAGAGGCAAACAAACATAAATGTTTAAAACTATGAGCTTTGGCGTTAGACTGTTTATGCTTAAATCCCATGTGACATCGGGCTGCTACTTAACTTCTCTATCCTTTTTTTTTTATATTGGAAAGTAAGGATAACAGTATAACAGTATCTACTACACAGGACTGTAGTAAGGTATAATGACTAATTTTATGTGTCAACTTGACTGGGTCACAGGGTGCCACGTGTTTATTATATATTATTCTTGGGTGTGTTTATGAGGGTGTTTGTGGATAAGATTAATATTTAAATTGGCAGACTGAATAAAACAGATTGCCTTCTCCCATGTGAGTGGGTCTTATCCAATCCATCAAAACCTTAATAGAATAAAAGGCTGAGTAAAAAAGAATTCTCTCTCTATGCTTGACTGTCTTAGAGCTGAAGTATCAGTTTTCTTTTGCCTTTGGACTTAGATCAGACTGGAACTATTTAATCTGTTCTCCTGAGTCTCAGACTCTGAAATTATGCATACTAATATATATATATATATATATATATATATATATATATATATATATATATATATATTCTCCCATTGATTCTATTTCTTTGGAGAACAAAGATTAATATGTAGGATTATATAAAATGATTAAGTAGAACTTTTAGCATACTGCTAAGCATTGCAGAAATACATATTCATGTGCTTCTGTGGTCCTTCAGATGTTTATTAAGCTCAACCTTTGTGGTGGATACTGTTCCAGGTTCTGGAGATACAGTGCTGAACAAGGTATTCAAAGAGATTATTCCCAAGGAACTGAATATACAAATGAGTATATTTTAGAAATATTTTCAGAGAATGATAAGTTCTGTAAAGGAAATAAAACAGGTTGTCATAAAGAGATCAAATGAACTTCTTTAAATAGGGTGCTCATGGAGAGCCTTTTAAAAGTAGATGACATTTGATTTTTAAGTTTAAAATTGAAGAGTAAGGAGCCAGCTACCAAAAGAGTGATGGGGTATGTGACTGTTAGGTAAGAACAGTATCATAGAAGGGCAGCACTGACAAATAAGAAAGATGTTTTTTTGGCAGATGAACAAACTAGTGCAGAAGCTATGGTTAAAAAAGGTGTTGATATGTTAGTCCTTGGACTTTTCAAAAGGCTAGTTTGGGTATAAAGGTGAGGGGATACGGGCATTCGAGGGTACTAGAGAGGTAGATAAGAATGAGACCAAGGTTATCTTAAAAAGTATGAAAATATTTTTCATTTTTATTCTAACTATATAGAGATTTGTAAGAAGAGGAGTGATTTGATAGGATCTCTGGCTTGGAGATCTCTCTGAGAGTTATGTGATGAGTAGATAATAGAGACAATAACTAAATCCACAAAACTAGTTAGATGACTGCTGAAATTGTACAGGCAAGGGATAATGGGCTTGGAGCATGGTCTCTTGTTGCTGTGGTCTGAATAGTTGTGTTCCCCGTTGCCCAAATTGATATGTTGAAATCTTAATACTCAGTGTGATGGTATTAGAAGGTGGGGGCCTTTGGGAGGTGATCAGGTCATGAGGGCAGAGCCTTCATGGGTGAGAATAATACCCATATAAAAGAGACCTCAGAGAGCTCCCTTATCCCCTTCTGCCATGTGAGGGTACAATAAAAAGTCTGCAACCCAGAAGAGAGCTCTCCCCCAACCATGATGGCTTGATCTAAGGCTTCCAGCCTCCAGAACTGTGAGAAATAAATTTCTATTATTTATAAGCTACCTATTCTGTGTTATTCTGTCAGAGCAGCTTGAATGGACTAAGACACTAGTGGAGATAGAGAAAAAATGGGTGGAAATGGGATGTGTTTTGGGTGGAGAGAGTAGAGTTTATAGAACTTATTGGTAGATTGGAGATAGATGAAGGACAAGGAGGAATTAAGGATACCTAATTTTGAGCTGAGCGCGTTGAGTTATTGGTGCTATCATTACTATCATGAGTAAAAGTAAAGGAGGAAGAGATTTGGATTGAAACAAACAAACAAACAAACAAACAAACAAACCAAAATTCATTTTGGATGTGAAGTGAGAGAAGATGAGATACTCCTCTAAATATCTTCTTGGAAGCCTTTTTCTAGAGGTTAGAAAATTTAAAACATATCTTCTCAAGTCTTCTTGCAGTTAGAGTTCCACACAAAACTAAGTTCTGGCAATCAGAGGCCATCCATGGACACTTAGCAGGCAAAAGTGAACACTTTAAGATGCTGCCTATATGAAAGGAGACTGGATATTCTGGGGCACCAGTCACCTGGAGTCAAAATTGCTATTGGTGAGCAATTGACTTTCTATTAGAATATTTCCATGGTGTAGTTGGTTTCTCCTGGCTCTGTTATTCTTGGCTATATGACATCCAGACCCCATCCCCTGGCCTTTAAATAAATTCTGTAAGCTATTCAATACCCTGTAAAAAATACTGTCCTGTTTATATTAGCTCACAGGGTTCTGTTATATGCAACTAAGCACCCTGATTAATACAATATTGAATGGTAATTATTAGCATTATTACTAAGAATCATTCTGCCACCTCCCATTGTCTTCCACCCTTTTAGCAGTGAGTATGAAAATTTAATTTTAACCCATCAAGGTAGAAAGCTGAAAACACCCATACACAAAAATAAGACTGATACAATTATCTTCAACAATAAACAGAAGAAATTTCTCACTAATTTCCTTGCCAAGATGCTGGGTTTGAGAAAATAGGGTCTGCTCAACAAGCAATAACAAATAGATTCATGAAAGCTAAAAATCAGGATTAGGAGCCCTTTCCCTCACATCGAACTTCATGTAGCATTAATGAGTCTTCAGCAGCATGTCCTTGATATTTGCCTTTGAGCAGAGGACTTCTCTGTTGGTTTGATTTATTGCAGCAAGAGACTAGAGGACACTAATTTTCCTTACTGATGTTTGCTTACTGATGGAAGGGGCACTGAAGAACACTGGTTCTAGGACTCAGGGACTGCCAAAGGCCTCTCTAGATAGACTAAGGAAAGATCTTGAGAATAAGGTGGATGAGCTGACAAAAGCATTTTGTAGCCTCTTTGCTGACCTCACACAACATATAGGTGGGAAACTTGTTCCTGCCTATTTCTAAGGACGTTCATTAAGCAGTGACGAACTCCAATAATATTATGAACTATAGCAAATTATTTTAGTGTCCAAGTGGTATTTTTCATTCTCATTCACACCTGCAGCTTTCTACTGCAAGCATGTATGATGCTGTGCTTGGGAATTTTCTCTGATCACAAAGCTTAGCCATGCAGGACTGTGCTTGGGAATTTTTTCTGGTCACAAAGCTTGGCCATGCAGGACATGCTGAGGAGTTAGCACCTCTAGGAAAACCCGTCCATTGGTAAAGAACTGGAGTTAGTGAATAAATAACTTATCATTTATTACGTGGTATAATTTTGAAGTTTTCTCTCTATAGTGTCCCAGATGGTCTCCAGCAGGATAAAGCCCCAGCTGCCTGCAACAGTAACCTGCTTACTATCATACTATGTAATAGTTATCCTCCCTTCTTTGTTTCACTTCTCTGCTCCCTTACTGGTGCAACTCCCAAATAAATTATCTGTACCCATATATAAGACAATCATTAACATTTACATACCACTTACTAGTTGTCATACATTTTTCTAAGCACTTTATATTCATTACTTATTTAATTCTTACAACAGCCCTATAAAATTAATAATATAATTATTCTTATTATACAAAGGAGGATACTGAGCCATGGAAAGTTCAAGTGATTTGTCTGTGGTCACATAGCTAATAAGTGTGAGAACTAGAATTTGAACATCAGGCAGTCTGGCTCCAGAATCTATGCATTTAACCACTACTCTATATTGTAGATGGACTGTGATGTCCAATATAGTAGTCACCAGCTCAATATGACTATATTTAAGTTAATTAAAACTAAATTAAATTAAAAATTCTGCTTTTTGGTTGCACTAGCTATATTTTACGTGCCCAAAAGCCAGATGTAATTAGTAGCTATTGTATTGGATAGCACAAATAGGGAACATTTCCATTATTGTAGAAAGTTCTATTGGACAGTTATGTAAGACTTCCTTTTAAACATATGATCTGTCTTAAAATTCCTTAACCACAAAGAAACACACTTATATAGCAACATCCTCTGTGTAGGACATAGTTGAAGGCCAGGAAAGGTAGAAAAATGTATTAGGGCTCTTTAACGTTACTCATTAGAGAGACACCCAGATCCTTCCTCTAACCCTTCTTATTTCTGATTTGCCACAGCCAGTTCTATTGTTCATGCTTCTCTTGTTTTCCTGATGACATCGAATTAGCAGGTGAAAATTCAGGTAGACTGGGCCTCAAACTAGAGTCAGATAGATGAACAGCGACCAGAAGAAACCATCAAAACCAAAAAATATGATCCTGAGGTCCAGACAATGAGGATCTTATAATCAACTGAGTATAAATAACTAATACATTAATATGAATATAGAAGAACTGAAAACGATAAACCAAAAGCTTAAAGCACAGAGGTTGGGTTCAGCAGGTGTGTCGGTAAACAGCCCAGTCAGCTCAGGCCCTTACTCAGGACATTGCGCTGTGACTGATGTTTTTTAGATGGGGCTGTGAGTCATCCAGAGAAGGTTAAGAGGAGAATGCCATGTGTTTTAAAAATGGTTTCCATCCAAAATGGCTTTTTAAAAGGTATGTTTTCCATTTTAAATATGTTTTGGTTACCTGGGAATTTACCTTAGTGAAAACTCTCATTTTTCTGAGAGTGTTAAATTTAGGAGATTTTACTCTAATTAGCTTTACAAGAAAGTTTTATTTCTATTTCTTTTGCAGCATGGAACAATGCTCTCAGACAGGGAGGAGAGTCGAGTTGGGTCCTGGGAGTCTGAGCCAAGAGAGAATTTTAATCATCTCCGAGGAACCCAACCTGAGTAATTCCTTGACGTCATTCACCGAGTCTGTCCATCTCTTAGAGTGGCCAGCTTGGGTTTGGGCCACCATGCTTTGCTCATTGTCTGGCAGGCACAGACAACTCTAAAAATATTCTCTAGAAGGGACTTCTGTGGGTTAGATGCCTATCTCATTTCTCTTGGGTTTGAAGAAAGAAGCCTTCAGATAGGTGGCCTGTGAAGTGGAGTGGAAATTAGCTGAGGTCAAGTGCCCAGTGCAAAGAGTCTAATTTGAGGGCTCTGAAAAGATGGTCTGTTTCTCTAACCCTTTAGCCAGTCTTCTTCACTGGTTTAGCAGAAGGAAAAGCAGTGTAAAGACATACATTTATCCTACAAACTGAAGTAGGGCAGGGAAAGCCATCAAGAAACAAGGGTCCCACATAAGCTCAGGAATTTGAGCAACTGGTTGCCTCTGTTAGTGGAGTTACAGGATGGACTGAGAATTGGAGTGATTGCAAACTTTTAAAAGGAATAGTTAAACCCAAGATTTCCTCCTAAATTCTACACAGTAGACAAGACTAGAGGATTACCATATGAATGGTTGAACTGTCAGCCTCCTTTCTTACTCTGTGATTTATACTCAGCCCCAACCCCCACCACATTACCCACACAGGAGGTTGGAAGACTCCTCTTAGGGCTAAGAGAAGCCAAGAGAAAAGACTTACAGCTACTTGCAGTTTATGATTCCCACAATAAAATGCAAGGTTGTTTCCCATTTAGCAGTCTATATCTAGGCTCATCAGTGGACAACTCTGCCATCCCCATCTTCTGATTAGCTCTTAAATAAAAATTGGCCATGGAGAACTAGAAATTTGAGGATAGTCTCTAATTTTAGAAGAACAAAACAAATAACTTACGTTTAACAGTCTCAGAGAGCTAGGAGAAGATTTTGCACCCATTAAACAAAAACAGGAGTGTGTATATAACATAGAATTATAAAGAGGAGTGTGTATATAACACAGAATTATAAAGAGGCACTTGGAAATTAAAAATATGATCAAAAAAATTTTAAAAACCAATGTAAAATTGAAAACAAAAAACCTCTCAGGAAGTTGAACAAGAGAGGCGGGAGGAGAGAGAGAGAAAGGGAGAGAGAGAGAGAGAGAGAGAGAGAGAGAGGTGTGAAAATTATCAAAGATATAAAGCAAGAAAGTTTACTTGAAGTGAAGGACATGAAGTTTCAGATTCCAAGTGTTCTATCAGTACTTAGAACAATAAATAAAAATAGTCCAACCAACACATCTATCATAATTTAGAACTCTGACAAAAACTTTCTGAAAGAGAAGGAGAGGGAGAGAAAGAGACAAAGACTCCTACACCAAGTAAAGAATAAATGGAAATAGATTTCTCTCAACAGTCACACTGGAAATAGAAGACAATGGAGAATAGTTTTAAAATTCTGAGTGAAAATGATTTTCAATCTAGAATTTTATTTCTAGAAAATTTATTGTATAATTGTGAATTTGTTTCACCAAAGTGAGAGAGTAAACCAAAAATGAACAATAGGGCATAGAAAAAGGCATAAACCAGTGATAGAAAGAAAGATAATTAAATGAAAAGAGAAGAAATTACTAACAAAAAAATAAAACAAATGTACAAGCAAATGTAATTAAAATATAATCTATGGCTCAGCTGGGGATAATTTTTACATGGTCTTCATGATATAAACCCTGAATATCTATTTGACAAATAGATGATATTGCTATATTGAGAAGATGTGAGTAGGATAGAGATATGTTTATTTGGGCAGAAGGTGATATTCAAGGGCTCTTGTTAAAGACATTATTACAATATAAGCATTATGAGGGTTCCCCTTGCCACTGTGAACTGATAGTGCCTAAAAAAATGCCCCACACATAGTAAGTCCTCAATAAGTACTTGTTGAATTAATGAAACTTGCCCTAAGGAATAATTCTCTTAGGAAATTTGTAAAGAAAACAGAGTCAGTTACAGTAAATAAAAATAAACTTAAAAAGTTATAATACCTAGAATCTGTTTCAAAGAATTTAAGACTATCATTTTCAAAATTTAAAAATAATTACATAAAATAGTTGAACCCAGCATCAAAATATTTGAGACGATTTAAAAGAGAAAGATACATCTGAGATGGTATTCTCTGTAAATCCTTATGCTAGATTGATTGGGGATGCCTTGAAGCTCAGAACAGTTTCAGGGAAATCAAAATGTGATTTTCTCAGTTTATAAAGCAAATTATTTTATTGACTTTTTCTTCCATCCCCTTACTAATGTAATACAAGGATGGGTTAGGAAAATTGCTTTGCTATTCAAATTGCTGGAGAAGAGAAGAGAAGAGAAACCCTCAATACTTCTTCTCACATTAGATTCCAGAAAGTTTTCAGTAGGACATGGATTCCTTTTGTTAAAAAAAAAAAAAAAAAAAAGAAGGAAGAGGAGAAGAAGGAGAAGGAGAAGGAAAAGGAGGAGGAGGAGGAGGAGGAGGAGGAGGAGAAAGATCTGCAGCCCAACTCAACTTGGCTGAAAATTTACTGCTGACTCTTACTGTAATGAAACCATAGACCTGTTCATTCATTCATCATCTCGCACACTTCTCCTTCATCCAACATTTTCTGTGCTCCTACTATGTGCCAGATACTGTGCAAAGACTACAGGAGAAAGAAGATTAAGTCAAATAATTCTGGGTGCTCGGAGCTAAAATAGCTGGTCCTATCAGAGCATCAAGAAGATTTTTAAAGCAAGAAACCAGGTATATTGGTGTTAAGCTGGGTCTTTGGGTCGGGCGCGCATTCTTTGCTGTCAGAGGGCAGTGTTCTTGTCTCCATGGTCTTTAGAGAAACTTTAGACAACTTCACCCCAGGTAGGAGCTCTGCGCCGGATTGTGGGCCACCCAGCGCGCGTCTTTGGAAGCTGATGGCACATCTAGGGATTGTGCCCTCGCTCCGTGGCAGTATGGCTGTAGGTCCCGACACTTTAGAAAAGTCCTGGTGACAGACAAGAGTCTCCGGAGAGACTCATCAGCCCAAGGGTTCAAAGTTCCTCCCAAATTCATATTTGTGGCTTCCCCTCTGGAGAGGCCAAACCTCAACCGAACTCCTGCAGCCCTCTCCGCGGGCTTTCCCAGCTCTGGGAGCCCCTAAGGATTTCGTCGAGGCTAGGGAGCTTGGGGCGCTAGAGCATGGGGGCCTTCCAGACACTCTATTCTTCCCCCGCCCCCTACGACCCCCAGCTACATCTCAGTATCCTCAGAGCTCAGTAGAGAGTGGTGTCGCCCGGAGCTGCTGAGGCGGGCTGCACCCTCCGCCAGACCTAGAGACGGCGGCGGAGGTCCGGGAAGAGGGGTGCAGAGGGCAGTGACATTAGTTAGGGAAATGCCTTTTAGCTGCGCCTTTCCCTTCAGCAGCTCCTTTCCTTGGTCAGAACTGGGGAGAGGGACGCAGAAGTGTCCCCCCATATTTGCAGGGCTTTGAGAGGAAAGACCTCCTAGTAAAGGCTGCTTCGGTGTTCCTAGTTGCATCCCAAAGCGAGTCTAACACTTTGGGAGCTGAGAGGTTTTCTCACCATGATAGAGAAACCCCGTAGAGAGCGGAGCTTTCGCATATGGGGTTGTGAAGGTCCTGGGAGTCCTCCCGTCCCGCTTCGCGTTTGCCGCAGCCCGCAGCCCGGTTCTACGTGTTGCACAGCGTTCTGGGGGCGGGAGGGGGGTAAGGGGTGGGTGGGTAGGGATGGGCGACTCCAGCCCATGTAGCCTCTGAGCACTGTCTGTTGGGGTTGCAGGCCCGGCAAGAGTCGCCCGAGTTGGCGTCGGGATTCTTTGAAGGGTGTTATCTCGAGTTTCTATTGCCTAGGTGCTGGAGGGTAACCTGTCTTTGACCAGCAAGCAGGGCCCTGCCAACAGAAAATGAGACCCGGAGGGCCTAGATAGACACCCTCGATCTCTTTTCTGACCTGCACAAGTGATAAGCACCAGCTACAGGGATCCCACGAGCCTCCGGCTTCGCCCTCTGCCATACACCCCTTCCCTGAGGCTCAGGAGCAGCCTGTGGGCGAATTTGGGGGCACAGCCACGACACCGCGCGGATCCAGCCTGAGGCCCGGAGAGTGGGTGGCGCTTCCTCTCTTCTCCCCTACTGTCTCTACCCTCCAGCCCCCTCTACACTCCTTCAGTCCCAGCTGGGATCTTTTCACGCCGCCCAGGTGTCGCGAGTGCCGACAGCAGGGTCTCGAGAAACAGGCTTTCCTTAAGAAAAAAGAGAGGCTGAGTCCGTGCGCATGGATGTGCGTGTGTCTATGTACGCGTTTGGGGGACACTGTATACCCCTCTGTGCATATAAAACGTGCCTCTTTCTGAAAGCAGAAACTCTCGGTTGCTTGCAGCTCTGGATGAAGTTGGGTAGGTGCGCGCGCTCATTTGCAAACAACTGGCGAAGGCCTGTCTGTCGCGGTGACTGCTGGCTTATCTGCCTGGGGCGGAGGGAAGAGGTTGTCCCTTTGTGAATGCGAAAGGCAGAGGAACAATATGGCTGAGATCCAGGTATGTGAGTGTGGGACTTGGGCCAAGAGAGAAGCGCGCACCCGCCATTCTGTAGCTTCGAGTGGTGCACGTATGAGAGTCCGAAGGCTTCCCTCTGGGCTTGCTCTCCTTGGTGGGTAGGCGCGGGACCCCGGTTCACTCAGAGTAATTAAGCGCCTCAGGAGAAGTGGGGCCGGCGTGTGGGGTGAGACCAGTGGGGACCCGGGAACAGGCTGCCCCGCCCAGCAGCTTGGCAAACAAACTAGAGGCACGCTGCAGCTGTGTAAACCAGCTCCGGAGCAGCAGTGGAGGGTCCCGGGCTGGGGGCGGGGTGGGGAAGGTTGGGAAGGATCTTAAACCTTCAGTCGAGGATTCGGGGATACTAGAGGGATGCCTAGCCTCTGTGCAAGCAGTGCCAGCCTAACTCCCTCCCTAGTCCTCTCATCCACTCCCATCCGTCCCAGAGGAGTTAGGCGAATGAGGCTTGGCTGCCAGACTGGAAGCAACACTTCTTTACCGGGACCAAGGAGCCAGAAGGCGGTGGAGGGGGGAGCGAAAGAAGGGGAGGATATCTCAGGAGCACCCCATCTTTTAATGCCCCTCTCCCCCTCTATCCCTCTCCTTTGCCGGGGGCTGTTTCAAGAGAGATCCCTTTAGAACCCAGGACTACTGTTTAACCTCACGAGAGCACACGTGGCAGGGCAGGGGTTCAGGCGTGGCAGGAGAGGTTGGAGCCCAGAGTTCAGGCGCCAAAAAAATGAGAGATGCTCTGACCCGTCACATTTTAGTGACACCAAACTTGTCCCCACTTTCTGGACGTCGAATGCTCTCCACCCCCCTCCCAGCCCTCACGATCTCCAAGCAATGACCTCATTGCAAACAACAGTCTGAGATGATGGCTCCCTCCCTAGTGGACCGGTGCGGGTAGCCGGAGCAATGACGCAATGAGCTGGGTTGGTACTGGCCACTTTGGATTGGCCGCGCGGGCTCGTGGGGACCCCCCCTCCCACTATCACCGGAATAAGAGCCAAGAGCTCCGCAGGGAAGACGCCCACAGCAGGCATTGTGTCCATCCGGGGGGACCGGCCGCTAGAGTTCTCCTGCACCTCAAGTCGCCAGGTGAGGAATTTCCCACTCTGTGACTCTGGTAACTTGCTTCTGCATTAGTTCATCCAGTTTGCTCATTTGCCTGCCTGCCTGCTTGCCTTTCCTTTGCCTCTCACGACCATCTCGGCCCACCTACAGCCAGGTGCTCCTAGCTCTCTGTCCCGCTGGGGAGAAGGCGGGCGGCGGTTGGGGGTGTCAGTGCATTTTTTTCTAATAGCACCAGTGGAACCCCTAAGCATCTCCAGGGCTTTGCCTGGCTCTGGAAGCTCCGCGAACCCAGACCGCGAGTCTACGGCCCCAGCACTGGTACCCGTCGGAGTGAAAAATCCTGCTTGAGTTTATTCTGGGAATGCCCTGTGCGGTCTGTGTCCTCCGAGATCACGTATGGTTCCCGGGATGGTTCCCTTAGCCTTCCTCTGTAGAGTTTCTAGCCCGCGAGCATCTCTGGGGCATTGGCGCGGACCTGAGGCATTGCAGTTAGTCAACTAGAACAGTGGACTCATCTCGGGTGCTGGCGCCTAGTACCTGCTGCTAAACTGCGCTCCAGCAAGCAGAGACCTGAGATCCCAGTAACAAGCACGTTAAAATTTTCCCTAAATTCAAATCCACAGACTGAGAGATAAGTACTGCTTTTCCAATTTACCTTTCCTGCTTGCCTCTCTCTCCTGCATTAGTGGTAAGTTTAGCCGTGGGAAACGTGCTCCTAGATTTCTCAGTACCTGAGAAGACAGGAGCAAATGCAGGAGCACTTACAGCCCGGTAGGTCCGCGCCTGGTTTCTGCCTAGGGCAAAATGTGTGGGTTTGTGTGCGTGTGCACGTTGTGGCTTCTCTCAGGCTTTTCACAGTATAGAAACAGAATCTCCCCACCCTTTCCCCCGGGACATTTGTTTCTGCTCTACCAAGCCATCCACCGCAAATGTATCCTTTGAGATTCACAGCCCATCTGGCAAATGAACCGAACCTAGGCACGAGGAAGTGGGGGTAATTTACCTGAGGTCACAAGGCAAACTTGGCAGAGGCAAGACTGGAACCTAGGTCTGTACGACGCTCCAGGCCGTGCTTGCTGAGTCCAGCGGTAACGTTGTTCTCCTTTTGCAGAGAGGCATCATGGGCTTCTGGAAGTCCTCTTCCTTCTTGGCTTTCAGCATCTTGGTCCTGTGCCAGGCTGGCGGCCTCCAGGCGGCACCATTTAGGTGAGACGGCCTGAAGCTACTACAGCATTCCCCTTCCACTGCCCCTTGGATTGGAGCAGTTCTGTGCCTCTGAAGTCACAGCAGCGAGGCTCCCAGTGAATCACACCCTAAGGTGGACACTGGCCTCGAGCCTTGTCTGCTGGGAATGGGGAGGGAAGGGCGCATCCTCAAGGGAAGTCACAGAGAGCAGTAAGCCTAAGGAGGGTGCTTAGGGACTCAGAACCTGGATTGTTTGCTTCACCTCCCTAGGTCGTCTTTGGAGAGCCTCCCCGACCCGGCTGCACTCAGTGAGAAAGAAGGGCGCCTCCTACTGGCTGCACTAGTGAATGCCTATGTACAGAGGAAGACCAATGAGCTGGACCAAGAGCAGGAGACTGAGGGTTCCAGGTAAGGCTCCTTAGCCGCTCTGGGATATCCAGGAGGACATATCCTAGAGAGATAGGATAATGAACATCTGGCTAGGAGTCCACAGGCCATGGTTGTTCACCAGGCCCTGGAGCCCAGCCATTCTCAGGTGCCGTGGAAGACAGAGGTCCAAGGGCAGCTGGAGAGACTGTGATTAGGCACATTAGAAAGATCCATTTCAGAAAGCTGTTAGAAAATGAAATGAGGTGTGGAATCACTTGCTCTAGGAATTGGTCTTGTCCTACTGAGGAGACCTACAGCATTGAATGAATTAAGACTGGTAAGTGTGAAGGCAGCAGATAGACCCAGTATATCTCAGGATGTTTTAGAAATTTAAGCTGCGTGTGTTGTTTTTTCACACTGCAAGGAGCCTTTATTGCACATTTGCAAGATGAACGTGAAGGCCCTACAGAGGGTGGCTCAGGTAGAGCAGTGCCTGAGGTAGGTCTGGGGCCTTTAGATGCGTAGGATCTGTGGAGATGTGCATGTTGTCACAGGGCTGGGGAGAGCACCCTTGCCCAGCCCTTCCTCCCTGTGCACCCTGAGCACACTGGGCGTGGAGCCCACAGCAGCCCCTGCTCTGGCCCTGGCATTGCCTGGCAGAGCCACGGGCTTCACCTGCATCTGCCCTGACAACCTGTCTGCAGAACATGAAGGACCGAGCAGCATGACTTAGGTCTGCAAAGGTCACCCCTTCCCCACCACCGCCCTTCCCCACACTGTCCTGACTCTCAGCATGCCTCTGAGTTCTAATGGAGGATGTGTGAGCCGCCCTCTTGTCTGCCCCTCCTGCCCTGGCTCTAAGTGATTCCTTGCTAATATAACCTTCCGCATGATTGCCTCCAAAAGTAGACCCGGTGCATGGTATTGTCTGGCATGTCTTTTCCCTGCAGCCTGGACATCTCCAGAGCTAAGCGGTGCAGTAATCTGAGTACCTGCGTGCTGAGCACATACTCGAAGAACCTGAGCAACTTTCATACGTTCTCTGGCATCCGCTTCGGGGCTGAAACACCTGGCAAGAAAAGGGATATAGCCAGCCGCTTGGAGAGGAAACCCTACCCCCACTTTGGGGTGCCCCAGGATGCCAACTGAACTCTTTTTCCCTCCCTCCTAATTTTCTTTCTTGTTCCCATTGATGAATTTAATGCATGCAGATTTCACTCTAATTGCTCTTCAAGCTGGTATTGGTAGTTTTGCTTATGATAGAGAATGTTGGGGACCTCAGGATGGGAGGAGAGAGAGCAGGACTTGTAGACCAGGTTAGAGATAAGAGAGAATGAAGGAAGCTTCTTGAGATTCCAGAGGATTTCATGGCAGAGCCCTCTAATTCCTGCTTCATCCCTCATGCCTCATCCTTGATGAATAAACATACTTTCTAAAAGGATTTGTGCTGTAGTGGTCATTACCGTGGTTCCTGTCCAAGGCTTGAGAGTACCCAGGGCTTGTGTTTAAAAGTAGTCTTAGCCTCAGGGAAGCTGGATACAGGGCTTGGTGAGTGGTCCCTGGGAACCAGCTCAAGCATCAGGAGTAGGTGTCCTGAGGAGTAGGTAAGCACTGCTGGAAAAGGATTCTGCAAACCCTGTTCTCTCAGCCTCTTCCAGGTAAGAATTCAGAGAATTTTCATTTTCTTATGATAAGTGATTTTGTTGGTGCTCATGGCTGGGGTGTGGCTTCTCTACTCTTCTTGTATGCTTTGGGGTGGGGCAGGACCTTTGCTGAGCACATCTTCCTGGTCCCAAAGGTATTATATGTAAGGGATGATAAATGTGGGGTTTCAGTACATGTCCCATGCTTTGGAACTGAGTTTTTTTTTTTTTTTTTTCATGAAGGTCTTTGGGCAGGGCTCCTAGCAAAGCCTGCCAGGCCATTTCTCCTAACAGCTTTGGTAATTGCATTCAGGAGAAACATTTATTCTTAAGTGGTATGTCAAAAGGCTACAATTTCCTTTATGAAGATCCCATGGGGTAGACTCCTGCCCCCAGCCTCTCAATGACAAGCCTTCTCTTCTTTCTCCATCCTGCAAATTAGCATCACTGCCCAGAAGAGAACCTGCAACACTGCCACCTGTGTGACCCATCGGCTGGCAGACTTGCTGAGCAGATCTGGGGGTGTGGTGAAGAGTAACTTTGTGCCCACCGATGTGGGCTCCGAAACCTTTGGCCGTCGCCGCAGAGAACTTCAGGCCTGAGCCACTAAATCACTCCAGGAAGAAGGTGACTGCCCTCGTACTGGTGGATGGGAGGGAAAGGGATTTGGAGGTTACCATCTACAGTTTGAAACCCACTGGACTTGGGAGGTTCTTCAGGTCCTTCTCTCCAATTGCATCCTCTTCCTGAGGTAGTGAGTTCCTTCTACAACTCAGCTTGAAATCAGAAGACCAGTACAGGCTGCAGAGATGCAATGTCATCTCTCTGAGAAATGAAACAAACAAACAAAAATGCTTGCTGGATTCAGAAAGAGAGGGCCTTGCAAACCTAAGCCAGGGAGAGTCTTTAGTAATGAACGCAGAAAGCCCTCAAACCTTGATCAGTGTTCACAGGTTCAGTCCATAGGGCTGTAATTATAATACTACTGCTAACGTTAATAGTGACTGTTGAATTCTTTTGATTATCATTTGCTTCAAAAGCCTGCTTACATCTCATATCTGTCATTTGTAAATACTGTTTGGTTAAAGAAGCATTTCTGTAAATTCACGTTCTTTTCAATAATAATTGTGATTATTCTCTTCTGTGCTTCTTATTCTACTCTTTTTCTTTCTTCTTCTTTCTCTTATTATTATTTTTTAAATTTCAGGTTACCGTGAAGCTGAACTCACCGCTTCTATTAATTTTTGTTGACAACCACTTGATGAGAAGTTCCCATGGAAGACATACATGTTTGCATCTAATAGATACCGAAAAACAAAGCACTTTCGTTATGCAAAATGAATGAAATTGAATGCAAAATAAGCTAAGTCCATATTTGTTATGCATTTTTATATTTTAGATTTTGTGTGCAGTAAATGCCATGGCATCTCTCATTAGCTTATCTAGTAGCAAATCGGTTGAGAGTTATCCTGTGATCATGGCAGTTTTGCCAAACCACAGGACGACATGCCTCTTGTGGTCTCTGGGGTCACACAGTGATGCTATGTCTTGTTGTCTAAAAACATGATTGTAAAATTTGTTTAAGGAAATGTCAATATTGCGCCATTTGTGAACTTCATCAAGATTAAAAACGTATTTTGGATATATGTGTTTCAAGATGATGGTGATTTATTTTAATGTGTTTTCCTATGTAATAATAATAATAGTTGACATTTTTTGAGTGCTCACTATAGGCCAGACAATGTTCTAAGTTAGTGTTTTACACTTATGAATACATTTAATCTTCATGACAACTTTATGGAGTAGATATTATTATTATTTCCACTCTACATCTGAAGAAACAGAGGCTCAGAGAAGTCCAAGGTCACACAGATAGATGGTAGCAGACTCAGGTATTGGTTTCCACAGCTTACAGTCGAAACTACTGTACTTCTTAGTTCTCAACAATGGCTCCTGATGTTTTCCAGAGACCTGTGAGCCATTTTTTGACAAATGGACAAATTTAAACATATAAACAATGCAGTCTTTATATAGTAAAATGAATCCCTTCTACCCATTACTAGGTGCTATCAGCTGAATGTTTGACACCAAAGTTGATGGTATTAGGAGGCAAAGACTTTGGGAGGTGATGAGGTCATAAGGGTATCCCCTCAACAATGAGATTAGTGCCTTTAAAAATGAACCCCAGAGAATTTCCTTGCTTCTCACAGTGGGAGGTTACAGTGAGAAGACTGCTGTGAATAAGAGAGTGGGCTCCTTAGCAGACACGGAGTTTATAGGTGCCTTGATCTTGGACTTCACAGCCTTCAGAACTGTGATAAATATTTATTGTTTATAAGCCACCCAGTTTGTGGTATTTTTTTGTAGTAGCCCAAATAGACTAAGATGCGTACTTGGCTTCAACAATGATCTATTTATGGTTAATGTTATTACATCTATGAGCCATTTACTCCCCCCTCCCCACTTATTACAGCAACATATCTGTAAATATTTCCCCATGTATCTCTAAATGGGAAGTACTCTTTAAACATAATCACAATTCCATTTAACAATTAAAATAAATTAACATATGTCTATGTATACACATATAACACATATGTTTGTATATATGTTATACATATATGTGAGGAATTTGAACCATGACTAGATGTGAACAAGCAAAGAGGTGGAATTATTAAATCTAGAAACTTGGGAAGCATTCTCAGACCACCAAGAAAGGTACCTTCGAGAGGGTGCAACAGGTTCTTCTAAAAGTGTGTCAAAACAAAACAAAATTGGAAACTGGACTCAACTTCCTGGTCAAAGTAAAGAAATTCTATGGATGCTGATAAACACAGAAATCAAAATAGGAAAGAACAATTTTTTTTTTCTTCATGCCTTCTTATCTCTATTTTAGGACTCCCATTTGGCAGAGCCTAGTGGGAATTAATGTGACCAACGAAAATGTGATTTGTAGAGTTTCAGCCCCAGTGTCCTTTTTTTAAACACATAATTTTAAATTTGCATAGAGAAAAGTCAATATTTTTTTTGTATATTGTTTTATGAGTTTTAACAAATACATTGAATCATGTCATCATCACCACAATAAAGGTACGACACAGGTTCATCCCTCCCCAGAAAGTCTCTAATTCTTCTCCTTTGTAGTCAATTGTCCCTTCAAACCTTATACCCTGGTAGTAACTGTTATCTTCTCCATTCTTATAGTTTTTTAAAAAAATATAATTATCTGTTTAAATTGAGATATAATTGACATATAACATTGTATTAGTTTTAGTTGTATAGCATAATAATTAGATATATGTTTTTATTACAAAATGATTACCATGATAAGTTTAGTTAAGAACCGTCATCACATACAGCAGTTACACAATTTTTTTTGTAATGAAAACTACTTTCTTAGCAACTTGAAAGTGTAAAACACAGTACTGTTAACTCTAGTCACCATGCTGTACATTACATTCCCAGGACTTATTCACCTTATAACTTAAATTTGCACCTTTTGATCACCTTCACCCACTTTGCCCCTGCCTTTTGCAATCACTAATTTGTTCTCTGTTTCTATAAGTCTGTTTTTTTTGCTTTTTGTTTTGATTCCACATATAAGTGATATCACACAGTGTTTGTATTTCACTTAGCATAATGTCCTCAAGGTCCATCTGTGTGGTAACGAATTGCAAGATTTCCTTCTTTTTTATGGTGAATAATAGTCATATATACATGTATATATAGAAGTTACCACAGGGATGGACCTTGAAAGCATTATATATATATGTATATATATATTTTCATCAATGGACACTTCGATTATTTTCATATCTTAGATATTGTAAATGATGTTGCAAGGAACATGGGGGTGCAGATATCTTTTTGAGTTAGTGATTTCTTTTCCTTCCGATAAATACCCAGAAGTGGAATTGCTAGATCATATGGTAGTTTTGTCTTTTGTTTTTTGAGAAACCTAATAGTGTTTTTCATAATGGCTAAACCAGCTTACATTTCCACTGGTAGTGAACAAGGTGTCCCTTTTCTCCATGTCCTTGCCAGCGTTTGTTAGTTATTGTCTTTTTGATAAGAGACATTCTAAAAAGTGTGAGGTAGTATGTCATTGTGGTTTTGACTTGCATTTTCCCCGATAATTAGTTATGTTGAATTAGCACCTTTTCACGTACCTGTTAGCCATTTGTATGCCTTCTTTGGCAAATGTCTATTCAGATTCTCTGGATGTAGTTTTGCCTGCTCCAGAATGTCATACAAATGAAATGTGTGTAGTTTTGAGTCTGACTTCTTTTACTTAGTATAATGCATTTGAGATTATCCATGTTGCATGTATGAATACTTTCTTTTTATTGCTGGGCATTATTACATTGTAGGGATGTACCACATTACAGGGATGTTTTAATCCATTTATCTGTTGAAGGACACTTGGATTGTTTCCAGTTTTCAGCATTTATGAATAGAGCTGCTATAAACTTTTGAGTATAAATTTTTGTGTGATAATAAATGTAGTAGGTTTAAGAATCGGGGTCCCTAAAAAGCTATGTCCATGTCTTGCTTTGTGGAACCTGTGAATGTTACCTTATTGAGAAAAAGGGTCTTTGTCAGTGTAATTAAGTTAAAGATTTTAAAATAAAACTGTTCTAGATTCTCAAAGTGGTTTTTAAATCCAATGATATGTTCTTAGAAGAGATGTACAGAGAAGATACACATAGAGGAAAAGGTGATGTGAAGACAGGTAGAAAAAGTCACAAGTTACTGTCAGAAACTGGAAGAGGCATAGAGTGGATTCTCCCTTTGGTCTCTAGAGCGAGTACAGTTCTGCTGTCATCTAGATTTTGGACTTCTGGCCTCCAGAAAGAGGATAAATTTCTGTTGTTTTAAGCTACCAAGTTTCTGGTAAGTTGTTATGGCATTACTAAAGAAACAATATAATAAATTTTGTTTGGAGTGAGATTGCTGAGTCATTTAGAGTGAGATTGCTGAGTCATTTGGCCAGTGTATATTTTTTTCCCTTAAAAAGTCTTTTTTTTTTTTACAATTACGTTCTAATCTTTGTTTGTATATATTTACATTTTTGATAATTGCTACCAAATAGTCTATATGTAGTATTATATATTCTGCTTATTAATGCATTTAATATAAAACATATTTGTATTGCTTGAGTAAATAGAGTAAAAACTAATTACAGAAACTTTAAAAAATCAAGATATGAACAAATATTTTGGTAAGATTAATCCAACCTCAATTATTTGTTTTTATTGCCTTCCTTTTATATGCATATTTTATACAGTTCTATACTATACATATTATGTTGTACTTTTTAATAAAGACTATTTTTTAAAGAGCAGTTTTAGGTTTACAACAAAATTGAAAGGAAGGGACAGACATTTCTCATATACCCTCTGCCTCCACACATGCATAGCTTCCCCCGTTATTAACATCACTCACCAAAATTTATTTTTACCAAGGATGAACCTACATTGACACATTAATAATCTCTCAAAGGCCATGGTTTACTATAGCGTTCACTATTGGTGTTGTACATTTTATAGGCTTGGGCAAAGTATAATAACAGATATCAGTCATTATAATATCTTATAAAGTATTTCACTGCCATAAAACTCTTCTGTGCTCTGCCTATTTGTCACCACACCCACTCCCCACTGGCAGTCTCTGATCTTTTTATTGTTTCCACAGTTTTACCTTTTCCAGAATGTCATATAGTATGTAGCCTTCTCAGATCGGTTTCTTTCACTTAGCAATATGCACATAAGGTTCCTTCATGTTTTCTCACGGCTTGATGGTTTGTTTCTTTTTTGATGAATAATATTTCATTATCTGAATGTACTGCAATTTATCTGCTTTTAAGTGCAGACAATTATGAATAAAGCTGCTACGAACATCTGTGTGCAGGTTTTTGTGTGGACATAAGTTTTCAGCTCCTTTGGGTAAATACTGAGGAATGTGATTGCTGGATTGTATGGTAAGGGCATATTTCGTTTTGTAAGGAACTACCACACTATCTTCCAAAGCAGCGGGTACCATTTTGCATTGTTGTTTCACATTCTTGCCAGTGTTTAGTTTGTTAGTGTTCTGGAGTTTTAACTTTCTAATCTAATAGGTGTGTAGTAGTATCTCATGTTGTTTTAATTTGTATTTCTCTGATGGCTTATGACGTGGATCATCTTTTTGTATTTATTTATCATCTGAGTATCTTTTTTGGTGAGATGTAGATTAAGGTCTTTGACTCATTTTTTAAGTTTTAAGAATTCTTTGTGTATTTTGTAGTATAGGTCTTTACCAGATGTGCCTTTTGCAATTATTTTCTTCCAATGTGTGGCTTGTATTCTAATTCTCTTGATATTGTCTTTTGCAGAGCAAAGGTTTTAATTTTAATGAAGTTTAGCTTATCAATTATTTCTTTCATGGATTATGTCTTTGGTGTTGTATCTAAAAAGGCATTACCTTACCCAAGGTATCTAGGTTTTCTCCTATGTTATCTTGTAGGAGTTTCATAGTGTTGTTTTTAAATTTAGGTCTATGATCCATTTTTGAGTTAATTTTTGTGAAAGGTTTGTGTTTGAATTCATTTTTTTTTTTTTGCATATGGATGTCCAGTTGTTCCAGCACCAATTGCTGAAGAGACTATCTTTCCTCCATTGTATTGCCTTTGCTCCTTTGTCATAGATCAGTCAACTGAGTTTATAGAAGTTTATTTCTGGACCCTCTATTCTAGTTCATTGATCAATGTATCTAGCCTTTCAATAATACCACACTGTATATTATTACAACAATACCACACTATAAAGCTACTATAGCTTTATACTGTCTTTGTTTAATTAAAAATATTTTTAAAATTATAGTTGACATATACTATTATATTAGTTTCAGGGGTACAACATAGTGATTCAAAATTTGTATACCTTACAAAATGATCACCATAATAAGTCTAGTAACTATCTGTCACTGTACATAGTTATTCTGATATTATTGATTCTATTCACTAAGCTATACATTATATACTTGTGACTTATTTTATAACTGAAAATTTGTATTTTTTATTTTTCTTCTCCTTTCCCACCTAACACTTCATACCTCACTCTTCTCCTTGTGGCAACCATCA
Organism: Macroglossus sobrinus; assembly: GCA_004027375.1. Classification (NCBI taxonomy): domain Eukaryota; kingdom Metazoa; phylum Chordata; class Mammalia; order Chiroptera; family Pteropodidae; genus Macroglossus; species Macroglossus sobrinus. The sequence goes on along the minus strand of PVKZ01001405.1, from coordinate 328,007 downwards.
GTTTGTTCTCTGTATCTATGAGTTTGTTTCTACTTTATTTTATTTTATTTTTTTCATTTGCTTTGCTTTTTAGATTTCACATATAAGTGAAATCATATTGTATTTGCCTTTCTCTGTCTAACTTATTTCACTTAACATAATATTCTCTTGTTCCATCCATGTTGTTGTAAATGGCAAGATTTCATAAAGAAAGTCTCAAAATCGAGTTGTGTTAGTTCTTCAACTACATTCTTCTTTAAAATTCTTTTGGCCATCTTGGATTTTTTGCCTCTTAATATAAACTTTAGAATATGTTTGTCAATATCCATAAAATATCTTGCTAGGATTTTGATTTGTATTGCATTGAATCTATAGATGAATTTGGGAAGTACTAACATTAGACAATATTGAGTCATGAACACAGACTCACTCTTCATTTATTTGGTTTTTCTTTGATTTCATTAATCAGTTTTATAGTTTTCCTCATATAGATCTTGTATATATTTTGTTACATTTATACCTAAGTGTTCCATTTGGGGGGATGCTAATACAAACAATACTGTATTTTTAATTTCAAATTCCACTTTTTCATTGTTGGTATGTAGAAAAGCAATTGACATTTGTATATTAACCTTGTATCCTACAATCTTGTTATAACTGCTCATAATTTTCCATTTTTGCAAATCTTTTAGATTTTCTGTATAGACAACCAAGCTTTCTCTGTCAATCTGTATACTTTTTATTTAATTTTCTTACCTTATTGCATTAGCAAGGGAGTCCAGCAAAATATTGAACCTCATCTTAGTGGGACAGCTTCAGGTTTCTTTGTGGGAAAGTTTCAAGTATGCTGTTAGCTGCAGGATTTTTGTTGATAGACTATCAAGTTGAGAAAGTTTCCCTCTATTTCTAGTTTACTGAAAAATTTTAAAATCATAAATGGGTGTTTTCTGTCAAATGCTTTCTCTGTATCTACTAAAATCATCATGTGATTTTTCTTCTTTATTCTATTTTTGCCATGAATTATATAATTGATTTTCAAATGTTAAGCCATCCTTGAATACCTAGAATAAATCCCACTTGGTCATGTTGTATAATTCTTTCCATACTTTTTTGGATTCTACTTGCTAATATTTTGCTGAAGATTTTTGCATCTATATTTATGAGAAATTTTGATCTGTATTTTCTTTTTTTGTAGTGTCTTTGTTTGGTTTTGCTAGTCAGGTAATGCTGGCCTCATATAATAAGTTAGAAAGTATTCCCTCTTCTATTCTCAAAAATAAAGAGTAAGGAATTGGTATAATTTCTTCCTTAAATGTTTGGTAGAATTCTTCTGGGTCTGCCATTTTCTGTTTTAGATGGTTATTCATTATTGATTCAATTTATTTAATAGATATGGGCCTATTCAGATCCTCTATTTCTTCTTGCATGTTTTTTTGGCAGATTGTGTCTTTCAAAATATTGGTCCCTTTTATCCAGATTATCAAATTTCTAGGCATAGAGTTTTTCAGAGTATTCCTTTATTATCTTTTTAATGTCCACAGGATCTGTAGTGCTATTGCTTTTTCCAATTCTGATATTAGTAATTGATGTCCTTTCTAAAGAATCAGCTTTTGGTTTTTATTGATTTTCTTTATTACTTTTCCATGTTCAATTTATTGATTTATGCTCTAATTCTTAATATTTTTTCTTCTAATTAATTTGTATTTAATATTTTTTCAAGTTTCCTAAAGAAGCAACTTAGATGATTGATTTTATGTCTTCTTTCTTTACTAGTATTTGCATTTACTGTTTTAAACTCCCCTCTAATACTACTTTCACTGCATACCACAAACTTTAAAAATTTTCATTTAGTTTATAATATTTTAAAATTTCTCTTGCAATTTCTTCTTTGACCCATGAGTTATTTAGAAGTGTGCTGTTTAATTTCCACATAGTTTTGGATTTTCCAGTTCTCTTTCTGTTTTGATTCCTAGTTTAATTTCATTGTGGTCTGAGAGCAGACACTGTATGCTCCTTGCAGTTCTATCAGCTTTTGCTTCACATATTTTGATGCTCTGTTGTTAGGCATATAGATGCTAAGGAATGTTATGTTTCTTGGAAAAATGACACCTTTATCATTATGTAGAGCCTTTCTTTATCCCTGAGAATCTTCCTAGGTTTGAGCCTCAAGGGTGAGAGCTCAGGACCTTCTCAGGATTTTCTGAAGCATGTACACAGCTCCATGTATATATGTGGCCTCTAGGTTCCCAGAAATATGTTAGAGCTTTTCAAAGTTCCTATAGACATCACATTCCCCCAGATTTTCACTTAAATATTTTTAATTAGTCTATTATTTACTCCAAGTGTTATCCGTCACTTTAGGCATTTGTGAATTCAAGTAATTACTTGTAGTTTTCAAAAAATGCCCCTTGGGGAAGAGGCTTTTTGTACTGGGCAAGTTTCATTGCAGATCAAAGAAGACTGCATTGAAAATGGGGTCTTCCAAGGAATGACCAGAGAGATCAACTAATGATAATATTCTGGGAATAAGGCTTTGAAGGAGGACCACATTCATTTGTTCCTTCTAGTAGCAGCTAGGTTAATGGTTTTTACCATAAAGGTAGGCTGTTAGTATTCAAAGCTACCACATGGGACTAAAGCAAGTTAATATACCACAAAGCTCACGTTATTTTTGCAGTTCAGCTGTTTCTGTTGAATAATTGCTTCCTTGATTTCAGCAAGCCTTTGCTTAATTGCTAAAGTTTTGAAAAAGTAAATTTTGACAATTTTTGTTATTCCTCTCATTGCTTTTATGGAGGATAGAATTTTCTGAAGCCCTTACTGTTTTTACTGAAATAATTCCTTTTGGATTCATTTATGAAGGACTTCTTATTGGATATAAGATTATGGGTTGACAGTTTTTCTTTTAGCATTTTAAAAATGTTATTCCACTTCCTTCTGGTTTCCATGTTATTTTTTTTCCTGGTAGAAATATGCATTTCTTTGAACCTTTGTTCCTTTATACATAATGTATATTTTTTTCTGGCTGTTTTCAAAATTTTTTCTTTAAGTTTTATTTTATACCGTTCAATTATTATGTGTTTAGGCATCATTTTCTTTGATTCTTTTTGTCTGGTTGAGGTTCTCTGAGCTTATTGAATATGTAAATCTATGTTTTCCATCAGCTTTGAGAAGCTATTAGCCATTAATTTTTCTGTGCCAATATTTTCCTTTTTTATTAGGTCTCCAGTAACAAATGTTCGGCCTTTTAATATTGTCTCACAATTTCATTCTAATTTTGAAGTTTTGTTTTTTTATGTTCTTTAGGCTATATAATTTTATTGACTTATCTTTAAGTTTAATGATTCTCTTCTGTCATCAACATTCATTTATTGATCTTACTCAGTGAAAATTTTTGTTTCAGGTATTCTATTTTTCAATTTTAAAATTTCTGTTTTTTATTTTTAAATAGATTTTATTTCTTTGTTAACAATAGCTATCTTTCCATTGATTAAAAGAGCATTCACTATTACCTCAAACAATGCTGTTCATGTGTTTGTATTTGTGGAACTTACATTACCCATGGATAAAGTATCAAGAGACAAGAGAGAGAGAGAGAAAAAAAGAAATTCCTCACATACTCTTTGGCACTCAAAAACCCCCTTCTATAGTTCTTTTTGTCAAAGATACAGGTTTAATTGCCTGCACAGCTGCCATCCCCATGGCAGTAAAGCTAGCATTGGAACTGGGCCAGAAGAAAAAAAAGAAGAAATAATAGTGATTCTAGACTGAAGGGCTCCTCTTCTTGTACCTCTGGGCAGGAAGAGGGGGATTCTCTCAGGGTTTTGTTCTGTGCCTACTGCATAGTTCCATGACTGAGACCACACTTGGGTTAGATTTAGAAGATAAAAGAGAAAAACAAACAAACCAGGAAACTTACTGGAATTTTGTCATTCTTTTTCCATCCTTAGTACGCATGCTATTGTTTGTTTTCAAGAGTCCTCAGTAGATTCTTTTTGTATTTTTTTCTAGAGGTTTGCACTATAATCAGTGTGAGAGACCAGTTGTAATGGGCTTACTTCACCTTGGTCAGCACATTTATTTACCAGAATACAATTAAGGTAGAATATTATACTAATAATTTTAATACTTGGAATTATATAAGGTTTCAAATAAGTCAGAATTCAAAGAAGAAATCATAATGGATAATTTAAAATATTTAGGAATAAATGATAATTAAAATACTTCACATCAGAATTCAGAGGTGCAGTGAAAATGATGTTTAGAAAACTTTATAGCTATAGATAATAATGTTAAAAAAGAAAATTGGGTAAAATTTAATGAGCTAAATTGTATTTACTTATATTTACTTGTTTGTTTATTTGTTTGTTTGTTTATTTATTTATTTATTTATATTTTTTTAGTTTAGCTCCATTTATTAAGTGATTTCAGCTGTTGTTGTGTCAGCTTATTCTTAAAACATAAAAAGTTCTTCAATTCCTCTTAAAATAGAAAATGTTCTTCAATGTGCAAAGACCCAGGGCAGAAGGATCTTTCAGGTAGCACGCCAACAGAACAAGAGACTCTGATGAGGCCAGTTTCAATGATGGTGCCATTCAGAGAGGGAGAGAGTCATGGCACATTCAACTGCGGCTTCCAGAGATTTTGAAGAAGGAGGTTTTGGGAGCCCAGGCTGCCTGGCATTTTGATGCTGTCACTATGGATTTTATGTTCCAAAATGGTGTTGGGAGGTAGGTTAAGCACTCGCTGAAGCGAATTCCGGATTTGGGCTGTGGTGGCTTGGTCGCTGGCAGTCTTATTCCATACAGAAAGAATATTTTCCTGAACCCGGAGAGAGACCACAGCCCCAAAGATATGCCCCACAAGCATGAACTGCTCCAACATGGCCAGGATGAGATTCTCATCGCAACGAGAGTCCAAGCCCTTTTTTAGCCAAGTATTCCACTTGTCACCATTTTTATTTGCATCATCCTCCCATATGGTTTTAATTCCTCCTTTGAAGAGATAGAAGTTGCTGTGGCCTATCAGGTTCCCAGGACGTACCATTTGGTTGTCAGGTGCCTGGGACGTATCACAGTGGCAAAAGTGCCCATCCGTTTAATAGTCTGCTTGTATCTCTGTGAGCTGGTGGGATGGGCCCAGGCTTCTCCTGGATTACCAGAAAGTGTAGTTGTACTGTAGGGGATGCTTTGTTGGTCCAGGGAAAACAGCTTTCCTCTTGCTGCTGCTCTGACTCTTATATTGTTCCATTTTTTCCTTCTCACCACCTTTCTGTGTGCCCTTTTCTTCATTCTGATCATGGCCCCGCTGTCTTCATCTTTGAAAGCATTGAACTCTTTCATCCTCTCGTCATTGCCCTAATGAGCTAAATTTTAAATTGAAAACCTAAATTGAGGTGCTTAATTTTAGAAATTAGGAAAAGAAAAATAGAGAAAATCCAAAGAATGTGAAAAGGTGATAATAAAGGTTACAAATAGAAATTAATTAGCTATAAGATGAAGATATAACAAAGAAGACCAACAAAGCCAAAAGTTTGCGCTTTGAAAAGGCTAATGAAATTGACAAACTCTAGTGAGATTGAGCAAAAGAAAAAAGCAGACACTAATAATATCAAGAATAAAAAAGAGAACATACCTGTAGATATAGCAGAGATGAAGTGATAGTAAAAGAATACTACAGCTATCTTTATGCCAATACTTTTTATAATGTAGATGAAACAGATGAACTCTTAGAAAATGTAAAGCCTGTCAAAATGCACTCAAGTAGGAATGAAAATCCTGAATAATTATAAAATATATTGAATCAGTTTTGTAAAATCTTATCACAATGACAACACAGACCTGTTGGATTTACAGATGAATTCTCATTGCTATCACTCAACTCACAGAAAATGAGCTAAGGGTGTAAAAACTTTTCAATGGCCCATGAAAATGTTTGAGTTTCCAACTTATGTTACTGGCTTCAAAATACGAAAATGGTAAGAAAGATTAAAAAAATGTTTATTTAAATATCTTCATGTCCATTGGTCTACTCCAACTTGACTCTTATGTAGTTGTTTATAAATTACATTTATGTGAAATACAAGTGAATTTTAATATGATGTGAGATGAAGATGTCAAAAATAAAAGTAGGGACTTGGAAGCATCTTAAAAAATCGGATCTCTTCCCCAAGTCCCTCCCGCTGGTTGCAAAGCAGTCTCTTCTCCACCAGAGGGAGCACCAAGCAGACTCTTCAGCTTGCTTTGCCGAAATCCTATCCTCCCGGTAGAACCCAAGCAGATCTCCCAGCTCACCAATTTTCACTCTCTTGCAGCCTTGGTTTTCTGGCTTGTAAATTTGCATAATGACACCTCTTTCACAGAGGTGAACCAATGTCTTACTAAAGGCATTCAGGATTCTAGGGACAGATAGAAGTCTTTAGGGAGGAGGGAGGCTGGAACGATCCTTTAGTCTGAGGGCCTTTGACTGAGAGGCCCCGGGACTGAGAAGAGGACAGCTGTAATAAGACTTATTACGTTGCTTCTTGACTTACCTCAAAGGACAAAGGCTAAGGCAGAGATGGAGGACGATGGGAGTGAGGGAGGCACTAAAGGCATGAATGAGAATCTCTCGTTTTGACACAAGACTGCTCTTCCTCATGATCCTGTCTTCCTCACCGAAATTTATTATTTCAAAACGCTTTCTGAGCTCAGAGAAGGCTTAGAAATATCTTGGTTTGAGTTGGTAGGGGAGTGGTTAGTGAAGACAAAATTAGGGAAGTTTTATTGAGTCTTGAACTCAATATCAGAGGGCTGGTAGGGTTTTTTTTTTTTTTAATTAAAAAATTAAAAATAATCATAGGGATGTAGAGTATACCATGAGGAATATAGTCAGTAGTATTATAAGAACGATGTATGGTATCAGATGGGTATTAGATTTATCTGGGTCATCACTTCATAAGTTATATAAATATCTAAATATCTAATCACTGTATTGTACATCTGAAACTAATGTACTATTGTATGTCAACTATAATTGAAAAAAATTAAAATATAAAAATTAAAAAACACAAAAATCAAAAAATTTAAATAACTTTTTTTTCTAATTATAAAATAAAACTACTCAACATAGAAAATTTATAAAATATGGAAATGTCTTTCATTCCAAAACAAGGGGGACAGTGAGTTTCTTAGTTATTTCATCATCTAGAGAAATCTACAATTAATAGTTTGGTGTATGATTTTTCTTTTATATCTTATGCACATATTTATAAAGATATAACACACCTGATTACTTTGAAAATTACCTTTTTTTCAGTGTACATCTTTCTGTCACTTCATGTTCTTCTGCTGCATAATTTTTGTCTCTTTCACATTCCACTGAATAAATGTGCCAGAGTTTATTTAATCAATCCCTTATATACATATAAATTGTTTCCAGATTTTTATTATTGTAATAATGTTGTAATAACCCTCTTTGGAGCAAAATTTTGCAAAATCTTTATATTTATTTCTTTGAGGGAAATTTATATGAAATGATTTAGGATCATCATATTATAATTTTAGTTTAATGTAATTCCATTTTTTAATACTTTTAAAAAGTGGAATTGAAGAGTTAAACAGTAAATGTATATGTAATTTTGCTAGATAGAGGCAATATGCCATTTTGCATTCTTGCCAACTATGTGTAAGAGTTCTTGTTACCATCAGCTTCACCAACTAGATATGTTGTCATATTTCAAGATGACCAGATGCAAGGAAGAGATAGATCAATTCAAACAACAGGCAACAGAAACAGACCCAAAGGCTCAAATAAAGGGGGAACAAATAGGAAAAGAAGTGCCAGCTCAATGTGGGAGAATGCTTTCTGACAGAGTTGTCTAATGATGGCATGGGCTTCTCAGAAAATTATAGACTGCCTGTCCCTCGAGTTGTTCAAGGAGAGGCCAGATAACCATTCAACAGAATGTGGTACAGAAAGTTTCAGCAACTAGGCATCTGAACCAAAGAACTTTAATGCTTGGAGGAAAACACACAACCATCCTGATTAATTGCCTCATTTAGAATCCATGAATTAAGACACTGGACCTTCATTAGGCCTTTAATGCTGCCTTAGTCCATTCATCCAACTGTTTACTTCTAGATCATTAGTCATCCCTTCCCCTCAAAACTCCAACACCTCCTCCACCATCCTTATTCTCAGCCGTTGACCTTGCTTCTAATTTCACTGTAAAAAGACATCAGCCAGAAGAGACCTTCCACACATTCTACTAAAACTACTGCGCATTACTGGCATCTGCTCCTAGGTACTCTTCTCCCGCTGGCAGCCATAGATGAACATTCCACGCTGCTAGTTAAAGCCATTTCTTCTATTTGTGCACAGGATTCTATACCATTTCCACTACCATGGGCATCGCGGCAGCTATTTTCCATCTATCTTTGCCCTCATCTCCTCCTACTCCCCTACACTCTTGTTCACACTGCTTCACTTCACCAGTCCACTTGCTCTTGCTCAAAGACACCAGGTACACTCCTGCCTTAGATTGTTAGATTGTTTACTTTGTTTTCTTGGAAAGCTCTTCTCACAGATAACCATATGCACAGTATGTAACTCCTTTACCTCCATTTACATTGACTGAATTAAAAAGCACAATCTAACTATAGGCCCTTTACAAGAGGTATCTAAAACATAAGAATACAGAAAGATAAAATGTAAAAGAATGAACAATTTACCATGTAAATAGTAACCAAAATAATAGTAATGTGCTGTATTAATTTTGAATAAAGTTAACTTCAAGGCAAAAGGATCAGAGAGATAGTGAGAACTATCTTATAACAATAAAATTTAAAATTAGCTAACAGGATGTAAAAATTTTAAATATAAATATATATTCACCTGATAATATGGCCTCAAAATAGATCAAGCAGAAATCTACACTTATAGTGAGATATTTTGACACACCTGTGATTAATTATCTTCTATTTTGGGAATGGTTTATTTCTTTCTCTACTATTAGACTGTGAGCATCCCAAGGTCAGAGATTATCCTGATCATGGCTGTATCTCAAGCAATGTGCACAGTGCTAGGCACAGGATGGCCATTTGATAATATTTTCTGTACTAAACTTCCTCTAGAAATAGTGAGGTCACTATGTTCTGAAGTAGTACATTCTTTGAGAATGGTCTAACTCTCAGAAGGGCCTTGAAATTTGTCCTCTCCCCTCCCCATAGCTTTCCTAATGTGTCTTCGGCATGGATAGATTCTGGAGAATTTCTCTCCATGATGAGTGTGTATGTCTGAGGCCAGAACTTTTAAACCATAGGTGGGTATTAATTGCAGAGAATTTAAAGTAGATCAATTTTTTTTTTCTTTCTTACAAAATTCTAGGCTGGGCATGGTTTCTATTAGAAGAATCCTTTCTGGTAATTATCCATCCATCCTCAATAATGTATCTGGGCGTTGGCATTAAGACTTTTCAATTATTCAAATTGTCAGAGTTTTCATCTCCTGGTGAAATGTTTCTGGAAGTTTCTGTGACAGCTCTTGTGTGTGCTTGATAGCATAGCTAAAGCTCTTGCCTCTGTCTTTGGCAGGCTCTTAGCCAAGAGCTGTAAATCTGGAGCTATCAAGACCATTACGGCAAGTCAGCGGCTTTCTGGAGGGTTCAGTGCACCACTGAGAGACTTAAATGAGCGAGTCTGTGGGGATTTAGAGAGTTTGTAGGTCTTGGCTTTTCTCTGGGTTCTGGTTATATTCCATTTGTATTGGCCACCTTTCCCCATTGCGTTTATATCCTTCTCTGCACTGTTCTGTGCCCTGCTCTTTGAGGAGTTGGGCCTCAGATCACTTCACCTGGGCTTTCTGGCTGGAGATGAGAGAGAAAAGCAGGGAGAGGTTAGGGAATTTCTTCCCTGCTTTGGTACCTTGGTTTTGAGATCACCTCTTCTAGATTTATACCAGAACACCAGCAAGCCATTTTTCTTTTTGCCCTTCTAGACTTGGAGGTGGTAGGTAATAACTTCCTACAGTTGTAATTCTCTTAATCCTGAGCATAAATAGGCCTTAATTAAATTGTCTTTGAAGTCCCATCTAAGTGGACTTCTTTTCCTGCTGGGATATAAAATTTTATAGAGTAAGTGTTCTGCTTGAAGAATGACCCCTTTTCTTACTATATGAGTCTTTGTCAGATATACCTGGGAGGACTCTTGGTCTGGATCTCAGGTGCTATAAACTCCGTGACTCAGAGAAGGAGTCAAAGAGGTTAGAGATAGGATTAGATTCTTATCCCCTATGCTGTGCTCTTTCCACCTACTGCTCAGCCTCCTCTTGGTGCCGTCTTCACTGAAAAGATGTGAAAAGGATTACTTTCCATGGATTATCTCGTTTATGTCTCACCACAATCGAATTCTGTCCCAACTATAGAATTGAAGAGATGGGAGCTGTGAGAGGTTAAGTAGCTCTCCCAGGATCACACAGCCAGTGAGTGAAGATCATGGTCAGGCCCAAGTCTTTCTGACTCCAGCCCCATGAGTTTCACGGGTGTACAAGAACGCAGGTGCAGAGGTTCACCTGGGACAGGAGGGCGTACACCTGCCACTGAAAGGAAGGAGATTCTGGCTCAGATAAGGTGGTGGGGATTGATGAAAGGGTCCTTTTCTTAAGCTGGAAGACAGGTGACTTGTGGCAAATAGGAGGAATCAAAGTAAAAACAGAATAGACTTAGTGCAGACAGGGCTAGTGTACAGGAAAAGTCAATACCTGCTAATGTAGTAATTGTTGTTTTTATTATTTTGTGCCTATCCACCAAACCCCACGTCTTCAGTTATCCTCAAAACTCATCTTTATCTCTGAAAGTGGGAGCACAAGAAGTGGAGGAAATGGCAGACTCATGCTAGAGAGGCCAAATTGGCTTTTAGAGCCAGGCCCTTGGCAGGCCTCCTTCCAGAAGGACATCTGAAGCTTTCCCTAGGCCAGCCAGAGCAAGCTCCTGAGAATCCAAATGGCCAGGGAATGCACACTTCAGTTAGGCACCAAGACAGTGACAGAAGAAGCATTTCCCTGGCATATCTCTGCTGTGGCTGTCCTGCTATTTTTGGAAAGATGTTGCCTCTCAGACTTTGGAAAGAAGGCCTCTGTCTTAGCTCAGGGTGTATGGCCACTGCTCAGACTCTTGTGATTCTCCAGGAGTGTGGGGTTAAGGAGGCTGACCAGGACGGAGTGTGACTGGCCACACATCTGATGCTGGCCTGACACCCAGATGGCCTTTCCTCCTAAGCTAAATGGCCTTCAATTGTTAGGGAGGTTATGGCTCTTCCCACTAGAGTGGTGGTCCTCAAAGTTTAGCAGGTATCAGAATCATTTGGAAAGCTTGTTAAAACACTGCTTGCTGGACCTTAGCCTGGAGAGTTTTTGGTTCAGTAGTTCTGGAGAGAAGGCTGGAGAATTTGCATTTCCTATACGTTCCCAGGGTTTGCTGATGCTGCTGGTCTAGGATCACCCTTGGAAAACCACCACCGTGGGAAAGTACATTTCTGCACACTGACTCTTTTACATCCTATCTGAGGCCTGGATGTAGGGACAGGACCTAAGGACAGGGATCTTAGGTTTTAGTTCCACTAACTTGCTCTGTGGCTATATTTATGAAGGTGATAGTAATGGAGAATAGCTTATTATTTTGAGTAAGACAAGGAATTTTTGGGGAGGATGCTTGGGATTCTCTCTGAATTCAATGAAGAGTAGAAGAGTTAGAGTTTGGCTAGGGCAGAGAAGCCCTGGGGCCCTCAGCACCTTGAATTCGTGTATCTGCTGTCTAGGGTACTCTAGACAGATGATCTGGCCACTAGCAACCTCTAGTCTAGCCTATTCGGATTCCAAATGCTGATGAGAGGTAATCTGATTGGCCCACAAGGGACAGGACCTTCCTGCCCGCCCTTACTTAGCCAGTAAGCCACAGCAGGTGTGTGGTGGAGAGGACGCAGGAGTGGATCCAGAAAACAAACGGGGCTTTCAGGGCCTCGCCGCCCTGAACTGAGCATCTGTGATCCTACACAGAACCTACCAAGGTGACCATGACCAACATTCTTCTTCTCACTGGGCCTCAGTTTCTCTATCTGTAGAATGAGGGTTTTGGGTTAGAACTTTAAACCTGCATCAGTGTTTCTTTCTTAAAATGGGTCTGCATCATAATAGCCTGAGATGCTTGAAAATAGAAGCCTACATGCTCCATGGTGTTCTGCTAAATGGTACATGACAGGCTTTCCAAAGCAAAGCAAAGTAAAACAAAACAAAATGCCTTGATTTGAAATGTTTGCCCAGTTTTGGGGGTGTAAATGATTACTCCCCCATGGTGGCCAATTTCAAACTAGCGAAGTAAAACTGGGAAGAGAGGTGCACCAGGCTTCAGCTTACCACCTGTCTGCAGAATCAGAACCTCTGAGGGAGGCCTGGGAATCTGCATTTTATCCCATAGGCGATTCTGGTGGATAATAACATTTTAGAACCCCTGCACCAATAGAACTCTGAGAACATTTCTGGTCCTTACATTGCCTCATTCTAATTATATTCTAGGTTCTCACACTGGCTCTGAGAGTTAGGGAAGATTTTCCCTTTTGAGAGCCTTGCAGAGGAAGGCCTGGAGAGATTGATGGTCCATTGCCCAAATGCATCAATGGTGTGCCTACACCAGCCTGTTTGGTAGTCTAGGGCCAAGTTCACCTCTCCCTGTCCTCAATGAGTGTTCTGTTCCACCATCACTCCTGGAGGCAAAGCAGCAGCATCTTGATGTGCATGTCTCAGGAATGTAGGAGGGGATTAGGGGATATGATGTCACAGCAGTGGGCTCTGGGATCCTGGCCTATCTCCCATCTCTCCGTGTGGACTGGCCTTTCAGCTGCTATCGTGAATTTCTGATCTGATATCACCATCCCCAGGATGGAGCCAGCCTGGTCATCAGCTATTTTTGTGCAGGTCCTTCATCCTGATGACCTTCTCTGAGAGGCTGGAGGACACCATCTCTTACTTGAGATGTGGTGAGACAGAGGAAGCCATCACAGAGCTCACAGGAGACTCACCAACAGACAGCAGGCTGGTGTAGAAGCTGGGAAGATGGAGGTTGGGGAGCAGAAAGTACAGACTGCTGACAGGAATGTAAATTCCTTCTTTAGGGACCTTTCAGAAGAAACCATTTGTAGTCTGAAGGTAGATTGTACATTTAGTTTTGAGCTGGAATGACCTCTGACTTCTTATGCTATAAAGCTGTGATTTTTCAAGTGTGACCCCCTGACCAGTAGCATTCCCATCTCTTGAGGACTTTTCAGGGGTGCACATTCTCACTCAGAATGCCCATACCCTTCTTAGAGCCATTGCCTGACAACACGATTGCAGGTTCATTTGTGTGGGGTAAGCAGTCTTCTCTCAAGAAACTCTTTCAGTCCAAATGCCACACAGAGCTGCCATGCTAAGCTGTTCTCAGAGCACACATTATGTCAGCAGAGAGTCAGGGAATTCTGGGATGGGGCTGGGGGTAGGAAACCATGAGAGTCGAAAGAGATTGCCCTGGATACGATTTAGTGGCCCCGCCTGGGAGGAGGTCCAGGGCCAGCACAACTTCTGCTGAGAGATGTCTTGCTTAGTGTGGAAACTTTGAGTAGAGGACTAGTTTCTGGACCACTAAATTCTTTTCCTGTCTTCTTCTGCAAGCCTGTTCTCTCAACTTTCTGGGCTCTGGATTTTCCTACTTGTCCTCCATCATGGCCCTGCCCCATCTTCTCCCCTACTCCCTCTTCTACCAGAGTCTTGCCATTATTCTGCAACATAGCTCCAGTTCCCTCAATGGAGGGAGTATGATGCTCTGTACCACCTGAGGCTTGGGCCCCCATGCTATGCCTTGTTCTCTGGGTCTTGTCCAGCTTCATCTGGGCCTGGAGGCCAGAGCCTTTCTTGGCCAACCCCTACACAGTGCTCATAGGCTCTGATGAGCCTCCTACATAATCCCTCCAGAAGAGTGTACTTGTGCCTTCTTCCATCGACCATGTAGGGTCCTCTAGGCAAACTGGATTTGGAGCTGAGGCTGGGGGTTGACCTGGCTGGCTGAACTGTAAACCTGAAATTTTCCCTCTAATTGGGCCTGAATTTGTCTTACAGTGACTTGTCGAGTTGTTGGAAGTGGGATCAGTGGTTGGGAGGGAGGAAGAACATAGAGTCAGGCTAAAGAGACCTTTTTCCGAGGCAGCTCTGGACCATTCCTGAAACTTCTCCTCTGGTAGAAGAACCTATCTGTGGTTGTGCCTCTGAGTGCATGTATGTGAATCTCTCTACCTGTGTGCCTCTCTGTTTACCTGTGAGGGTCCCCATGCATACAAGGGTGCATTCCCCCTTCGTCTCACAAGCTGCGAGCCTGCAGGCAGGTGATTTAAATCATTTTACTTCCATTTTCCTTGTCTGTATAACATAAATAATAATAACTTCTACAAATAGTTACTATGGTGGTAAAATGAAACAATGTACGTAGCCCCTTAGCTACTGGTGGTTCCTGGTGCTCATACCTTAGGTATTATTACTAAATGCCTTATGGGAGTTACTTAGCCTCTGTGCTTCAGTTTTCTTATGTGTAAATTGTGTGTAATACGAGAACCTAGTGTTGTGAGAATTAGAGGTTGATATCTGTAAAGTACTTAGGTTTGTGCAAAAATAATAGTGATTATAATGCTTATTATCTTTCTGTGTATGGATATATCTGGGTGAGAATCTCTGAGTGTGCATGTCTCAAGGCAAGCCTCTCTGCTTGTATGTGATTGTACATATTTGTATATGTGTGCGTCTGTATTTATATGGCCAGGCAGGCCTCCTGTCTCTGGGTGGAGTTTGCTGTTGGCCCAAACCTGGACTCCCTGAGCCAGCCATGGCCGGCGCCAGGGATGGAATTTCCATTAAGAATTAAGCAGGACAGCACTGGGAATCCAGGCAGGCTGAGGGGAGGGGGTTGGGGGGATGATACAACAACTCCGAGCTCTCTCAGCCAGCCTCAGTTCTGGACTGCCTTGGAGAAGGCCTCTGCCACCTTTGCCTTGAGTTGTAGGTCTTGCCAAGGTCATGGCCCAGAAGGATGGACAAGGAGAGAGAAGTTGCCCCTATGGGCCTCAGTAGGAAAACTTGGAGTTGCTGCAGCCACGACCAGAGCCATGAGGCAGCCTCCCGAGAATGGAGAGGCGGCCAGCGAGGGTATAGGCAGCTGGGACCTATGGGGCCGACAGGAGCCAAGAAGGCTGGGCTGTGCAGTAGGTATCTGGGAAAGTGTGTGTGTGTGTGTGTGTGTGTGTGTGTGTGTGTGTGTGTGTGCGCACGCGCACGTGCGTGAGCCTGTGTTTTTGGGGAATGCGGGTGAGGGACATTCACGCCAAGTGTCCTAATGGAATACCTAGGAAACTAAGTCTGTTTCTCTCTTGTCTTGAAAGCCTGGCACAGAATTTGGTCCTGGAAATAATAGATCTCTGAGGCTTTTAGCTAATATTTTTTCTGTTTATGATCTAAGCCTCATTCCATTTCTAGCATACTAGAAAATGTCTTATCTTTCTAGGTACTTTTACATTCCTAATCTCATCTCATACTTTCAACCATCCATGAGCTAGACAGAGACCATTATGATCGCCAGTGTAAATATGGGAAAACTGAGCCTCGGAGAGGTTAAGGGAATTGTCCAAGGACACACAGTTAGAAAGTGATAGAGGCAGAATGTAAAGTCAGGCCTCTTTGTGGACAAAGTTCATACTATTATTATTATATTACCTGACCTACCAGAAAATAGACTCAGAGATTCTGCAAACTTTGCATTTTGAGGAAGGCATGGCTCCAGTGTTAAAACCCAGCCATATGCGTATCCAAGGCCCAAGCTCTATGCCTGGGCCTGGAGACAATTTTTGTTGAGATAGGAAATGAAGCTCCTCTCAAGGGACTGGGGAGTAGAATCAGGCTGTCCCCAGATTAATGGAGGCTAGAGTAGTTTGTCTGAGAGAAATGATTTGGACACCCACAGTGCCAGGGGTTCCCAGTGAGTTGAGGCAGTTGAGTTAATGTCAGGAGCACAAGTGTGTCCAGGGCCAGGGAGCAATAGTCATTTTTAGTCAAGGCCTGGAAAAGGGGACAGGGATATTAGCCTCAAGGAAGAGAAGGACCTTGGAGTGGTCACTGTGTCACAGAGATGGAGCTGGCCTCTGACCCCGAGCATATTGACATAATTTGCACAGTGGGGATTTAAGTTAGATGCTAAGGAGAAATTTCTGCCAATGAGAGGGTTCAAACTTGGGAACAGGCTCAGAGGAGGCTAGGGGCTGCCTCTTCTACGTGATCCTCAAGAGTGGGTAAAGGCCCTCAAGCATCCCCTCTCCCCATTCATGACAAAGGGGAAGGAGTTGGATGGAATGACCTTAAGCTCCTTTTCAGTTCAAGAATGCAACATTCCTGAGTTTTTGGGTAGGAATCAGCTTTCCTCTCTAGACTTAGCCATTTGTCATAAAATAGTCCAGAGGGGAAGTTTGATGTGCCCCAAGTTAGCTACCACCCTCTGTCATGTTTGACAGGGCAGTGATATGAAGATTGGCAATCTTATATGGGCAACTTAGGTTCCAAAGGGAAGCACCTGTGGTGAATAAACCAAGTCGCATTCCAGGCGTTTGGGGGCCGCTCAAAGTTTGGCGGCTTCCTCCGCAGAACATGTGAACCGCACCCAAACCCCTCCTTGTTTTGTTTCAGCTCCAAGGGAAACGATCACCACGGCGCATTCCCTTCTGCTCCCCAGATGTTGGCATGCGGGGCGCATGTGGGCACCCCGGCTATGATGGCTCAGAGGCTCCCTGGTGCTTACCCGCGGTGACTCCCGCCTTCCCCGGGGTGAGCCAGGTCTCTAATTAGATTTGACCGCGTCCCCATTCCAGCGCTCCCCACAGAGCGCTACGTTTCCACTGCCGGGGGTACCAAAATAGCCTTGCGGCCCGACTAAGACTCCGGGCAGCAAAAGCTGACGCGGGACAGAGGCTTGGCAGGGAACTTGCTGTTATTGAAGGTCCTGCAGAGGCCTGGGAGCGGGCGGGCGGGGGGCAGAGGGGGGCGGGAGCGCGGGTCAGCGGACAGCCCTCCTCGGACTGGGCCGGCCGAGCGTGCCGCTTGCGTGCGCGGCCTCTGGATCCCCAGCTGCGCTCTGCCACCTCTGGCCGCTGCACGCTACCCCTCTAGCCCGCCCGCTTCCTCAGAGTAAGTAGACATAACTCTGCTGGCTGGATTCAGGGACCGGTGCTGCACTCATCAGCCTAGTTGGGAACAGAGCGTGTGTGTAACTGTTTGGATAGTAGGTGTTAAATTAAGTGTGCCAGTATGAATGTCAGTGGGCAGGAGTGTGTCTGAACTGATGTATTAGTTTATGGAACTTTCTAGCACATGTCTCAAGGTGTGAGAGTGTGTGGAAGAGTGTCAGTGTATGTGGGGACTAAGGTGTAGGTAGGCCTGGAGTGTGCCCATAGGTGGCAAGTGTGTCTTTGTAGCCCTGAAAGCCTTGTATGGACCTTGCCTGCTCCTATGGAAATGAATTCGTGTGTTGGGTAGGAAGGCTCCGTGTGGGCTGAGCAAATGCATGTGTAGATGGATAGATGTTTGTGAGTCAGCCGATAATGGCAGAAGCTGGGAGATAAAGACTATTATCTGAACTTGGACTTTCTAGGGTGACCTGACTTGTCCCCAGCTGGGGTGTCTTCTCTGTTGGTCATGAGGCTTTAGTTTCTTAGAGCTGCAAACAGGGCAGGAGCTCAGAGCCTTCACCCAACACTGGAGTGAAGGGACTCTGTGTAACCCCAGCTGGCTGGCTAGGGTGGGGAGACAGTTTGGAGGGACCCAATTGTCATACCAGAAAAGGCAGAAGGACAATAAGAGGGGCTAAACAGACCACATAATCATGCCCACCCCCAAATACAGGGCACCCACACCCACGTACTTACAGCTGCTCATGTATATACACATTCTTGCCTACAATGCCACTCTTGAACGCATTTCCTCTCAGCACAACTACGCACTCACGTACTTTAACATTTATACCTGTGGATGATGATATGCATGCAATAGGCACCTGCATGTGTAAAATATGCATATACATAAACACGCACCCGTGGCTTGACCCACTTTTAACCTCTAAACCCCCATTTTAGGTCCTCTTTAGCCCACATATGGCACCTTGGACACCGACTCTAAAAATCTGGCTTCAATAAGGAATATCTTAAGTCAGAAGCTTTGGCTGGGGGTCAGGGCAGATGGTGATACAGTGCCTTTAGGGTGTCGCATTTGATCTGGAACCGAGGCTGCCCATGGAACCTGGGGCCTCAGGATCTGGGCCTTAGAAGCAGCTTTTGCCCTCATTCAAATAAAAAGGCCTGTGCTAGAAGGCTGAGGCAGAGCTGTAATTTGCTCCAGGCTCTAGTTTATACTCTGGATTCCCCCTTGCAGCAGAAAAGCAGTGGCCTTCTGTGGCCTGGGGCGCTTGCGATCTTGTGACAGGGAAGAACAATGAGTTGTACTAGGCTACTCCCTTGTCTTCTTAGGTTTTAATCAATCCCATCTTGATTCTCCCATCTGTAGGTGAGGCTGAAGAGCCGGCCTTTGCTTTGTTCTTCTCCCCTCTCCCAGTGGTTATCTCTTTTCTTGACAGAATCTTGTTCTCCCTGACCTCCTTCCCCAGGGACTCCTGGGGACACACTAAACAGTGCTTGGAAGAGCAGGGGTCCTAAAATATAAGTTGGTTGTTGTCGTTAGTTTTATTGTTGCTTCTAAATCTCTCCCATCCTGATCATTCTCCTCTGGACAGGCTTCAGTAGGTGCCCAGACAAAATGTACTCCTTCAGTAGGGAAGTTAGAAAAATGACATTGACTTTTTCTTCCTTAGCGTTTATGGTTTGGTCAGAGGAGTGCTCTAGCTCTCACCCTACCAACTTTTGTAATGCAGGGGAGCAGAGGGCTTCTGCAGTTTCCTGAGAGAGTGCTGGAATCTACCTTCCCCTGGCCTGGTTCCCGGCTTTACCCTTGGAAATGGTTAAATAAGGACAGGCTGTGGTCAGCTTGGCAGCCTTCTTGCAGAGAGAAAGTGGCAGGGGAAGGAAGTCTGCGTGCCTTCCATAGCCTTCTCTTTTGTGGGGGCCCCCAGCCACTTTAGCATTTAAGAAAGACTCTGGAAAACTGGAGGAGTCTTGATGACTCAGTGTCAGGCTGTTTCCTCATTTTTAAATTAATCAAATACATGTACCTGCCAATCAGAATTTCAGAGCAACAATAAGGAATCAGAGCATCAAGGGCAACCCCACTAAGTTAACATAGTGCCAGTGTAAGAAGAGAAATCAGACAACAGAATAATGATAATTATAACAACCACCGTTTATTGAATCTTTACTATATGATTTATTTCATTTACTTTTTACAAGAACTTTGTTAGGTTAATAGTCTCCTTTCTCCCCTGCTTTTTTTTTTTTTTCTTTTTTTCTGATAAGGAAATTGTGGCTTAGAATGTTCAAGGGATTTCTACAGGTCTGTGCAACTCCCGAGCTCTTGACATAATCTTTCCCCTTGTTAATGAGCAGCCAGAGTTCCCCTTCTTACTCTGGCTGCTCAGAACTCTCTGTCCATCATATTGCTTCATTCTAGTAACTGTGTTCATTGGAACTCTGGCTTTGACTTTTAATTTCTGCTTTAAGAACTTCATAGTAGCACATCGTTAACTGTAAACTCCCACATCTTTTGTAGAAAGATCAGAATAAATGAATGAACAACCAAGAACTGCATTCTATTGGCCTCTCAGGATGGGAACCATAGTGCATGAATTTTTTGGGACATCTCCAATTTCAAATATTTTATCTAGTTTTCAAACCATATGTCTCTATTTTGGCATCTGTATCTTGAGACTCTGAGTCAGGACCATTTCTTGGGGCTTTTCTTCCTAGTGACTCTGGGGGATAATGCCTATCTCTGTGTTGGTTCAGACAATGGGGATTGTTGAGAATGAATTGGGCCATTGATAAACGCCCCCAGCTCTGAGTGCTTCAGCTGCCAGCTATTCTCTGTCTCAAAAGTGCCAGTGTCTGGGTGCCTGAAGGAGTTTGACCCCTGCCCTAAGCCTGACCCTGACCCCTTGGCCATTTCCTCCTCAGGGTAACTCTGCCTAGGCCCAGGGCTCTGCTGAGAGGTCTGTGTCTCTTGGACGTCAGCTCTGCTTCCCCCAGTCTGGACTTCATAGTCTCTGATTAGAGATGGGCCTTCTGGAGCCAAAGCTTAGGACAAAAAGAGTGGGCTTTGGAATGTGAAGACCCACAGGAGGGGGCTTTTCTGCCCTCTACCCTGGATCTGCAAGGCCATAGGATAGTGTACACTCCTTTTTTCTTTTCAATAAGGGGGTCTCAAGACTGCTAATTGAGTCATTTGTCACCTTTTACCTGTAAGAGATGTAGATCACCAGGAGCATCTGAATATAGGGCAGGGCTCTGACCATATTGCAAAGTTGGTGAAACTTCTAATTCATTCCAAGAATATCTTACTTTGCCCAAATCTATTAATGTTTGGAAAGGGGAGCAGAGGGGGCAAAGTTTAGCACTAAGGAGTGCTTAGAAGGACTCTGATGGTGGGCTTTTAGGCGTTGTGTTGGGATTCTGTTTCTTGGTATGCAGAAGGTCACCCACCCTGGTGGCTGTTGCCCATGTTTAAGACTAATCTTTCCAGAAGTATTTGATTATAAAGTGAAAAGGAGGACTCATTGGCCTGAGGTCCTAGGAAATGCCTGGCATTGGGTGATGAGCTGTGGGTTGGTGCAAGTGGGGGTTTGCTCCTTTCCAAGTATATGTTATTTCAAAAAGGTAAGACTAAGACTTGATTTCATCTCTGCTGAAGATTCTGGTTGTTCCCTGGACTTAGGCTCAACCAAATAAAAACAGGTTTAAATTCCAGCAAGAGCATATTGGGTGATATGGTCAGAACTTCTGTGAGAGAAGGCTTACTCACATTTATTTACCATGTATTAAAGTGCTAATTTTTTTGCATGTTTTGTTTCTTGAAACCTCCAGAACAGCCCTGTGAGACAGGTACTACTTTTAAAGATAGAGAAACTGAAGCATATGGGGTTAAATGACTTGCTTGAAGTCAGAGCCAGTGATGATTCCATCCCAGATCTGATGCCAGAGTCTGTAGTGAATGTCTACTGATCACTCCCCCAGTTCAAAGGATTGGAAGCAGGAGAATCCACCCCTTTGGGCCCACTGGGGAAGGGCTAAGAGCCTGGCTTCTCTGTTCCAAGGACCTGAACATCATCAGCAATGTTGGCATTTCCAGCCTGAGTGGAGACTGCTGCTCTGTGGAAAGCAGGGGTGGGGAAGGCCTCCTGGCCTGGGCAGGGATCCCCTGCTTCTCCCTCAGCAGCACTGGGCTTCTGTGGCTTCACTTATTCTCTATCCTGGAACAATCTCTATCCTGGAAATGGAGCCTTCATCCAGACTCTGTGATCCAGCTAGCCTGATCTCCCCTCCCCTAGCTCCAGGGTCCCCTCAGTGCCAAGCCCTGGGGGAGTCCTGGATCTTCTGAGGACATCTCTGGGCAGACCAGACCCCATTTGGCATGATGCAGTGTCTGTAAGTGTCAGCAATTTGGCTAGGTAATTGTATGTAGTGTTCAGTTTCTGCTAAAGAAATGGAGGTTTTGTCTTACAACCCAAATATACTGGGTTTGGAAGCCATATGAAATGAAGCCTGTGGTCAAAGGGTGTGGACTGCATTCTGGGCCTGTGTGTGGTGCCAGTTTAAAAGACACTGTTGAGGGACAGGATAATTGACTCAGGCCCTCTCAGGTCCTCTGATGGAGGCTCGGAGGTAGCCTACATATGGAAATGTGCAGATAAAAGAACATGGGCTTGTAGATCTGTCTGGATCTGACTTTGAGCCTCAATTTCCCTGTCTGCAGAATTGGGGTTCCTTATCATGCAGTGGTGATGCTAGAACTAGCATGTTTGTTTAAAGTATAGTGTCTGGCATAGAATAGGCAAACAGCAAATGACATATCCTTCCTTGTTTTTCTACCCATTTTCTGGGAAAGAACACTGGGCTGATTGTCAAGAGATCTGGATTCCAGTTCTAGCTCAGCCTCTGAGTACAATGTTATCTTACCTTCTCTGGGCCTCACTTTCCTTGTGTGTTAAATAAAGGAAGAACTAATTTTCCTCATTCTTCTGTACTTTTTGAAGATAATGAAAAAGACTCAAGGCAGGGACCCTCTTGAAATATACAGAAAGTTGTTCGGATAATATAAAAGTGACAGGTCTGTCTATGGGACAGGATCATGACAGGTACTGGATGTATTGGTATATCAGAAAAGGAAGTGTTATCCCCAATTGAGGCAATCAGAGAGGCCTTCCCAGAGGTGAAAATTCTTTGTCTGGATCTTGAAAGATAACAGGAAGTTTCCAAGAAGATAAAAGAAGGGCATTCTAGACTGAGAGCAGTGCACGCTTAGGCACAAAATCATTGCCTAATGTGGTATACTTGGGGGACCTTAAGCAGCTAGTGTGACTAGAGTGTATAGTGTGGGTGGTCAGTAGTGATGAAAAAGGATGAGATGGGAAATATTATAAAGGGCTATTGATGGATCTTTCCTTTCTTTCTTACCCTCCCTCCCTCCCTTCTTTTTCCCTTCTTCCTGTATTACTTTCATTATAAACTCACAGATTCTAAATTTATTCAGTGGGTTATATCAGTTTGTGTATTTTATTTAGATGTTCAAATTGTCCCAGAGTTGATAATGGGAGCTTCCGCTAACTGGCTCCTGTTTCTTTTGACTTGTCCCCATGTTTTCTGAGCACTTGCTTATTGTATGCTATAGCAGGATGCTCCAGGATCATTTCATTGTTTCCTTGCTCCAGCCATGGAATTAACTATTTCTCCGAGGAGCCCTACATCATTTTGGTGGAAAATAATATTTAGAAACTGAGATCTGGGCCTACATCTGCTCCTTGCTTTTGGCCATTGCTTCTCTACCATCTTAGGAAACAGAGCTGGACATATATGTATATGTTCATATTTATTTCTATAATGAAAATATAACAAATTATTATATGTTTTTAAAAAGTAGAAATCCAAAGTAACTGAGATGAAGAGTAATAGGGTGGGGGTACTCCAGGTGGAGTGGTCAGGAAGGGACTTTTAAAGAGGCAATATTTAGAAACATCTGCAGTGTGGATGTATTGGGAGGAGATAGAGCCTGGAGATTGTTTTAATTTTTCTGGAGATAACTGAAAGGGCTTGAATTAAGACAGAATGGGAAAGAGGTAGAATAGGATGACAGAATGCAGAAAGTCAGGGAGGTGATGGAGTCAAAGGGACTCCCAGATTGATGTTTCAAAGGCCTCTCAAACTCAGCATGTCCAAATTGGAATTTCTGCATTCTTCCTTGGCACTGTACTATTAATATATGGTTCTCATCAGGTATTTTGTTTCTCATTGAATGGCTTCTTTTTGTCTTTATTGAACTATAATAGACAATTAGTTGCTTGTATTTATGTTGTACAATTCATGAGTTTTTTTCAATTATAGTTGGCATACAATAATGTACCAGTTTCAGTTGTATAGCATAGCGATCAGAGATCCACATGACTCATGAAGTGATCACCCCACTAAATCTAGTATCCCTTTTCCTCCTTAAATATTTATTACAACATTATTAACCATCTTCTCCAAGCTACGCTTACATTTCCATGTCTATTCTGCAACTATTCATTTGTACCTCTTAATCTTTTTGCCTCAACCCCCTCCCATCTAGTATCCCTCTAACTACTCTCTGTATCTATGAGTTTATTTCCATTTTTGTTGTTGTTGATTTTGTTCTTTAGATTCCACATGTACATGAAATCATGTGATATTTGTCTTTCTCTATTCAACCCATTTCATTCAATGCAATGGATCCATTAAGGCAATATCTTTTTTTGTCTCTTTCCTTTTAGTCTGTGTATGTCTTTTAATCTGAAGTGTGTCTCTTATAGGCAGCATATGTAGGGATCTTGTTTTTTTATCCATTCAGCCATCCTATCTTTTGGTTGAAGTTCTTAATTCTTTTCCATTTGAGGTACTTGTTGAAAGGAATGTAGTTGTTACCATTTTTTATTCCTTTTTTTGATAAATGTTTTTTCTTCTTAAAGAAGTCCCTCCAACATTCTTAAAATATTGGCTTGGTGATGATAAATTCCATTAGCTTAATTTTGTCTGGGAATCTCTTTATTTGTTCTTCAACTCTAAATGATAGCTTTGCTGGATAAAGTATTCTTGGTTGTAGATCCTAAGTTTTCATCACGTCAAATATTTTGTGCCAAGTCCTTCTGTCCTGCATAGTTTCTTTTGAGAAATCAGCTCCCAGCCTTATGGGTGTTCCCTTATAGATAATTATCTGCTTTTCTCTTGCTCCTTTTAAGATTCTCTCTTTGTCTTTAACCTTTGGCATTTTAATTATGATGTGTCTTGGGGTGGGCCTCTTTGAATTCCTGGTTTTTGGGACTCTGAGCTTCCTGGGTTTTATATCTATTTCCTTCACCAGGTTAGGGAAGTTTTCCATCATTATTTCTTCAAATAACTCTTCAATATTTTATTTTCCTTCCTGGCACAGATATTTTTACCTTTAGTAGTGTTCCATAGGCTCCTCAAATTATTTTTATAATCTTATCTTTTTTTTCTTGCCATTCTGATTAAGTGCCCTTGGCTTTCCCATCCTCTAGATAGGTCATTTGATCCTCTTCTTTATTCATGTTTTTAATTCCATTTAATATATTTTTCCTCTCACATAATGTGTTCTTCATTTCTGACTGGTTCCCTTTTATAATTTTCATTGCTATTTTTATGTTTTTTTTTATATCTTTGTTGAAATTCTCACCAAATTCATGTATATTTTCCAAAGTTCATTGAGTATCTTTATAACCAGTGTTTTGAACTCTGCATCTGTTAGATTGTTTGACTCCATTATTTCCAGATCTCTCATATGGTTTCTGCTTCTTTGTTTTCCCATTTTGGCTGTCTTTCTGTGTCTGTTTCTATGTACTAAGCAAAGCTCCTAAGTCTCTCAGTCTTATTAGTGTGGATTTGTGTAGTAGGTGTCCAGTGGCAGTCCAGAGAGGTTCAGCTGCAGGCCAAATTTAGCCTCAGCATGTGCCCGTCAGGACCACCTGTTAAAATTCAGCAAGCAATCCACAGATGCTGTGCTTATAGTTGCCTCAAAAGGCCACATCAGAAACCGAGGCCAGTTGTCACCAGTGTGAGTATAGGCGCGGATCAGCAAGGAGTATCTGACCCTGTGAAGACACACCTGGATGTGGCTTAGGTGGGGCTGTGAGTTGGGGGAGGTGGGATTTCAGTGAATTCTTTGGGCGAAGGGACCCCTGTTATCCAGTTTGATGACCTCTCGGCTATGGTAGTGCTGTGTCCATGCACTGGGAGAGGGGAGGGCTAAACAGAGGAACGATGGATACCGCTGGCACTTCTGTATAGAGTGAGTCTTTATTCTGGCCCTCCAACAACTCAGGGTCCCCTGTAAGTCCCTGATACTCCTTGTGCAGCTGAACTGGCACTGGTGCTCAGAACGAACAGATCTGTCACCATGAAAGTCTGCTCGCAGACACAGACTCTTTAAGAGGAGTCTGCCACTGCTGCTGCTACAGCCTCTGTCTCAGCCACTCGAGACCAGACAGCCCAGCATCTATGCCCCATCCTACCTTCTGCTGTTGCAGGGTGATGTCTCAGATTTCTCCTTGGTTGTATGGCTTGTTCATCTAGATCTCAGGTGATTTTTCCTTGCTGTTCACTTTTTGTTTCTGTTACAACTTTGATTTGGTCACCAGAGGGATAAACAGAGCCTCTATCATCTATGCCATTTTCCCCCCCGTTCCCTCATTGAATGGATTCTTCATCTCTGTAGCTGTACAAATCAGAGACAGCTGGCAGGCATGTTCAACATCTCTCTCCCTCAAAGCCCATATCCAATCACCAAGTCTGGATGATGTTCTCCTGTAAATCTCTCTCAAATCCATTCTCTATCTCCACCAGCATCATTCTAGTTCAAGGCACCATTTGCATCTTTCGGGGGTACCACAAGACCTCCTAGCTGGTCTACCTATAACCATACTGGCTCCCTTCAATTTGTTGTCCACACAGCAGCCGGAATGCATTTCAAACCACAACCTCATCATCTCATTTCTCTCCTTAAAAATATTTCAATTGTTTCCTGTTGATTTTAAGATAAAGACCGACTCTTTAATTAGTCCCGC
This sequence comes from Macroglossus sobrinus, assembly GCA_004027375.1. Taxonomy (NCBI): domain Eukaryota; kingdom Metazoa; phylum Chordata; class Mammalia; order Chiroptera; family Pteropodidae; genus Macroglossus; species Macroglossus sobrinus. Next base: position 301,741 of record PVKZ01001405.1, on the reverse strand, counting down.
AAGGTCTTGTTTGTTTGACCTCTGCTGCCATCTCCTACATCCTCCTGTCCAGCTCTCCCCTTACTCTCTCTTCTTTCACACTGGCTTCTTCTCAAACCCCTGGGCTTGTCAGGCTCTCTTTACAAACACTTATGAAGATTACTTGGAGCTCGAGAGCTATTTGCATGATTCATGCTGGTCAGGAGTTGCCAGCCACCTCCCAACCCAAACCTTCATCACTAGACATAGACCTAAATGAGAATTCAAAGAGAAGACCTTACTAAGCCCAGTGAGCCATCCTTGCAAAGACGCCATAAGCACTAGAACAGAAAGGCCATTCAGTCACTCGAACTCACTCACACTTGATTCTTCACTCATTCAATTATCTATTTTGCCTCCACTCAATCACTTACCCACTCACCTATCTAGTGCCCGCCTATCCATCCCCCAACAGGAATTTATGGTGGATTTATAGGAGCACTCAAAGCTAAGTCATCCCCACACTCCTCTCCTTCATCCTTCTTTTGTATGGTCCTCACAGCCCAGAAGCCCAGGTGAGGAGACTATTGGGATGGGGAGATGAGACTGTTGAGTGCTTGTTGAGTGCTGGGCCATTGTGTGATTGCAGGGTGTTAACAGGAGGAGAGGGAGACCAGAATCTGCTACACTGATTACTCCTCTTATCTCTTCTTCTGCTTTTCTAGTATCCTGTCCCCTCTTTCAGTGGTGATGAGAGCTTAGGAATTAGGCTCCTTGATCAGATCAATAGAAGGTGGCAGCAGGGTTCTGCAGAGGTTCTTGGGGCTCAGGCTGAAGGGGAAAGAGAAACACAGCTTCCTATGAGTCCTACCATGGAAATGAGGATGCTTTTGCTTCCTTCATTTTCTACTAGGATTGCACTTTTAACCCTGTGGAATTTGCAAAGAGGCTGGGGCAGGGTGGGAAGAGTGGGGTTTTAAAATGTAGCCTTAGAAACAAGGCAGTAGACTAGTCGTGGCCCCACCCCTCCAGAAATTTTGTCATTTACAAAGAGCCTCCCAGAATGTGTGCTGTCCATCTGTTGCAACGTGGGACAGGGCTGGAACTAAACAGACATAGGGCAATGGCAGCTACATCAGATAAGAGCATCTTGGAAAAGTGCCCGAAGGTGCTAAGGATCTAAGTTACAGACTCATTCACTCATTCTCTCCCTCCCTCATTTATTCATCAGCTATCTACTTAGCACCTACTGTCTTCCATGCATTGTTCTAGGCACTGGGGATAATAGCAGTGAGAGAAACATGGTCCTGTGTAGTATTAGCTTTCTGGTATGGGGAGACAGTAAACAGGTTGATATTGTAGTATGGTGCTGAGTACTCTGCAGAAATATAAAGAATGGGAAGGGCTTTTTGTATATTTATAGTCAAGAGAGTCTCTCTGGTATGCAGATATTTAAACAGAGATCAGGAGGAAGGGAAAGGATAAGCTCTGTGGATATTTGAGGTCAGAGAGGTCAAATAAAAGAATAAAAACAAAAGCCTTGAGGTAGTTTTGAGGAAGAGCATGAAGGTCGTTATGAGTGAAATAGGAGTCCAAGGAGTTGAGGTTAATGCAGTAATGGGGGCAAGATCAGGAAGGCTCTCATAGGTTATTTGGAGAACCTTGTCTTTTAATATGAGTAGTACGGGTGGACACTGGAAGGTTTTGCTTAAAGTAGCTTTTTTTTTTTTTTCTTAAACATTTGTATGACTATCAGTACTTTGAAGTCAACTTAAAAAACGTAGAAATTATAAATACATGAGAAAGAGCAATTCACCAAACCTAATCTAAAAAGGACCCCTAAAATTTTTTCTAAGATTGTATGTAGATTTCAGTTCTGAATTTCTTGTAAGTTGATCCAAACATCTGGAAGATGATGACTAAAACTTTTTGCATCTTTGTATATAGTTATTACTTGATGTAACAAAGCATATTTTCATTGAAAAATGCTCTGGTTGCTATGAAGATAATAGATTGTTGAGGGGGAGGGGAAAAATATAAGTTAGAAGCCTATTATAGTATGTAGGTAAAAGATGGATATATTTATTCATTTGCCCATCCATTTCACTTTTTATTCTACCTATGTCTATCTTACCCTGCCTCTGTATGACACCCTTCATAGCTATTCATCCATTCTTCTGTCCTTCAGTACTCTGTCCAGTTATTGTCACTGCTTTTGAACAAGTCTTTACCTGCTAAATGTAGTGCATTATGACAGATCCTGATTGATATAGGCATATTCTTCTAAGACTTTGGCCCTAGCAGGGAGAGATAATGCACCTGTGAGAGGCCACCAGTCAGTTACAAAGCCGAGCAGGTCCTGGCAAGCCCAAGGTGAATGGTTCAGCACTTTAGGATTCTAGGTGCCCTGTGGTCTGGGGGTCAGAGAAAGCTTCCAGGAGGAGGCCACATCTAAGCTGAATCTTGATGGGTGAGGACAGCAAGCCAGTCCTGAAGAATAGCAGGGAACTTGCTCTGAAGCTTGAACTTAAGGGACATGTTGGACAGTAAAGGATGGTAATGACAGAAGAGGTGAGGCGGCTAGAAACAGGGTCTGAAGAGTCATGAGCACCAAGTTCAGGAATTCAGACCTGAGTTGAAAACCACTTGTGAGATAAGTTTTCAAGATGTTATAATGAGAGATGTGTTATAAGAGGCTGAAATTAACATTAGCATGAGGAGAGATAGGCTGGGGCCTGGGAGGCCAGCAAGAGACAGTTGCCTGTGTAGTAACTCTTCTTGTTCTATGGCCAACAGGGGTCCCAAAGCCGGGGTGACTATTGGGGTGGCCCCCAGATGCACAGTGGGCAGGGATGCAATAATGTGGGAGCTCTAATGGCTAATACAAGCAGTAGGTGATATGAATGGCTGTCTCTGGGACAAACCTCAGATGTCTGCTGTAACTTGAAGCCATCCTTGAGCAAAGAACGCACGGCAGCCTGCATTCTGGGCAGAGCAGATAAGAGCTGGAGCTGGCCTCTGGACATGAATGATGCTTTTAGAGGCTCCTGGGGAGGGGGATCATTGGATTGAAGAACATTAGATTCAGAGTAGGAGCTCATCTAATTCAGCCTTCTCTTCTTATAGAGGGGAAATTGGAAACCCAGAAAAAAGGACATAAATTGTCCAAGGCTATATGGGAGCCCTTGTGGCAGAGGAAGGTCAAGCATCTCATTTGCACTCATGTTGGAGGAATTACTGTGTTTTATTTAATTTTGCATTTATATATCTTTTTCAATGGAAGAGGAAATTCTAAGAAGAAAATTGTTTTATTTATCTATTTCTCTATCATCTAGCTGGGGCCTGATGTAGATCAGATGCCCTCTTAACCCAGACTAAGGCTAATGTTAGACTGATCTCAGAGGGGACCAGATGTGGAATCAGAAAGAGTTGCCTGTGGATAAGGATAGAGCCTGGCTCTGGATCTTTCCTGCACTTATACGGCCTGTCTTGTGACTATTTCTACCTCAGTTATACTCACATCCCTTGGGAAAGGTTCATGAGGGGCCACGAATGTGAGTGAATAAAGGGGACTGCTGCCACAAAGGGGCCAGTTGAGAGGAAGAGGACAGAGGTATGGGTGAGAGGCTGGTGTGTCCTGTATATGAGGCCACTGTAAGAGAGAAAGTCCTTGCCCGGCTCGAGAGAGAAGAGTAGCCCACAGTGTATTTTATAGCCTCTAGATGGGCATTGCGATGCATATTTGGGATTTAAGTCTTGTTTTTGGTCTGACTGAAGCTAGGTCCTTAGGACTTTACCAGACCCATTTATTTGCTCCCCTGCTGTCCTGAGGAGCAGAAGCTTGCTTCTTTAAGAATAGGTCCTGTTCTCTTTCCACAGCATGTGGTGGTTTGCGACTTAACAGCAGGATTTCAGATGGAATTATCTTTTACATGCCTCTGTCCCCACATTCAAGATCCTAGTCGGCAGGGCTGAGCTGAAAACAGTTTCCTAAAAAGTCAGAGGGATTTTGGGCTATAGTCCCTGCCAGGCCAGGTTGGGTCTGTATCAGTGCTAGATGGGTAATGGCTTCTTAAGCTCTTTGTCAACATGTCTTGTTTATTTTGTACTTTGGAGCTGGCAAACGGATTTCCACATGGAGGAGAATGAGTTACACTCATAAGTAAACTGAACTTGTAGACACAGGAAAATAAGTGCTCCCAAGTTCATCATTCTTCAGTGAATGTCCTGGGAGAGGCAGTGGTATTTGTCAAGGTAGTGTTATGGACTAGGCCAGGTTCTGGACAGGACCTGAGAGAGAGGAAAGCCACAAATTTTCTCTGTGACTTGAGCAAGTCATTTGTCCTCTCTAGGTCTCAGTTTCCTTTGTCATAACACACAGGGTTGAAAAAGACAATTCCTGAGGGCCTGTGCCCCTTTAACATTCTAGGTTTCCTGCTTATGTTATGCTAACAGGAATTTTTGGTTAGGACCTTAACTTTCAGATTTTTATCTTGGTTTAGGGCTCATTTTTCAATTTGCCCCAAATTCCCTCTTTCTAGATTTATTTTTGGGGGGTATTTTATGAGATTCTTATTTTTATAGATAATATTGCATAACAAAATCCTCTTAATTTTATGACTTCATATAGAAATACAAAGCAATGTCATTTTCATTATTATAGTTCTGTCTTTACAACAACCCTGCCAGATAATTGAAGATATATTATCTCCACTCTGCATATGAACCATCCTTGCATCCCAGGAACAAATCTCACTGGATCATTCAAACTGAATTCAAAACAGCACATTAAAAGGATTATATTCCAGATCTTAATTAACCTTCCCTTTTCAATTTTCAGAAACTTTTTTATTTTCACAAACTTTTTCATCTCCGTGTTCTGGAGATGGGATGGACTTTTGTCTGCAGAGGCAAGCTCTGAGAGCATCCCTCTTAGCTGTTTACCCTCTAGCTGAGATCAGTTACATCTTTGCTCTGGGGCTAGAGGGAACCTCAGGGGCAGGATTATGTGGGCAAATGTCGCCATAAACAAAAAATTTTAAAAATAAAATAAAAAAAGAAGGAACTCTCCCCTCGTATATAAGGCAAGGGCAACAATGGACATCACCACCCTGTCACCCCATTCACTTTCTGCTTCTGGTTTGGCATGTGTATGTGTGACTGTCTCTCTCTGTTTTCCCCTCCTGTCATTAATCAAGTGTCTCCATTTTCTTTGGTTTACTTGGGGCTTGCTCTTCAGTTCTCTCAGTTTATTCCAGTTTATCACACTATATTTACTATTAGAAAATAAGTCTAATTATCTAGCAGAAAAGTCCACCTAATTTCTTTTTCTTTTTCAGGAATAATCTTGGTTATATATTTCAGATTCAACTCATCAAGTCCTAGGAAAAAAAATATCATGGGGATTTGATCAGAATTGCATTGACTCTATAGATCAGTTTATGGTGAATTGATATTTTCTTGACTAAATACATGAAATACCTCTTCACTTATTTTGGCCTTTTAAAATACCTTTTAATAATATTTAAAATTTTTCTCAATAAGAGATTTGCACATTTTAAGATTCATTTTTATATACCTTATATATTTTTGTTGCTCTTGTTAATGTCCTCTTTCTAAATTTCACTTTATGTTTGTGCTGGTATCTAGGACTATACAGTACTTAACTTTTGTGTATTCATTTCGAGCCAACTCTTTAAGCCCCTTAGGAATTAAAAAAACTTTATTTGCAAATACTTTTTTTTTTTTTTACATTGACAATGAGGGTGATTTGCTAGTCCATGCTACATTTTTATAAGAATTAGAGAAAGAAACCATGTCTGGGAAAACACATACCCAGGAAGACTTTGCTTGCCAAGTGGACTACAGGTTTGTGTCTGGTGGACTCAGCCCTGTGTAGAGTATGTGGCTGGGTGGGCACAGCAGGGGACAATTTCAGACTCCTCACTTTCTTGGCTGTGTGCTGTCGTGCACAGGCAGATGTGGCAGCCTTATGGAAAATCACACCAACTGTAAATAACGACAGTTTTGTTTATTTCCACTCCTATACGTTTTATTTCTTTCTACACTAGCTAAGATCTGTAACATAATAATGAATAGAAGTTGGTGGGAGCTGACATTTTTATTTTATTTCTGATCTCACAGGAAATGCTTTTAACATGTCATCATTATGTATGTCATTTCTGGCTTTTTTTTAAAATAAGTGCTCTTTAAGCAGTTTAAGGAAGTTCTCTTGCTTAAAGTTTGTTAAAATGTTTATCATAAAAGTCTGTTGAATTTTATAAAGTTATTTTTTCATATATTGAGACAATCATAAGTTTTTTTCTTCTTTAGCCTATTAATGTAGTGAGTTTCATTAATCTACTTTTTAATGCTAAGACAGCCATGTATTTTTAGGCTAAACCTAACTTGGCCATGATATATTATGCCTTTTGTATATAGCTGGATTCTGTTTACTAATATTTTGTTTAGCATATTTTCATCTATGTTCATATATGAGATTGGCCTATAAATTTCCTTTCTTGTGTTCTTGTTTACTTTCAGTGTTAAAATTACGTCAGTCTCATAAAATGAAGTGTGTTTTCTCTTTTCTTATTCTCTGACAGAGTTTGAGTGAAGTTTATCTTTCCTTTGGATGATAGAAACTCATCTGTAAACTTTTCTCTGCTTGGTGTTTTTCTTAAGGAAAGATTTTAAAACAGCGATTAATTTATTCACTGGTTATAGATTTATTTCTTCTTGAGTCAATTTTGATAAATTGCATTTTTCTAAGACTTTATCTAATTTATGATTTCAATGATATTGCATAATCTTTTATTTCTGCTGCATCTATAGTAATAAATTTCCTTTCATTGCTAATATTATTTGTGTTTCCTTTTAACTTTTTGATCTTTTTTTCTGATCTTATGAGAGGTTTAGCTATTTGTTTTTTCAAAGCACTTACTTTAACTCTATTAATCATTTCATTTGTGTTTACATTTTGTTGTGTATTTTTATTCTTTGCTTGATGTTTGTTCCTACGTTGATGTTTTTCTTCTGTTAACTTTCTTTGGAATTCTCCTCTTCTTTTTAAAATTTCTTATGTTGTTAGAAGTTAGACATTCTTCTGTTTTTCAGATTTTCTCATTTTCTAATTTAACACTAATTTTTGCTCTTAATTTTAGTTATCTATATGCTATATGTTATTATATATGTATTTTCAAAATTATTCAGGTTTGTTTCTAATTTCTATTATAATTTCTTCTTTGACCAATTATTTTTATATTTAAAATATCAAAATGTATGAGGATATTTATATTGGAGTAGAAATTGCCATATATAGATGTATAGAAAACCAATTATTTGAAATTTTCTGAGGCTTGCATTAAGATCTAGACACTAGTCATTAAAAAAAAAATCATGAATCCTTGAAAAGAGTGTATATTCCTGATAAGTTGTGCCTTGTTCAGTTCATAATCATTAAATCTAACAATTGTGCCACTCATATCTTTTATATTTTTAGAATTTTCTGCTTGACCTATTAATGATAGAATTATGTTGGAATATTCATCTATGATTCTGTACTTATTCATTTCTCCTTGAAATCTTACCAGCTTTTAATTTGTATAACTTAAGGCTATTATTATTATTAGGTGCATCTTATTATTATATCTTATTTATGGGCTAAACTTTTTATTTTTATGTAGTAAATCTATAATGTTTATTATCTTAAAGTTTGTTTTATAATATATGAATACATTAGCTTCAGAACTCTTTTGGTAAATATTTATATGGTATATTTCTCATAACCTTTAATTTTAAGCTGTTTTGAGTTTTTTGTTCGTTGTTTTGTTTTGTTTTGTTTTAGGGATATTTCTTGTAGCCAGCACATAGCTCTATCTCACATGCTCTCCCTCCCTCTCTTTCTCTCTCTCTCTCTCTCATTCATGCTTTATAATCTTTGCTTATAAGTGGCTAGTTTAGTTCATCTTCCCTTACTATAATTACTATTCTACATTGATACTCTCCTTTTCACTCTTTCTTTTTTATTACTCATTTATTATTCCCCTCTAATAGTAGAAGGGTAATGGGTATTTTTTTTCCTATATATATTATTTTAGTTGGTTACCCTAGATATTATAACATTAATAATAATCTAAAAAGGCTAAAGTTAATTTCATCTTTATTTCTTCCTTCCAAAATAAAAGAAACTTAGAATACTTGAACTTACTTTAGTCATCTCTTTCTGAATTCACTTATATTAGATTTATTTTTTCCTTATCTCACAAATGAGGTATTATAATTGTTTCTTATAGTCAAAGTTTGTTTGAATTTACTCACATAATTACATGTAAGTTTGCTCATCATTTTTTCTTATATCTCAAACCTTCTATCTGGCATTACATTCTTTCTGACTAAAATAAATCCTTTAGAATTTCCTTTAGTGTGGGATTTATACTTGTGAATATGCTTTCATTTCATTCTTATTCTTCAAAGAGAGTTTCTCTGGGTATAGAACTTTAGAACAATCATTTTCTCATTGTCTACTGACTTTTATCATTGCTATTAACCATCACCTGTTGATCTAATTTCTCTCTTTGGGGTTCTTTAGTCTTATGAGTTGTCTCAGGTGTATCTTTTGTATTTTTCCTGCTCAGAATTCATTAGGATTCTGGATTTGAAAGTTGTTTTGCCTTTCAAAAATTCTTGGAAATTTTTCAGCCACTATTTCTTTGAATATCACTTTTTTTCCCCATATTCTATCTCTTGTCTCCCTTTGGAAGTCTGATTAAATATTTATTAGACTACTTTCTATTCCTTAGCTTTAGTGCTCTCTTATTTTCTTTTCCTTTGTCTCTTTGAGCTGCATTTTGGATAATTTCTTTTGTTCTGTCTTTTAATATGCCAATCCATTCTTTAGTTGTGATTAATCTGTCCAAGGAGTTTTTCATTTTAATTATTATATTTTTAATTTATAGAGTTTAATTTGATTCTTTCTCAAATCTTCTTGGCTGTATTTCATAGTCTTTGTTCCTTGAAAATGTTTCCAAGATTCTCTTTTATTTCTTGAAACTAAAGTTTTTAATTGAGTTTTTATTTCCCTTCACAAATAATATGAGGCCGCAAACCTATATGAAGGTCACATTGTGATCATTCATTCTTAAGAGAAATTCGAGTTCCCTTTACCCAGCACCAAAGTTGGGACAGACAATTTTTCTAATTCTTTCTCACTTACTCTTCCACTGAGCTTCTGGTCTTCTAGATCCCTATTTGATTCTTTCCCTAGTCCCTAGGCTTTGTCCCTAGTCTTCTCTGCCCCATGAACACATGAAACAGAAGCTTAGGGAATGCAACATTCAGCAGATATTCTCAGGGCAAAACTCCTTTCAACTCTTTTTTATTATCCCTGGCTCCTCTTTTTGCCTTCCTTTTGGGCTCTACACATTTCATTTGTACCATCTCAGTGATGCAATTAAAAACATTAAGAACATCTTTATCAATCCTTTAAAATTATTCTTATGAAATATTGCTGAACATAGAATTTCTGTGTGAGCTTTCTCTATAAGATAAATCAATTGTCAAGTAAGAATCAGGTGCTAAAAATATAGCGGCATGGTATGGAGTTTCTTAAATAGAGGGTATAGTCTTTATTATCTCTCAACTTTCTAGCTGTGGACCTCAACAAATTACTGAATCTCTCTAGGTCTTCATTTCAACATTTTTTAAATGGGGATAATAGTAGTATTAATTGTTTTGGATATTTTGAGAAATTATTTATATGAAGAACTTAGAAGAATGCTTGGCACACAGTGCTCAATATATACCTTTTACTGAATTTAAGATTCTGTAGATTGTAAGATGTCCTTTTACTTCATAGGAAAGAAAATATGCTTCTATTAAACCACGAATCAATGCCAAGATGCTATTGACTGAAACATACATCCTCATTTCAGTTGTTCAAATACAAAAAAAATGCATCTTAGAACCACCTGACTGTAGTAAATTTTAGCTGTTATTATGATGGTGCATATGAGCTGAGAAAGCATTGATTGAGAAACAGAATCTTAGTCTCAGAATTATAGAATTTTAAATGTTTGTAGGTATCTATTTCATGCCACTGTCACCTTATCAACTTCTGGACCTTAGCTGTACTGTGCAAGAATTAGAGGCACAATATCTCACCTTCTCCTTCAAGACTGAGAAAGAAAAGGAACTTATATTTATTAAGAGACTTCAGTGTCTAGCATCCATATGGGTGCCTAAAATATAGCGTTTACTTCAATCCTTACAATTAGTCAGGTTAAGTAAGATTAGTTGTTCTAAAAAACAAACCCCCAAATATTAGTGGCATAGCACATTATGCTGATTTCTTGATTACTCCACAGACTGTTGTGGGTTAGATGGCTCTATTTCAAACTAGGATTCAGTACTCATCTTCTTCTATCTTTTGGCCTTGCCGTATTGTGACTTTCCAGTTACTACTGGCATCACTCAGTAGGCAGAAAGAGAAAGAGGGAGGGGCCAAGAAAAAAAATACTCTCCATCACAATAGAATTTAAAATTGTTCAAGACATCAATCACTGTTTTATTTATTCCTAGGTAACTTTTAAAAATTACTATGGGTTAGGTTAGTTAGAGAAAGACTTTGAGATGAGGTAAGGTTAGAGATGAGTCCTAAAACACTGATATTTCCTGGAGATAGAAAAAGAGAATCGAAGAGATTTCCGTCAGGATGTGCTGGAGTGACATGACCAATGCACAAAATTATGAAAGGACAAGATTATTGGAGAATTATGGAATACTCTGTTGGGGAATGATCAACATTCATTGAGCTCATATACTGTATTAGACACTATGCAATGTACTGTTTGGATGCTACTGTGACATATGACATACGAGACATAAATGAGCCTTGATAAGATAGCTTTTTGTGAAAGGCCTGTTTTTCATGTCTGACCCTTCTGTACCCCAATTAATTAACTCAAATGGTTATACATTAGCCATGTGGTCCATGCACCTGACACCATTCCCCAGTGTAGAAGATTTTTTTATCTGAGAATGTTATGACAGTGACAGTAAGATTTGCTGAGATTGAGCATGTGCTCACACTTTGGGTTATTCTATTTATATACAGTTACCCTAGAATGGGTTTTTTTCCTCTGTCTTTGGTTCCTTTTCATTTGTGAGCTGATGAGAACCCTTCATCAGTGTGCCTGAGCCCAGGTCCTGGTTTAGTCTGGATTCTCCTTTGAATGCCCCTTAATTCTCAGGTCATACATGGTATGAGTGGAATGCTAATCATTTCTTCAGGGCCAATATTGCTAATCACAGAAAATGTCTTAGTGTTGTTATTTGTGCTTATTCAAATTGTGGTCTTTATGTACTAGATTTTTATCAAATCTCTCCTATGGAAGGGTTTTCTTCTCAATGTATTTAATTTTTCTACTTTTTAATCCCCTTTAGTGGGAAGCAGCTCTTTAGACCTGAGGTTTGCATCTTTCATTGGGCACAAAGATGGGTATCATAAGACTTTCTGTGTAACACCATTAACTAGCACCCTGGGTCAAACTAGCCTTATGATATTATTATTACACTTGCTCACGTAAGTATCAGGCAGGACACATGATCTTATTGATTCAAACAACCTGAGAATAGGTTCTTTTTCTGTTTTCAGATGAAGAGGATAAAGGTCAGAGAGGCCCAATAAGAGGCAGAACTGAGATTAGAATTCCAATCCTGAACTTTGGATTTCCATGAGCTTATCATGCTACTGTGCAAATGTTATTGGGCAAACTCCAGTTTGGATGATTTGAGAAGGAAATAATATCAGAGAATAAGTTTGGATTATTGTGGTTGTTGATGTAGCACTATCATCTGCTCATGGCTTTAGAAATAAGAGAAAATTATATTTATAAACATTGTATAGTTCTCTGTCTGGTGTTTGCTTTCCCAAGGGTATATAGACCACCCTCAACTTGGGTCCTCATCATGACTCAGAGAGGGAAATAGTTTGCCCAGTATGACCTCTGATAGTGATTTATGAAACAGGATGTATCCAAATTTTCACCACATTGGAGCTATTCAATTTTCTCTAATGGCCCTTATCTGAGAATTATGTCTATTCATGGCAGCCACAACCAGTAAGTCATTAGCTTAAAGTATACTTATTGTTAATTTTAACACCCTGGGACCTGGGCCCAGTGAGAGTGGGCTCTCACTTTTGCAAATCAAAGTTGAGGAACATTTGAGCAATTGGCTAACATTTACACTGGGTAAAGTTAGAAAGGAAAAGGGAATAATTTAAAAGTTAACAAGTAAAAAGCAGTTGACTAACTGGACATAGGTCGAGGGGTTACAGAGTGGTCTCCATCTGGCTGTCTCCCTATTGCTAGGCACTGTCTTTACGAGAAGAGAAATAGAACCAATCCTTATATTGAGCATCCCTGTGTGCCAGGTACTTCACATATACCATCTCACAGAGTGCCATGAGGAAGGAACAATTACTTCCATTTTATCTTTTATTAATTCTTTAAAATTCTTCTTGAACCTGAGCAGGGCTGAGGTCTGGGTGGGCCTCTGTACCTTATGCACAGGTCTTCTGGGCTGTCCAGCCAGGGTTTTCTGGGTTTTCAGGACAAGGGCCAGCTCTGTGTATTCTCAGGTCTACTCCGCCTACTTGCTGGGCTCTGTCGCCTGGCAGCTGTGAAGGGCTATTAGGACTTCCTCCAGGGAACCAGAACTCTCTATATTTCATGAGGCTGGGTCCATTCAGCAGGGCTGGGTGATCGCTTGCTTGATTTCTTGCGCTTCCCCTGGGAATGAGGGTTCTTAAAGTATCTGATGGCTGCAGGATGCTGGTCACCATAGCTAGCAATACTGAAATATCTTTGATGACTATTGCCACCCTCCTATGAGTCAAACAGAGGCCCAGAGTGGGGGTAAGGAGGGAGGCTCATTTTCATTACTCCCCAAAGGTCACTGCAGCCCTCCCTCCCACCCCCAGGTCCCCACTTCTCCAGCCCCAGTCTTTTATGGTCTCCCTGGGAGCTTGCATCTTTCTCTTAAATGAATCCCTGCCACTGGTCTCACTTCCTGAAGTCCATCCACTCTACTGGCCATGGTGGGAGCCGAAATTCTACTCTGATCACTTTTCTCCCCTGCTCTAACACCTTTAACAGCTCCCTACCACCCACAGCATAGAGTAGAGTCCAAAGAACCAAATTCATGTGCAGGGCCATAGAGGCACCTTCTCTTCAACTCCCTGGGAGATATCTGGGTCCCTGAATATTTGCTACATTTTCTGGTTTCCTTGCCATGTTTCACACTACTCTCCTGGCACTGAACATCCTTGTCCCATCTTTAGCTGGCAAAATCCCACCTTGCATTTAAGGCCAATTTAGATGTCACCTCCTCTAAGAAGTTTGCTCTACTCCCCCAGCTTAAAGTGACCACTCCCTTTTCTGTATTCCCATGCCACTGCAATAGTTTCCTCTAAATTCCACCACCAGCCCAGCATGCTCCAGCCTTCTAGAAACACTTCGATACTCATGCTCCTGTGCCTTTCATGTGCTCTTCCCTCTGCCTGCATTCTCTTCCTTCCAGCCCCTTCTCCTTCCTCTATTTCCACATTCCTTCAAGTGTCAGCTTTGGGATCACATCCTGAGAAACTTTCCCTGACCCCTTTTCCCTACTTTCCATTTTTACCTAGTACTGCTCGAAAGCTGTCTGGACCTCCCTTAGATAATCTTGGTTACTTGTTATTGCAATTTTCATGCAGCATCAGGACTGTTTGTTGACCCATCTGTCTGTCTGTCTGGTGAACCTAATGAACACAGAACTCGGGGTGGGGATGAAGGCTGCTCAGCTGGGTATGGCCAGTCAGTGGAGACTACAAGAACTCAGGAGGGACAGGTGCCTTTGTCTCAGTGAATGTTAGGGTTCAGAGCTCTTTCTAGGCAGCATGTAAATTTGCACAAGGCCTTCACACAATCGTCTCACTGAGTACTCAAAACACATGATGAAATAGGTGTCTCTATCTTCCACTACTACTGAGTCAGTTGAAACTCCTTCAACAAGAACATATCCAGTCAGTCAGCAAGCGTTTATTGAGCTGATCGTTACGTACCAGGCACTGTGTCAGGAAGGGAGCTAGGGGGATACAGCAGTGAGTAGGACAGACCTCTAGTCTCTGCCCCTGTGACCCTCAGGGGGACAAAGACATTAAACTGCTAATTTTACAGTTAATTGTTTAATCACAATTGTGATAAATTCTATGGGAGGAGAAATAGAGAGGGGGTAGGAGACCATATAATGAGGGACTTAAAGTATCATGTAATGAGGGACCAAATCCCCAGGTCTCATTCCACCCACACCCAGCCACACAACTGCATCCTACCTAGGGCTTCCGCCCGGAGTTTAACTGCTTTCCATAATATTTACCGTCCTGCCCCTGTTGACAGCCCTAATGGGTTCTGCCGATTAAACAATCCCAGCTGTGTCTTCAGCTGTACTCAGATTGGCCCATTAGACGATGGCAATAACTGCCCTTGCTCCTGGTTCTAATTGAATAATTTACTGTAAATAGCCTCTATTTCCTCCAGAGACCAGGCTAGCTTGTTAGCCAAATGGAGGTGAGCAAGGGCTGCCTTTAATGGGGTGCAGGAGAGAAATGAGCTGTCCAAATGAGCAGTTGTCCCAGCAGGCATTGAATTAAATCAGAGACAGTTAAGGCTTCAAGTTTTTCTTGTAAACTAGCCCTCCCAGTGGAGAGAGCCCTGTGGAACCAGAGCTGCAGGTTCTGGAGTTGGACTTCCAATGAATGAGGAAGGGCCCTGGGGTAGCAGGGAGTTGGTGGAGTTTTCTTTCCTGCTCACTCCTGCATGTATCTTTCTCACCTCTTTCATCAGCAAGGTAGCATCTCTGCCTTGAGATATATGTCTCAAAGTTCTTCCAAGAGGAAGGGCACTCCCTATTTGAGGCTGCCATGTGCCAATATGTGATATGATACAATATGATATGATATGATATGATATAATATGATATGATGTATCATCTATCAGGGACTTTCGTGAGTGATCTCATCTTAATCCTCACGAAGCTCCCGGGAGGCAAGTATAATTGAGTAAAACACTTTCACAGGGGTTTATGATTTTCCCAAGAGCGTGTACTAATGAGGCACAGAGTTGAGATCTGAATCCAGATCTGTTAGACTCCAAAATTTTAATTTATTTTGCAATACCAGTGAGGACAGATAGCACGGAGCAAAGGGGCTACCTTGAATTCATCCTTGGCTTCTTGACATGCTGTGTAGCTTTAGAGGAGTTCTACTCTGAGTCTCTGCTCAATAGAATGAGTCCACCTTAGGGCAGTGGGAGGGCACAGCTGCAAGGGTTACAGGCCGTGGAGACTTCCCTGAGGGCTGCATACTCGAAATAGATCCCTCTATAAAGCTAGTGACACTGTAAGCTTTAGTTGGGACTGTGGTGTTCTTTCTCCTGATCCCTTTAGAGTCCATAATTCTGTCTATATGACTCTCACCTATGGAACTCACAGATGAGGAATAGAAGAGATGCCCTCACTGTCTGTGCCTCTCTTTCTTCTACCTTTCAGGTGCAGTTTTTGTGATTTGCTTCATTTTTCCAAGGACTGTTCTTCTGTCCTCTGGCTGTATCACTGAGTGCTGGCCCTAGATGAAGCTGGAGGGCTTCAGCCTGGGAGGTGGGAGCAGTGGGAGCTGCTGAGGGCAAAAAGAGCTCTGTGTCTGTGCAGGGTAGGGGCTGGGTATAACCACCCTATACTGGAGTCAAGCTGTCTGCTAGCAAGTGCTGGACACATGCCAATTGTTTGTTGCTTTCGTCATCCTCATTTGTTCTAGCATCTCACCTGCAATCATAAAACCAGGATTCTAGTCCTTCATCACCTACTAGCTGTGCATTCTTGGGCAATGGACATACTTCCATTGAATTTCAGAGGTCTCATTTGTAGCAAGGGGATGATGAAAGTATTAAATGAATTATACTATATGAAGCATTTAGAAAAGGGCAGGCACATTGTATACACTCAATAAATATTAGTTATTATTAATATTATTATTAATTATTAGAGGTACTTTATAAACATCAGTTGGGTTAAACTCTTGATATTTTACCTTACAGATATTATCTTACCTGTTTCTCATTCCCAGTGAATATGAGCTGTGGCTCCTCCAAGAGTTAATCTGAATCACAATCCCAGCTTCTACTGTACAGGTCATTGTGTAGGGTCCTGTGCCCAATTTCACATTGAGCAAGATATGATTTCAGACATCAAAGAGTCTTGTCCCATTGTGGAAAAGAGGCAGCAAAAATAATACAGTTTGAGAATAGGGTAATGATTCATATATAGCCCAGATGTCACCAAGAGGTCTCCCCAGCCTCCGGTAACATGTGTGATCACATGAAACAAAGTTTTGTTAGCTGGCAACCTCCACTGGCATAACTACTGAGAAGCTGTGGATAAACAAGGACCTCTCACTAGAGTGCTTTAACAAAATCAAGATATGTTAGGTTTATTGCATTCACCTCAGCTAAGAGCCCCATGGTCTCTAACAAAAAGGAAACATTATTTGGGCATGACTTGTTCCTACTGTGCTCTAGCTGGCTTCTTGTGCTCACTGCTTCTGTCCGAAGCAGGTCCGTGACTGGGAATCTGTTCTAGAATTTCGTTGTCACCAAGCTATGTTTCTGGAATCTATGTGTTAGTAATTCAGATCATCTGCTTGCATCCAGGCTTCTGTTTGTGACAGCTCTCCCCTTCTCTGGGTCTTTCAAATAAATACAACTCGACTGGATCCAGAGTTTCCACCAATAACCTAGGGCATGCTTTACCTCATCACAGAATCCTAACTGGCTCACACTTTAAAGGACCTTGAATTTCCTTATTGTCTCTGTCTCCTTACTAGCCTTAAGCTTTAATTTTCTCTTCATCAGTGTTTCTTTGCGTCTTTTCTTCTTCATGATAAAGATGGAGGTAAAATAAGATCTGCTTGTTCATTGTGTTCTGATCGCATCATAGCATTCACTCAGAGAAGTTAGTTTTGCCCTTTTTGGTTCTTTAGCTAAACATATTAAAAAGGGAACAGATACCTCATTTTATTATTTCTAAGTTTTTCTTTTGCGCCATACATTTCAGGCTGCTGATTCACTGGGTTCCCAAAATATACTTTTTCAATAATGATAGAAAATAACAATGCTGATACTACTGACGCACTCCGTCATTTTGCTAGGTGCTTTGTATACTTTATCTCATTTTCTGCATCTTCCTTATCTGATCATGGGACTGAGCACACAGCAGACTCACAGGACATAATAATAATAATAATAACAGCTTCTATTTCTTTAGCTCTCATCCTGGCCTGACACTTCCATATCCTTATCTCACATCATTGTTACAAAGTTCTGTGAAATAGATATTATTAGTCTCAATTGCAGATGAAGAATTAGAATTCAACATAAAGGTATTAAAAATTCATTCCACTCATTTTTTTGACAGGCACATAGAGTGCTTTGCTAAGTGTCTGGCTCTTTGCTCCGTGCCAGGAACACAAGTGGTTCCTGCTCTCAAGGGACTCAAATCCTGGTGGGGTCCACAGACAAGGAAAGTGGCAGTGAATCTCTGGAATTATCTAAAGCCCTAGTTTATTCTGGGTTCCTGCCTCTTCATACTTTTCAAATTGACACATTTATTTTTCATTCTCAGCCTCAAAAGTAGTACTTTATGTCCAGCCACATCACTATTAAAGTCCTCTTCTGTTCTTATAAGGGTCACTTGTAATCATGGAGTAAGAGTTTAATTTTTCTGAGCTTATCTTTCCCTCTTTTGCTGTATCTTTCCACAAGTTCATACTAGTGTTTTCTCTGAATGTCTTGAAATCTGCTGTCCTCAAGCTCAAGGCATCCCTGGTGACAGCCAACCCTCTTTACCCAGGCAACAGTGACAGAATCTTTACTTTCATAAAGCAGGGCTTCTTTATTGACTTAAAGAAAAAGTTGGCAGAGAAGTAGGAATGGGGAAGGGACAAAGTAAGGCAGGAGGAGACAAACACGTGGACAGCTGGTTTTATGGAGGAAGAGGATGCTATTGTCTTGATCCAACCTGTGAAGCAAGGCAAGCCAAGTGTCTCCTTGGTGCTGGGATTGAAACCCTTGGTTCACCTTTATCAGTTAGGCTGCTTTTGTCTGTACAGAGCCAAAATCCTCACTTAAACAACAAGAACTTCATTATTTTACATGATAGGAGGCCTAGAAGTGGGCCTCGCTCTAGGGTTGGTTGATTCAGTGGTTCAGTGATCAAGAACCTAGATTTTTTTTCTCTGTGTGCCAGCTTTCTTCTCCAGCCAGGTCTTCTCTTGATTGTAAGGTGGTCTCTAGAAGTAATGAAATAATATGCTTCCTTGTTCAGGTCTAATGAAAAAAAAAAAATACTGTTTCACCTTGTGGCTCACAGTTAGGAGAAAGAAAATTTTTACTAGAAACAATTCTGTCATGGCTCATTGGTCTGAATTGAGTCATATGCCTATTCCTGAACTAATTACTGGCAGTTTGGGTGAAATTATGTCATGTGAAGTGGAATGGATTTGGGCAAGCAACCATCATGCCCATTACAGAATCACATTTTCCAGGCATAATCAAAGTGAATAACCCAGTGCTGTGATGGTATATAGTTACAAAATGAGCATGTAGGGTTGCCAGATTTAGCAAATAATATAGGATGCCCAGTTAAATATGCCTTTGGATACTTTTAAAGTATCTGAACCCATAGATACTTTTTAAGTATAAGTTTTTCCCATGCATTATTCGCTGGTTTCTGTGTACCAATATTTGGTACAAAGCAAAATGAGTCTGGGACACATTGGACATCGAGAGATAAAAGATTGTAGGACTCATAGTGGGCTAGGTACTTAGAACCGAGATCAAATATGAGTTCTGCATTACTCGTGTGAGAACGATAGAGTGTAAACTGGTTCAAAAAGCAGAGATGGGCTAGGAGGCCCTTCCTCCACCCCTGCCTTGACCCCTTGTGACCAGGGTCCAAAAGAGAAAGTGATTACACATCCTCTCTTGGGGCCCTCACTGACCCTGTCCTGCTTCTCTTTCCAGAGCCCCGACCACTGTGGGCAAGCTTTGCTGCAGATTGGGATCAACATGATGTCTCTGCCAGGAGGCCGCCACCTGGACCCCATCCTCGTGCCAGGTCAGCGGTAAGTCACACATCTGTCTCTCAGGGCCAGACCTTCCCCATCTGGACTTTGGCTGAGGCCCAGCCCTAGGATCCTGAGACTGTAGGTGCCCGTTCTCTCCATGCACTGTCCTGGGGAGGAAGCTTAGCACAAGATATTGGGAACACCAGGTTCCTTCAGCAAATATGGATGCAACTGGACCCTGGGACATGGAGGAGTCAGGCATGTCTTATCTCCCAAGGAGCTACAATCTAAGATCCAGGCAGACGATGAAGCAAATAATCGAATGAAGTGTGATGCTAAGATAGGAAGCCCAGAGAAGGGTCTGGATCCTGTCTAGGCCTGGACTCTGGGGTCACTGGGCCAGGGGTCCTCTGGATTAATGAAGGTCTTTTCTGAGACTCTTGGAAGGGTCAGTCTACCATTAGGTGTCTTCACATTCCCCAAGCACACCAGGGAGAGAATTTAACACAGAGATGATCCTTGGGAAATACTCATTGCTCTCAGTTGGGCAGTAGGGGGCCAAGGGCACAAGGGAGGGCTACACTGAGCAGAGGTGAAGCCCAGATGGGAGGTTAGAAAAAAGATAGACTTGGGGACCCCAGAGGTGCCTTCACATATGATGTGGATAGTCTTGGAAGCCAGAACCAGAACTAAAGGTAAAAGTATGAGGGCAGCAACTCTCTGGTAATCAAATATCCTGAGTTGCCCAGGATTGTCCTGATTTGAGCACTGAAAGTTCTGTGGTTTTGGAAACTCTTCCATCCTGGGCAAACTGGGAAGGCAGGTCACCCTAATGCAGGTTTGTTCTACAGAGGAACTTTGCAACCTGAACGCTCAGGGCTTCTGCCTAGCCTTTTTTTCCCCCCTCTCCTGAGACATTTTCATGAAAAAAAAAAAGAATCTAAGTAACCCTTGCAAAATTGTTAAGTCTTTTTTGTTTTGTCTTATGTATTACGTGTGTCACTGACATCTTATCTTTACTTTATCCTTAACCTCCCACCTGAATACAGGGGGTTACAAATGACTATATCATTTATTTCTATATTGTGTGTTTGGTCTACAAGTACTTTTAAAAAAATGTATGTAGCTTTTAAAATTGAAGAAAAAAAAACCCTAAATATTTGCTAAAAGTCTACTAGAACTGGGTTAACTTCTATGGAAATATCAGTCTGCTCCACCAAAGTCATCATTATAGAAAAAAGCTTTAAGGGCATGAAAACAGCACGTACATGTTAATGAGGACTGAGGGCACAGAAATGTAGATCAGAATTAGAAACGTAGATCAGAATTTCCTATGTAGCCTGATGCTGAGAATAAGGGATCCTGTTGGGGCCCAAATACCTTTCCACGTAATGCACCTAACGCAGAGCTCAGAGGTCATGAGAATCAAAGCTGTCAGGATGTATAAGAGTCCTCAGAGATGACAACTTGACTTGGAATGGCTGATGGCCTTTTGGGAGAGAGCGTCATCAGTTTTGAACACATGACTGCCTGACTTTGAAGCCAGACTCTACCTCTAGCCATGTGACCTGTGTAATTTCTTCAACCCCATCAGCTCCTTGGTTCCCTCTGTATAAAACAGGGGTGATAATACTACCTACTTCATAGGGTGGATGTGTGGATTAAATGAGTTAATATGTGCAGAGTGTCTGTCATGCAGAGAGAGCTATATAGGGGGAGCTATTGTTTATCGAGTGCCTGCTGCATGTCAGAGGTTCCCTGTGGCTCTTCAGGTAGGTGATATTAGGGAACTTTTCCCGGAATCCCTCCCTGATCCCTCTTGGCAAGTGACTTCACTGAGAAAATAAATCACAGACAGAGACTCCCAGCAGCCTAATATTTTAAACCAGGGGAAAGTAGAACTGATCTAGATGAAGTGGAATCTTAGTCTTCCCAGCTTATGTCCCAGTCAGGTCCATACCTATGTAGCCAGATGGGCAGTAGCAGCTCTGGATATAGTGCTTTGGGACTCCTCCACAGAGCCTCATAGGTCCTGAGCCTGTCAGATCAGAGTCGTCATCACGGGGCAGTTTAGGACAGTGGTTAGAGTTCGGACCGCCTCAACTTTATTCTTGGTTCTGTTACCTATTAGCTGTAACCTTGGGCTTTAGTTTCTTCAGTTATGAAATGGGGATATTTATACTTACTTCTTTGAGTTGTTATGATAATTTAAGATAATATGTATAAAGCACCTGCCTGCACATAGGAAATGCTTCATTATTGTTAACTTCTCCAGATGAAGCAGAGGTTTTTTGGAGCAGAGAATATTGGGCCAAGTTAGAACAGATTATGGCAACTTTTCAGTCCCTGAGAGACACTGATCTCTCCCATTTCCAACCCCCTCAGAAGTTATAAGGATAAAAGGAAATTAAATTACACAAAAGTGATTTAGAAATTAGATTTCAGTTACCTGTGGTCATCCAAGGTCTGAAAACATTAAATGGAAAATTTCAGAAATAAACAATTCATAAGTTTTAAATTGTATGCTGTTCTGAGTATCATGATTAAATCTTGTGCCATCCGGCTTTGTCTCGCCTGGGACATGAGTCATCCCTTCGCCCAGCATATTCATGCTGTAGACACTACCTGACTGTTAGTCACGTAGTATCCACTTCAGTTATCAGATTGACTGTTGCAATGCTTGTGTTCAAGTAACTTTTATTTTGTTCAATAATGTCCCCAAAGTGCAGTAGTGGTGATGCTGTCAATGCCAAAATGCAAAGAGTAGCTGTAAAGCGTTTGTTATGTATCGTCAGGAAGTCACAATGCTTATGTCAATCACCTCACTTCATCTTATCACATAAGCATTGTATCATCTCACATCATCACAGGAAGAAGAGTGAGTACAGAACAGTAAGATATTTTGAGGGAGGGAAGAGAAAGAGACCACATTCACATAACTTTTATTATAGTATATTGTTATAATTATTATAATTTATTATTAGTTATTATTGTTAATCTCTTACTGTGCCTCATTTAGAAATTAAACTTTATCATAGGTGTGTATGAATAGGAAAAAACATAGTATACATTGAATTTGGTGCTGTCCGTGGTTTCAGGCATCCACTGGGGTCTTGGAACGTATCCCTGCAGATAAGGGGGAGTGACTGTATTTTTTTTGCAGGCAGGTTAGGGTTACTAATTGATATCATAGAGCTAATATTTTGAGAGGAAAACCCCCAGTTAACATGACTCCAAGAGTACTGCTGGCCATAAACACTGCAACCTGAGAAAATGTTTGTTTAGAATATCTTCATTCTTATAGTTCTTATAGGGCAGGGTGGGCTACAAAGAGAAGGTGGTATTTTCTTTAATATATCACAGTGTGGCATTGCCAGGCCTCTGCAAGACACCGGGGGAATGCAGTTCCTGTGTCTACCAACCTCTCAATCATGTGCGTTCTGGGAGCATGGGCCATATTCACAGAGCAGACTCATGTGTATTTACAGAATGTCAGAGAGGTTAATTTATCCAATCTGATGCTGCATTATGAGCAGACAATAGCAGCCACCTCTTCTTTCTTCTTGTTCCAAGCTGCAGAGGCCTCTTTCATGGGGAATAAAACCATGGTTAATTGTCCCCAGATAAATAATTAATGCTGGATAATTGACTTCTTTCTGTTGTATTTTACTGAAACTCAATTTCACTCTGTAGTACACTCTGTAGTGTAGTGTATTGTTCACAAAAATAAATAAATGCTGTCAAGTTGTGTGAGATCATCCAGCCACCTGGGTGAATCCTATGTATTAGGCCTTTGGTGTTCAAGACACTTATGAGTGAAGAGCATCAGAAGGGGTTTTCTGGGTGCCGGTTCCTAGATGAGAGTAGAAGGCAGGGAGCAACAGTGTCCCAGGCCAGGGGTTGAGGGCCCATGTTGAACTGTTCTGGGCATTAGGGGGGGCTATGATGGGGTTTTCCTCCGACTGTATCTGAATTTCCTGGGAAGCTTCATATTTAAATCTAATAAAATAAGCAAGTCAAAATATAAAACCCTACTGTTGAAAACTTTAATGTGTACCTAAGTGGTTGGAAGCTTACAGGCCTTGGAATTGGACTTGGGCTCAAATCTCAGCTTCACTTCCTACCAGCCATGTGCCCTTGGCTGCTCCTTAACCTGTCTGAGCACCACTTTTAAATTCTAAAACAGGGCAGCAGAGATCACTGCTTTGAAAGGTTGTATAAGTACTAGGGTTCAGGAAGGGAGGTGTCAAGTCCTTTGGGCAGTGCACAATCCACACTTCACTAGGCCATCCCACTGAGAGTAACCAACCCTCCCTCCATCCAACAGTCATGGAAACATTTGCAAGCTCAGGTCCAAAGACCTCCCTGGAGGTTCAAGGATGTATTGGTTTGAGTGAAGAGGGCAGGAGATTAACTCTCTGGAGAGCTGAAGACTGTGTCTGCTATGTACCTAGCTGAGTTTTACTTTCTTCTTGGGCCTCAGGGCTCCCATCCTTGCATCGGGGGTGTTGATCCTCCCATTGGCTCTGGGCATGGTGGTGGTGCTGTTGGAACCTAACCGTGGTGGTCAGCCATCATGGTCAGCATGTTGGTAGCTTTCTACTATCATACATAGCTCTCATATTCTGTAGGGATCCTTATGGCCCAGTACTTACATTTAACTATCTCTATGGATAGGTTCTTGCAGAGTGGATTGAAGTCCAGTCTGAGGGACACCCAGGACTGTGTCCAGATGTTTCCTTCCTTCCTTCCTTCCTTCCTTCCTTCCTTCCTTCCTTCCTTCCTTCCTTCCTTCCTTCCTTCCTTCCTTCCTTTTGTCCTTTTACTACTTCTCTTAACCCCTAGATGATGCTGGGACGCCTTGACATTTTCTCTTTGGGTCCCTGCCATGAGGCGGGGGGCAGATACTGACTAAAGGACTGGACTTTACTAACCCCTATAACAAAATTGGCTCACTCTTTCCAGCACTGCTATAGCTGGGTGCTTTTACACACAGCAACTCATTTAGTCCTCAGGGCTGGGTGCAGCTGCTGTTGCAGGCACATGAGGGGTAATTGATTGGGTTCTGTGGGAGGCAGCCTTTGAGATGGAGTTCAGGTTGGTTGTTAGGGAGTGCTTTTGTGGGAGGGAGAGGAAGGAAGCAGGACTCTGTAAAGGGAGAAGGTGAGCTGCAGTATAGGCTGGATGACACTCTCAGCTGACCTGATCGGAAACTTTGCAATCAGAGTTGTTCATTGGCCAAAGTGGCCAGGGCCTTCATATCTCATCTTGATTTGTCGTTGGAGTGGGCAGCTCTCGGCAGGGCATGACCTGAGGTGGGATGGCCGTGAGACAATATTGAGGGCCTGATAGCTGGAGGCTGTTAGCTAATGATACTTCCAGCAGCTGAAAGCAACAAGTCCTTCCTTAAAGGGGAACTTGAGCAGTACATACAGTGTTCATCTCACGAGGAAATTGAGGCTGGAGGAGATTAAGTGACTTGCCAAAGACAGAGTTGAAAAGCAGCAGAGCTCGATACATGTTCCCAGCTGGTGCTTGAGACGGCAAGCTGGCCAATACTTTATCCAGTCTGTTGGTTTCCACAATACTCTTGGGGCATTATACAAACCAACCATTTGCTCATTTATTCAGGTAGTCATTTACTCATTAGCCTTCAGCAAATATTTATTGAGTGCAGATCATGTACCTCGTGTGTGGCTTAAGGAGACATGGGGGACCAAATTGGGCATGGTCCCTTTCTCCATGAAACTCACCAGTTTATCTCTTGACCTGATCCAGTCTGGATCTGTAGCAAGTATATAACTCAGATATTTCATTTGAGACCCTTCGCTGTGAGTGCAACACATTCTCATACAGTTTCTATTCAGCTTGGAGCCTGAGATGAGCCAGGGCTAGGTGCAGCTGCAGCTAGGGGTAAGCGGCCTCCTAAATCTCCCCTGGCCTGCCAGCGAGGAGGCATTTAGCTTTCCTGAGCCAGTGGGGACCGTCGCAGGCCAGCCTGTCTCCACGTAGATAATGGCTTACATGTGTGCACCCTGGGTCTGTGGCTGCTTTTCTCTCTCTCTCTCTCTCTCTCTCTTTTTTTTTTTTTTTTTTTTTTTTTTTTTTTTTTTTTTTTGCTGCTGGGCTGATTTCTGTGCCTGTGGTGAAATGTGCAGACTGTAATTGTCAATGGGATAATTGGGTATTTTTCTGTTGTTTAAACCAAAAGGAAGGGCAATCAAAGTTAGAATCAAATTCCTTCCCTTCTCCCATCTCCCAAGAGAAATCCACAGAAACACAGACGTGACCTTATGAAGACAGGGACAATGATTCAACAGTTATTTTTAAGAAGAGAGGTTGGATTTAAATTCACATGCAGTGCTAGGAACTGGGATCATAGAAGCATGGAATGTTGTTGCTGGACATTTCCTCAGAGCTCATCTGTGTCATCCTTTCATAATCAGATGGGGAAACTGAGGCCCAAAGAAAGGAATGGAGCTCTCAAAATGTTCTTCAGGCCCTCTCCAGCCCATTGTGAAGTCCTGCCTTCTCTGCTGGGTTTCTTAAGCTCCTCCTTCCACTTGGCCTCCAGTAAGTACTAGACACTCTGTGTCCTAGCCCCAGTGGAATTCTCATTAGCAGTGATCTGGAATAGAAATCAATTTCATTCATTTACTAATTCATTTGAATGAGATTTACTTTGGACTGAGAACTTACTCTGGGCCAGGCCCTGAGTAGTACAATAATTATTTAAGTAAATATCATCTTTCCTACTCAATGGTAAATTTCCTGAGGGCCAGATTAATTTCTGATTCATATCTGTGCTCCTGTATTAGAATGCACACAGTAGAAGCTCAATAGGTGGTTGTTGAATGAATAAATGTTTAACAAATGTTTGATAAATGAATGGCAGATGGCTGAGGAGTCTCAAGTGACTATGAGAAATTAAATAGGTTGTGTGTTGTTTTTTTTCTCCAGAACACTATTACCAGCTGCTTGGAGGGAAAGGGTAAGCTAGAGTTTTATCTTCATTAATTTAAATACTCTTTGTGAGTGAAAGCCAAAGATTTAATTGGTTAATGGAGTCAGAGAACTAGAGAAGACACTTTTTTTTCTTTTAAAGAATAGTAATTCAGACATATTTTTAGTTCTTGGTTTTAAATTCACTGGACAAAAAGTCTGCAATTTCATCATTAAACTTCTTGCAGGAGATCAAAGAACAGTGGCAAGCATGGACTAAGAGCCTAAGGCCAGCCTGCCAGCCTGCTTGCCTACCTTCCTTCCATTTTCTTTTTTCCCCAGCCCTGACTAACCTGCTGTGTGTTGTTGAACAATTTTTCCCCTCTCTGAGCTTTAGTTTCTTCGTATGAGGATAAGGATGTGGGTAAAAGTTTCTCCAGGGACCCATTCGGCTCTAATATTCTAGGAATCTGTGAGTGAGTTTTGGATCGTCTGTTGCTTTTTCTGGACAAAAACATCCCATTTTAGTGTCTCAGGGCTGGAAAAGACATCTCATTGACTAAAACAAGGTCTTCTCATTCTTTTCTATGAAATGCACAGAGGTCTAGTGTTTGCCTTGTAGCTGGAATGGAAATTGGATGACATGCTAGTGTGAGAGCCCCTTCTGATGTGTGAGGCTGTGCCCTGTTCAGGTTTTATAGAAGCCCCTTGGTATATGCAGAAGTGTTCTATGGTGCAGACGGGGAATAGGATGCCCTGCTTTGGTGGGATATAATACTGTTAAATCCATAAATCTCAGCACTCTAACATGCTTCAGGATTTGAAGTGCTTGCTTTTGACCTCTTCACCTCTCTGACTATACTTAGCAATAGGCCTTTTTCTCAGCATGTGGTTCTATGCCTTCATGCCTTTGCACATGCTGTTTCTTCTGTCTGAACCCTTCTCCTTTTTCTGTTGGAGAACTTGAAGGCATCCTTCCAGTGTTGGCCTGAGAAGCTTTCTCAGATAGCCTAACATGGGCTAAGCCTCTCTTCTATGTACTCCCACAGTTCTTTCTGCTTACCTCTAAATGCCATGTGAAGGACAGGGAGCCATCATTGCTTACTTATAATCATTCATTTACTTATTCAGTAAATGTTTATTGAGGCCTATGATGTGCCAGGAGCTAGGCTAGGTGGAGGAAATATGTCACTCTGCAGTAGAATATTCTGCCCTCTTGGAGATTATATTCTTGCCATCTCCCCTCTGTGATCCCAGCATTTAGCCTAGTACCTGACACATTGAGCCGAAGTACTTGACACATTGACACAAAGTTTAAGGGTCATTGCCAAGTGTTCTCAGCATAGTAAAGTGTTCTTATACAGAGAACTCTCAACTTCACACAGCAGGTGGCATAGAGTAAGGCAGAGAAATCCAAATTCTAAACTTGGAAAAAATAAAGTCTATTATAAGTAAAAAGAGATTAAAATGAGCTAACAAGAATATAGGCATAGATCTCCATAATCTATTGACTCCTGACGTTTTGAGGAACACTGGATGCCAGACTGGCAGGATTAGTTGGGGACGAGGAACTGGTAGTAGCAGCTGAGGGCCAGGGAATGGGTCTGCTGAGCTGGCATTTGAAGTGTCAGGCACAGTTACCTTTTCTTAGTGATGAGCTTTGATGAAAAAAGGGAGCAATCTAGGGATCGAAGTGGAAGTAGGGCAAGGCCAGAGGGAGAGCAGGGAGACCTCTTCGCAGCTGGAATCCCGAGGGGCTCTCTTCCTACCCTCTTTGTGTGGTCTTTCGAGTTTCCCTGCTCTGGCAGTACTTCTGGTACAAACTTGTCAGACACTTATGATGGGGCCAGTGGGCCATCAGTTCTGTCTTGACTTTAAACAACATATAACCAACTCTCTTCCAGAAAAAAAAAAATGAGGCAAAGGTTTGAAAAATGACTAGACATATCACAGTCACAAACTTTAAAAGGGCATCAATATGTCATTTAAGGGCAGTCTAGCATAGTACAAAGAGCCCTGGCTGTGGATTTGAGAGTTTGAATATCAGCTCAATTGCTGAAGACATCGAAGAGCCTAGCATAGTAGTCACGAGCAAGGCTCTAGTCTCAGACTGTCTAGAGTCTTATTTCCACTGATCTACTGAGTGACCTTGGCCAAGTCACTTAACCTGTTAGCTCTCAGTTATGTGACCTCAGGGAATTGTTTTGAAAGATAAGTGAGCAACTGAGATTGAATCAAGCCCTTAATACAGTGCCTAGAATGTAATAAGCACTCAATAATTTTAGCTTTATTATCATTATTAGCAGTGAGGTCTTGGACAAGTTATATAATGCCTTTAAGCCTCAGTTTCTACATCTATGAAATGGGATGGTAATTTCCAATCACCAATCATAAGTGCTGATGGAGAGAGTGCTTGGTACACAGAGGTTTTCTATTGTGGATAATCCTCCCTGCTTGCTGCATGAGTAGTTAATTCCTTCTGACTTTAGAAATATTTTAGGGAGCAGATTGTTTCATACTGCAATTCATTCATCTGAGATTATGCTCCTCCCTTCTCCTACACCAACTCCACCCTGGATAATTCCAGCTTTAAAAAAATTATTCGAACAGTAGCCTGGTATGTGGAGATGATTGTGATTACATCTGGCTTTGTGTTTAGAATCTGCCAGAGTCCAGAAAGCCCAAATTTGTGGCTCAGTCACCTCCTTCCAGATGTCTAGGAAAGCTGTCATCAGAGAACAAGGAGAAGGGTTACTCGGGAAGTAGGCATCTGCTTCTCTCGGGGGCTCTGCTGAGAACTGGGCAGGGTCCCTGTGAGCCCCACTCACTGTCTGAGACATCCTCCCTGCTCCCAGGGGTGGGGGCAATATTTACAGCTTCAGGCTCAAATTCTAGTTCACTGTGGAGAGAGAGGAAATCCAACTCCATCCTGGCCCCTGGCCCCTGGTCCCTCCAGCTCCTTGGCTGGAGACCCTACTAGCTCCTTGGCTAGAGACCCTACTAGCTCCTGACTGTCATGGTTTTCCACCACAAAGGAAATGTGATTCATTGCCAGTCCATCTGTTTTGACCTCAATTTTCAATTTCCTTCCTCTGTGTGAGTAATCAGATTAGTCGTCTGTACTTGCAAACGAAAGATTTCATGCATAGGCAGATGGTAGCTCACAGTTCATGGTTGAGGACAGTTTAACCATTGAGAGTTGTGAGGTGCAGGGACAACACGCAGCCCCACCCCACAGCAAGAGCTGCCCTGCTTAACCAGACTTTGTATATTGGGGTCAATCAGCAAATCCAATAGTAGAGGCACAGCCCAGAGAACCAGAGAGCTAATGACAGAGAATCAGGCAAGCTATGCAATTATGGGATGCTCAGTGCTAACACAGGCCAAACCTTAATGAGCCGCAGTCCCTAGACTCCAAAGATGAGAAGAACAGCTCATTATGTGGCGGCACAGTGACCACGGCTGGGAGTGGACTGGCCTGTGGTGGGGCCATGCGGGGTTCACCAGGCCTGGGGCCCTCTCTGGAAAAGCTTGGGGCCTTTTTGATGGACCTTTCTATAGCACCTGGCCCCACTTCTGCTGTGGCCTCATATACTCCACTTGTCATAGTGCCTCATCTTCAAACCAAGCAAAATAAAAACCAGCTGCTCCCTAGATGGGTTTTCTATCTTGGCCAGGGCAGCAGCGGTCACCCAAACTGGAAAACCAGGAGTCAACTTGATCTTTACCTCTCCTTTAGCCTCATATCCTCTCATCCCCCTCCCAGGCTATTCACTGCATCTTGTCCCATGTTACTGCCTTAGTTCAAGTTCCCGTCCTCTCTTTGTTCTATAACCATCGTCTCCCAATGGGTCACCTTCCTATCTAGTATCTAACACTGCTCTGGTTCATTTTCTACTAACTCTCTGCACAGTTATGTCACTGCCCTGCACTAAAATGTTTTTATTGGCTCCATACTGCCTTTGGAATTAAATTCAAATTTCTAATTAAGTCAAGGTCTTTGATCTGCTGGTTCCTGTCTCTCTCTTGGGCCCCTTCCTGCCACTCCCTCAAGGGCCCTCAGTGCTTGAGTCCAATGAAACATCTTGTGGTATTACTATTTTTATGCCTCAAGGCCTTTTCACATTTGTGTGGAAGTCCTTTTGCCCTTGTCATTCTGGCCAATTCCTTTCTTCTAAGAACCAGGGCAAATGTCATTTCCTTTGTGTATATATTCCCAGGCGAAGTCAGACACCCCACCTCCTGAGATCCTAGGCTCTCCTGCTCACAGATTTTTGATGGCAGTGTGCTGTTCCATTGATAAGAGCAAGGACTCTGGACTCGAGACACTGGGTGTAATAACTCCACAACTTGCTTGCCATGTGACCTCTCCCGACAGAAGTAAATGGGAGTAATAACAGTCTCTCTCATGGGGTTGTTGGGAGGACCAAAAGAGATATTATAGATTGGGAGCTTAGAATACTGCCTGGTTTATTGCTGGAACTCAACACATTAGCAACTGTTTTAATTATCACCAGATTGGAATCCCGGTACTTTTTTATTTTCCTGATCAGGGTCTTGACTGAGCTCTAGCATTTTCTCCTGGTCAGCTTTGTCCTCAGCCACTAGAACAGGTTGATGAGTAAGTGCACAAAAAACATGGGGACATTGGGGTTTCAGGCCCACCTCAGCAGACACTGGCTGTGGGCTTTGTTGAGATAGGCAACCTCTCCAGGCCTCTGCCTCTAGGGGGGCCCTTCAGAGGGTAGCCCAGCTAGTGCAGCCCAGAATGAAGGATCTTTTGTTCCCAGAGTCTGCTGACAAGTGGGGATAGGTAATTTGTGGTCAGAGCCTGAGGCTTGGGGAGTAGACTGAGAGTATGGTGGAGGAAAGTGGTCCAAGTGGTTGTGGCTGGAGGCTGATGGGGAGTCTCTGCAACCTTGCGGGCTAGGTAGATGGCTCTTAGCAGCCCTCTAGTGGTGACTTCTGTACTCTCACCTGCATTTTCCAGAACCACACAGAGGTACCAGGATGGCAACAGACATGTTGGACATGTGAGCTCTATGCGTACCACTTTGGCAAATGAAGAAAACTCTCCTTAAAGTAATGAAGAGAACAGAATGGGGAATACAAAGATAAAGGCTTTTTAGTCTACATATCAGGTCCCGTGTTTCTCCATAAAAGTTTAGGGCAAGCTAAAGCTGAGTTCGTGCATGTGAGAATGCACTTACGATTTTATCTGACGGTACTAACATGCCATTTGGACAGAGCACGGCCTTTTATAAAGCAGTTTGAAGTAGCATTAGGAACATGTGGTCTAGAGTGTGATGGGCTGAGTTCAGAGTCAAACTTAGCCACTTACAAACTGGGTGGTCTTAGATAGTTCACTTAACCTCTCCAAGCTTCAGTTTCCTCATTGGCAAAAATAAGATAATATGAGGACTCTCCTCAGAGGGTCATTGTGAGAACTAAATGAGATAATAAATCTGAAGCCAACCACATGATAGTTGGCACAGGGCCCACCCTCAGTAATGTTAGCAATAATGATTATGGATTTTTATCTTCCTTGACCCTCACAGCAACCCACTGAGATAGACAGTACAACAGTACAGATTATTGTTACTCCCATTTAATACATAATTTAGTTTCATAAATATATACAGAGCATCTTCAGCATATGAGGTTAGTGCTAGGATGGCATGCAGGGAGGATATGGCAGACACAAGCCTTACTTTGCTTATGGTCTAGTGGATAAAATAGATAGTAATCAAGTAGTTAAATATTTGAGACTTGTGTCATGATGGGGGTAAGACAGGATGCTATTGACATGTGGGGAATATGGGATATGAGCTCACCTAGGAATCAGAGACACCTTCTTCACAAGAGACATTAGGGTTAAAATTTTAAGAATACATTAAGTGTTAGCAAGGTGAAGAGGAGATGGGGAGAGACGTATTAACAGGTGCAAAGTCTGGGAGGCTGGAAGTCACAGCAGAGGGACAAAAGAACTCAATGTGGCTGGGGCAGTGTTTGGAAATAAGAGGGGGAGCAGGTCAGAAAATGAGGCTCAGAGAGGAGAAGTGTCATGTGCAAGGATGCACAGCTATTAAGGGGTAGAAGTGGGAGGAGGTAAAGGGTAACAGATGGTGCTTTCTCATTAGGTATCCTTGCTGTTAGTTTCATCACACTGGTTCTCATACATATACTGGCAATGCATATATACATGTATATCCTTTTTAGAGATTAAAAATGAGTCATTCCTGAGTTAATAAAGGACAGAAAATGTGAGCAGTGCTTCTGCTTTCTCTAAGGGCATCTAAAATGCCAACATTTGACGGAAGAGAGATGATGAGCTCTGAGTCATTGAGGAGGCAGTTGTCAAATGTACACACTGGCTCATTGGACTTGAAACAGTTACCTGGAGCCAAATTCGTGTTCCTTGGCTTTCTGGAATAAACAACAACACTATCTATCAGGATGCTGGACAGAATGGGGAGGCAGTGAGGGCTTTGGAGGCATACATATATCTGAAATGTAGGATCAACTTTCTTATCATGTTATACTGACCAGTTTAATTCACAGAAAATGTTATGGCACACATATATCGATGTGGGCTGGAGGTAGTGACATGCATAATGAAAATAGGGACTTCTGGGTAACAATCTGAAAACTCTTTCTAGTGCTACAGCTTGGAGCAGAGGGTCAGTGCAGAGAACACAAAACCATAGAGGGAAGGAGGCCAAACCCAGAGTGATAGGTGGATACAGGAGACATTTTTCAGAATCCACTGAAGGGAAGAAAGTTTCCTTTCTGGTTCTGGCA
The DNA here is from genome assembly GCA_004027375.1 of Macroglossus sobrinus. Classification (NCBI taxonomy): domain Eukaryota; kingdom Metazoa; phylum Chordata; class Mammalia; order Chiroptera; family Pteropodidae; genus Macroglossus; species Macroglossus sobrinus. The sequence continues at coordinate 268,881 of PVKZ01001405.1, read as the reverse complement.
TTGTCCATGTGGGACAGCTGCAAGTTAGGGACAGAATTTCTGTGAGCTGTCCAACACCATATACATACTCAAAATATGAACTTAGAGAGGTGGAGAATTCTTTGCCCTTTACACAAAAGCCCCGATGCACAGAAAGGCCTGTGCCGATGCAGCTCAATGTGGGATTCAGAAGTGGACCAGAAGTAGGGCAATGAAAACATTGGAAGATTTGAACAAGATCAGAGAAGCAATATTTCCTTTAGTCACAACTGTCTGGGGCTTTACCAGTGCATTAGTGAGGAGGGGTTGGAAGCTAATATCCTAACCTCCCTATAAATTATTTACGTCTTGTTACATAAATAATTATGTTAAGTTAACTGTTTAGTAAACAGTTTATAATTCACTGCATAGCAGAGGATAAGGCATTCCAAATTAATCTATATGTTGTTTTTTACAAAGCCTTTAGTGAGAGAGCCTTCCAGGTAGGGTTGTAGAGAGGCGTAGGGGGGATGTGGGCCCAGATGACTTCTGGACAAGATTCCTCAGATAACTCCAGAAGGAATTCTTCTGTTTATAGTGTGAAGCTTGGAGTGCTTGCAATGGTTTCCGAGGTCTTACATCATGTAGCCCGAGTCCCTTTTCTGAGGGCACTTCCTACTAATCTTTCCCTTGCTCCCTCCACTCCAGCCCACTCATCTCTATACTGTTTCTCTAACAAACCAGGCACACATCCACCTCGCATCTGTTCCCTCTTCCTGGAATGCTGAGTACTCATAATTTATCACGGTTGATTCCCTCACCTCCTTGAAGTGTTTGCTCAACCCTGATATTCTCAAAGAGCTTTCCCTGACCAATTATTTAAAATGGCAATTACCTCCCTGCCTCTTACAAGAAAGTCTTGTCCCCATCTATTCTAACTTTGCTTTTTAACAGAAATTTTCAGCTTTTAACATATACATACTTTTACATTTATTATATTTATTATCGCCTGTTTTAACTTGCTATAATTTATCCTCTGCAGGGGCAGGGATGTTTGTTTTTATGTTCACTAATGTATGCCAAGCAGCTGGAACAGTTCTTTGCACATAGTAGGTACTAAGGAAATATTTATTGAATGAATGAATGAACATTCAGAGTAACACTTGTGAGTGTTTAGGCTGCCCACTCTGCATGGATGCTGGCAGCGCAGAAAAGTGTTTGGAATGCACTTTTTTTTTTTTTTTGGAGGCTCAGTCTATGAGAGAGATTGGCCATCTTCAAAGGGAGAGACAGTGGGCCCATTAGACTCAACACATCTCGAACTGAACCCATCTTTCTGTCTTCTGGACTTGTTTCTTTTATTCTTTCAGCTGCTCAAGTAAAAATTCTGGGTAACCTCTTTTACTACTTCCAGTCATTCATCATCCATATGGATTAATATCCGAGTCCTGTTGATTTTATTTTTTTAATTATCTTGAATGATTATTCTCCAACATCTTTGCAAACACCATGAATCTGTAGAGAGAGGCAGGGTTCAGGAAAGCTGTTCTAAGTTCATAGAGCTCCATCATCTTTTGTTTTTCTGTAGGGTTCAAAAATCTGGTGCTTTGCATTCTGAGAGTTCCTGGCTCTGCTTCTGCCCCTCACATTGATCTCAAGATTTTTTGTCTCTGTTGTCCCTGTCCTTCCTAATTCTGATTCTACTTCCAGAAGTTTCTTCTCAGTGTGGCACTTTGTTGTAGATTCCTGTTGGATCAGCTTTGAGAGTTCATAGTAGATGCCTTGCACTTGCCTGATATTGGAGAGATGAACCTCCTCCTAGTTGCAGCTATTATTCTCAGCTTGTCCTACTGTGCTTTCCAATAAATACCCAGTGGCTACATTGGGGTTCTACTTTCTCATGCTCATCCAAGACCACCTTATTGCTTCCTTCTTCTTCCTCTCATGCAGATGATACCGAGCAGGTCTTGTAGCTGTGGGTGGCTCATCCCCACCTGCTTGTATTTTGAGGTTTGTGGGGGATATTTTATCATCTAGTTTTGTCATAAATATTATCCATGGGTTTCGGTTTTGTTATCTAATTGCTCTGTTAATTTTTATGTGGGGATTTGGAGAGATTGAAAAACTATGCTGCCACCACTGCCATCTTTCTAGACTTTTATTTCTCTTAATTTAAGTAACTAGGTTCTGATAATACAACTTCTTTCATTAAAACTATTCTCTAATAATAACTAACATATATAACATTGCCTGTCAGGGATTATTCTAAGCAAATATATATATTTGTAAGGGAAGTGGTGACTGTAATAGCCTGAGACATCTAGTGGAGTCCAGACCGCATGACGTTACCCAGAAGGAAAGGCAGCCACACCAGGTGGAACCGGCAGGACCTGTAAACTAGAGTAGCAGCCAGTGTAAGGGTGCTAAAGGAAGCAAGGATGACAGAATAATCCAATCATCCAATGCCACCTTGTGGCTGCAACTAGTCTTTTCGAGAGGGAAGTATTTCCAGGAGACACATGATCCGCACCAAATGCATTTCATTAAATCAAGTTGACCAGGGACTGCCTAAGAGACACTGCTTAATGTTTTAAATCTTAGTGAACTGGTTGAGAATATTTTATGTTTGTCACTGGCACCATGTGTGGACACACACTTCCCCTAGGAGCTCAGATCTCCCTTCAACCATTTTCCCAGGGTTTGAGTATATATACACACACCTCACCAGAAAACCATTTACCTGTAAGTTCTGAGACCTGGGACAGTGGTTGCTAAGGGTCTAAGCTCTATCTAACCAGAACATTGCTTTAGTAGAATATAGGAATGCTGGCAAAATGACTTGTTCTAAAGGTCTCTCTGGTTCTAGTGATAACTGCTTCAAGTATTTTCTTTTAAAGCAACAAAAAAGTTTTATTATCATGTGTTTTGCTCAACTCTCAAACTTTTACCACAGTGCAGGGAACCTACCTATACTTTGCCTGGCATCCCAGCCAAAGACAGAATTTGTATCTCTTGAAATGTAGTTCCAAAATGGAGGAGGGGGTGAGTTCAGGGGGTTCCTATGTACCAGGCCAGGGTACTCATGCTTATCTTGAGTAACACCCTGCAAGTTCGGAAAATATTTTCAGCTGGTGTGGCAAGGCTGACAATCCATGTTTCCCAGGGAGTCTCTGGTTTACTTGATTCAATTAAATATTTATTGATACCTACTATGTGTCAGACTCTGTGCTGAGTGCTGGTGATGCTGAAATAAATCAGACTGTGCCTGCTTTTGAGGATATCTCAAAGTCTGATGGAAGAGAGACAGGTGGAGAAACTGTACAGTAGGTGTACAGTCTTTGGAATCAGGCTGCTTTTAGTGAGTTCTGGTTCTCTTAAGTCATGTAAATCTTTTGCACCTTTGTATTTTCACCTGTAAAATGAAGACGATAAGGGTGTGCACTTAATTGTACTATTGTGACAATAAATTAATGCATGATGAGTGCACAATCCTTGGGACACTATAAGAGTTCAGTAAATATTAGTTATTGCTATTGATGGCTTTTATCTACTTTCCCTTTTCCTGAGACTTCAAAACTGCTTTTTATTCTATTCTCTGTCTCTCTGTCTCTGTTTCTGTCTCTGTCTCTCTGTCTCTCTGTCTGTCTGTCTGTCTGTCTGTCTCTCTCTCTCTCTTTAGCTAAACACAATTAATATCTTAATACTTTAGTGGTAACTTGGGCAGCTTGAGTGCAAAGCATGCTGGGAGAAGTTAGGCTGGGTGGGATATACATCCATGTCTTGAATAGTCAACCCATCTTGCCCTCCACCTCCTGGTAGGCCAGAAGCCCCTGATGTCCTCCCTTGTCTTGGTCAGAATTGGCCTTGGGCTTAAGTGGAATGTGCCTGCATGACAGAAGCTAAGGACTAGCCACTGAGTGGGGTTAAGAGGAGGCAGAAATCCATGACTTTACTCATCTGCTCTATTTATTCTTCTCAGTGTGATTGGCTGTTGCCTGGGGAGAAGGAGGAGGCATCTGTTTAAACGAGCTCTAGAAATAGAAGTTATTTTAAGCTCATTCTTAAAGAAAACCATATTCTTCTTTCCCCACAGACTCCCCTTGTTCGTCCTTATTTCTGAGGCTGTCACCTTGGAAGAGGCACCTGTTGCCGGACAGCTGGGAGTGGGTGTGGCCTGAAAGCAGTAATTACCTCTCCAAGGGTCGGGGTCCTGTCCTGTCCCCCGCAGCAGAGCTTTAGGCAGAGTCAGGGGCTCATAGTTTTCCTTCATCTTTCTGTTGCTCATAAGCAGCCCTGAAGTTCTTGCTTGGGAAAATGGTCCTTCCTGTCTCCCTTTGTGAGGCAGCTTCATCTTGGTCTAAGTTCTCCTATTTTATTTTATTTTTTTGAAGGGTGAGCAGAGTGAGAAGCAGTAAAGCATAAAAGTTAAGAGTAGACTCAAGTCAGAGAGACCAGGGTTCCAGTCTCAATGCTACTACTACTACCTGGTGATTTTACTTCTCTGAATCTCAGTTTCCTGATCTGTAAAATGGGAATAACAATAAGATCTAACTTAAGACAATTGTTCTGAGGAGTAAATCAAGTAATTCTTGTGAAGCTCTAAGCACAGGGCTCAACACATGGAGTGTGCTTAATAAATGCGAGCCACTATTATGGTTATTATTATAGGTGCTAAATTGTTACACGTGGGGAAGGGCAGCAGAGAGAACATTTTTAAGCATTTCCTTTTTGCCATGCAATGTCCTAGGCCCTTTACATTCACCATTTAATTTAAAAGAGGGTCAAATATGTGATAACAGAAAGAAATCTAACTATGGGAGGTGAACACACAGTGTAAATATATATGCCTTACTGTTAAAGTATACCACTGAAACTTACTAGATTTCGTTAACCAATGTCACCATAAAAACAAACAAACAACAACAACAAAATGCTTACAGCTGGGTTTTATTTTAAATTGATGATTCATGTTCAATAAATATTTTCATTACAAAAAATAATAATTTAATTCTTCCATTAACTTGGTATGGAAGGTTTTATTGTTATCTCTATTTTATAGATGGATAATCAAGCCTCAAAGAGGTTAAGAAACTTACTCAAAAGACCAATGTATATTGTCAAAACTCAGGATGCTGGTCATCCTGGTCAGGAGCACCATCAGGGGGCACAGGGAGACTTCTGGGGTGCTGGTACTATTCTGTTTCTTTATCTGACTCCTGGATACATGGATGTGTTGATTTTATGAAAACTCATTGAGCTGCAACTTGATTTTATGAGTTGTTCACTTTTATGTACATATATTTTTTCAATAAAAATTTTAGAAACAGGAAAAAATAAATAGTAGCAGCAGCCTGCCCTTGGTCACACAGATTATGAGAAGCAGAGCTAGCTCTTTCAACCCCCGCATGCTGATGTGAGGCCTTGGCCTGCAGACGCTTCTCTTATGCCCCAGGCCCTTACACAATAGGTTATTCCATCTCAAGGAAGCTCTGCATCAAGCCCTGTTCAGGCAACTAAGGAGGAAGCAAGAGCATGAACCAGTCTTTGGACCTGACTCTGCCAGAGAGAGGCCTCCCTGAGGCAGCCAAGCAAGAGCCTCACTCAGGGTTCAGCCACTGGTAGGCTCTAGGGCAGATAAGGGGCCTACTGGAAGACAAAGCTAGCTAGGCTTGCTGTGTTTCTTTTCTCTGAGAGATCAACTTCTATTCTCTAGCCCAACTGGGAACCCCTTTTCTTCCACTTCTGGGTTCTTTGAAGAAGCTTCAACTCTTGGCCTCTTACCCAGGTTCCACCTACCCATCTAGTGGGGCTTGGGTTTCCTAGGTCTACCTTTTGCAGGGCACATGACACAAAGCCAGAGAGACAGCCAGACTCGGCCTGTGCTTCTGGTTGGGGAAGAAGCAAGAGGTGAAATGTTTTCTTGGCAGGATGGGATAAAAAATTCTCAGGCCTTTCATCTAGACTCTTCCTTCCTCCCCAAACCCTGTATTTTTAAAAGGCACTTTTAAATTTTAAAATAATTTTAGATTTGTAGAAAGTTGCAAAGATAGTACAGGGTATTCCCGCATACCCCATACTGAGTTCCCCCTATCGTCACGTCTTGCACAAGCAAGTACATTTGTCAAAACTAAGGAACCAGCACTAGTCCTTTACTGTTAACAAAATGCCAGACTTTAGTCACATTCCACTAGTGCTTCCATGAATGTCCTTTTGTCTTTCAGGATTCCATCCTGGAGATCCGATTGCACTTATTATCATGTCTCCTTCATCTTCTCTATGTCTTCCTTGTTTTCGATGACCCTGACAATTTTGAGGAGTACTGGTCAGGTATTTTGTAAAATGTCCCCCATTTTGGGTCATTGCAGTCTTTCACATGATGAGAATGAGGTTATGTGTTCCGGGGAAGAATGCCACAAAGGTGAAGTGTCCTTCTCATCACATCATATCAGGGGTATGTGCTGTCAACACGGCTTATCAAGTGGTGAGGTTCACTTTGATCACTTGCTTAAAGTGGTGTTTGCAGTTTCTTTACTGCAAAGTTACTTTTTTCCCCTCTTTCTATACTCTTTTCTTTGGAATTGAGTCACTAAGTACAGTCCATGCTCAAGTACCATCTCATTGGCTTTTAATCATCGATTATATCTGATGCAAGACCCATAAACACACACATTCATCAGAGTATTTGCACAGGTAGAGATACATAAACTGACACATAGACATACAGATAATATAAATAGGTACCCAGATGAGTTCATATCTACAAACAGACATGTATAAGTGGGCACAAATACTGGAGAAATCAATAGTTTTGTCATCCCATTTCTCTTACCAGCATAGTGATAAATCAGTTAGGATTTTAAATGACACAGTGTCTGAAATTCCACTTTTTTCCTAACTTTTAAAGATCTTAAAGAGCAAGAACTGGGGGTGGAGGGAGTGATAAAAATGTGAGTTTGGAATCTAAGCAGGACTCTGGTGGGTCTGGCTCCCTTTTTCTCCCTTCCTGGCACTTCCATGGCACTTTCTCATCCTGTTCAGAAGTAACGGGGTGTGACTGTCTCCCACCTGAGGGTCTCAGAGCTCTCCCCCAAGGAGACATGCTGAGAGCCACTTCCAGCACCACAGTTTCCTTCATGCCAGGCGCTGTGCTCTAGTGGCCTTTCACCCCTACGACCTTTGTCTCCTTGTCCTCTTGCCCTGCTATAGTGTCTCAGAACTTTCAGCATAAATGCTCAACCCCGACTCTGATATTCAAAGCTTCTCAAGATCAGGGTCCTGGGCCACCTTTCCTGCTTTCCCTCTCACCGCTCCCTCTTTTCCAGAATGTATAATTCCAGCCAAACTGAACTCCTCATTGTCCCACTGTCTGCCCCACTCTGGAATATGCTCCCACTGTCTTTAAATGTCCAAACCCTACCCTCCTCTGATCTCCAGCTGATGGGGACAGCTCTCTTCTTTGAATTCCCAGAAACCTTTTCTCTAAGAAATAGCACTAACTCAACTCTGCTCAGTTATCTGTATACTTGGGTTTTAGAAGTGGTTCTTTTCATTACCAACAACAGAAATTAACCCTTGGACTTATTCTCCAGTCCCTAACTGAAGTTGCCATCATGAACATGACCCATATCCAACAACTCGTCTCTGCAACTCTGGCTCTAAGTTTCACAATTTAGGGAGACGGCATTGGATTGATGCAGCTTGGTTTAGGAGCCCACCTGAGGATCAACTGCCAGTTATTGCTGGGAACATTTTCATAGCACAGACATGACCACTGAGGGGCTATTCCTATGTTTAGGAGAAGGAATTTTTCCCAAACAGAAGGGAAAAGCTGAAGCCCAGGAGGCAGCTGAATGTAACTTGTCTTTGCTATCAACAGAAGAAGGAGGAAGGATGCTGGGACGCCAAAAGCAACAGATGTCCACTGCAAAGTGTTTATGGAGTGAATGACTGGGTGATTGGTTCATTTGTTGCCTTTTACAAGACCCTAAATCAGTTTGCCTCCCAGTTCTCTATCTCTAGAACATGCTGATCATATAGTTTTCCATTTTCTACTTCTCCTTTCCAATCATATTTGCCTTGGGGCACTCTCTGGGTAGCCTGAGCAAGAAACATATGGAGTCTTCTGTGGAGGTATAGCATTAAATACCTGTCAATCATTCACTGGTGTACATTTACTGAGTAGCTGGTATATGTTGGGCACTGGCAATAAACCAGATATGAGAGATTGTCCCTCACAGGACTTGGAGAGTTCAAACGAACATACCAATTACAATAGAATGTTATTAGTGCTCTAATGGATGATGCACAAAGAGGTACAGGGACCTTGGGGCTGAGGCTTTTCAGAGAAAGTAACATTAGAGGCAGGTCTTGCAAGATGAGTAGGAGCTATCCAGGTAGAGAAGAAAGAAAGGGGATTCCCGTCTGAAAGAAATGTCTGCAAGGCCGCAAGGGATTGTAAAATAGAGTGATATCTTTGGTAAATAGAAAGGTTAAGTGTTCCTGGAGTGTAGCACATGTTTATGGCAGGATGCTAAGAGCTGAGGCCGGGAGATGGAAAAGGGACAGATGTGGGAAGGGAGGCTTGTGCGAGATCTTGGAAGCCCACCTATCCAAGTCTCAGGAATTTTGACTTGTGCAGGAGGCAGTGGCATAGGGGGGCACTGAAGACTCACACCGGAGAACAACTATGTGTGTGTGTGTGTGTGTGTGTGTGTGTGTGTGTGTGTGTGCACATGTGTGTGCTATATCGTGGGGAAAATGGGAAGCAGTGCTGCTTTTGGGAGCCATTAAGGCAACGGCTGTTAAATTACAATTCTACTCCTGGGGATCCATGCCACAGAATGAAGGATTGAGAGAGTGATAATAAGATGTAGAAGAGTGGAAATTGTGTATAATCAGAATATGTGATACAATCCTGCTTATATAAGGTTAAATTTGGATTCATAAAGTTGGAATGGGCAGCAGGGTGCTGTGATTTCAGGTGACTTTGTCTCTGCTTCTTTGTCTCTCTGTTTCTCTCCCTGCCCCCCATCTACACACACACACACACACACACACACACACACACACACACACACACACACACGTATATATATATAATCTTTTTTTTCTTTTTTTACAAAATAATAGCTATTTTCATGAAGGGAGAGGGGAAAAGGTCAATGGTGAGTTTTTGTTTTTAACAATTTAAAAGGCAATTTGCTATAAGAAACCATGTGTACAATTTTCCTGGTTAAATATTCTAAGCTTGAGGTTAAAAATTACATTTAAAAGCCTAATAGTCAAGCAGTTGCATTGTTCAGAAAGTCCTGCTCTTTCTCAATAAATAACAGTAAATATGAAGACACGATCGTAATCATTATAATCTTGGAGCAAGACTGTATAATTTCAGTCCTATCTGATACATTTGCTCCACCTAGCTGGCCTCATCAGTGCCCTTTGTGTGCTGTCTTGACTCAGAATAAAAGCCAAGTCCTGACCTTGTCCTACACAGCCTTACGGGTTCTGCCCCCACCTACTGCCCTCCACTGCTCTCACTGCATGCCCTCCATCCTTCTCTCTGCCTGCTTCACTCTGGCATCTTTGCTCTTCCTCACTTATCTCAAGGATACTGGTGTCCCGGAGCCTTTGCATTTGCTATTCTCTCTTCCTGAAACAGTTTGCCCCCAGATATCCACATGGCTTGCTCCCTCGTGTCCCTTGAGTCTTTTACTTGATAAAAATCTCAGGATCTAATCTATATTCTTACACTATTGTACTAAAGAATTTTGTTCTATAACAAGAGTAATATACGTGCTCCCTATAGAAACTTTGGAAATTAGAAAAAAAGTTGAAAAAATGAAAAAGTCCTGAGTTTCACCACCCATAAAAGAAACATTAGCATTTTAATCTTTCTTTTAAATATTTTTCTAGCCACAGCTTTTTAACAAAGAAGTAATTGTGTGTTTACATTTTTGCATACTGCTTTCCCCACTTTATCAGTGCACACATTTTTCTCTGCTATAAACTTTTAGAAAGCCCTATTTTAAACAAGTGCACACAATATAACCAAGTAGCTGTACCATAGTTTACTTAACAGAACTAATATTTCACATTTGTGCTGTATCTAGTTCCCTTTTATCATAAAGATGATGTGCTATTTTGCAGACTTAATAGCCTGTTATTTGTCTTGTCATCTGCTCCCAAAGCTTCTGTGCCTTAGTCTTATTACCTGTAAAATAAACATAATGAGAAGTAAGAGGATTAAGGTAAGTGAATGCAAGAAACAGTGATGAGCATACAGTAGGTGTTCAGTAAACATCAGGTGGCTTGGAACGGAAACCTTTGGCCGTTGTGGAATATTGATAGCCATCATGGCACTGTTCTCTGGCTTCAGGCTGCACCTGATGCAGGTGGACTCAGTCCAGCGCTGGATGGAAGACCTGAAGCTCATGACCGAGTGCGAGTGCATGTGTGTCCTGCAGGCGAAGCCCATCAGCCTGGAGGAGGATGCACAAGGTGACCTCATCCTGGCGGGCGGCCCTGGCCCTGGAGACCCCCTGCAGCTGCTGCTCAAGCGGGGTTGGGTCATCAGCACCGAGCTACGCAGGATTGGGCAGAAGCTGGCCCAGGACCGCTGGGCACGCGTCCACAGCATGAGCGTGCGTCTGACCTGCCACGCCCGCTCCATGGTCAGTGAGTATAGTGCTGTCAGCAGGAGCTCCTCACAGGAGATGGACCAGGTTAGTTGCCCTGGGATGGGTGTTGGTGGGCACTTGCAATGGGGATGCCTTCTAGAAGAGTGGGTCTGAGTTGTGTGGCATCTGAGCTCTTCCTGCCTTAGGGACTTCCTTCTTCTTCCAATAAAACAGAGAAGACAGTTAAGGACCTTTAATGGAGTATGTTTTCTGTGCTAAGATTTGTGCTAGCCTTTTTATGCACATCTCATTCAATCTACATAACCCCTGAAGCAGAAATAATGATGAGAGGCTCTGCAATGGTTACATATACCTACTTTCATGCTAGACTGCCTGGATTCAAATGTCAGCTCTGCTGTGTGACCTTGGCAAGTTGCTTAACTTCTCTGTGCTCAAGTTCCGTCATCCTAATGAGTATAATAATAGTATTTATTTTATAGATCTGTTGTTAGGACTATGTGAGTTATTACATGTAAAACATTAAAAACAGTGGAATTAAAATATTAGCTACTATTATTGTCCTTGCTTTATAGACAAGGGAGCAGAAACTCAGAGAGTTTAATAACTTGCTCAAAGTTATATAGTAAATGGTATAAGCATCATTCAACTGAAACCTTTCTGATTGTAAAGCCCATGACTTTGAATCTTTTTCTCTAAGCCCAAGTGAACCATTGAAAATCTCCCTTATTGTTTCTCTTTCCTTTGGCATTTACTTTCCACCTCAGTGCTTTACTGTTTTCCTCGCTCTACTTTGCAGACAGCAAACTTCAAGTCATGCTTTGAAGCCCAGTTCAAATGCCCCTTCCTCTCTGAGCTTCCCATATTCCCTGGCATAACTAACTGCTCAGTTTTCTTTTTCTTTTTTTTTTTTTGAGCTTCCAAAGCAGCTGACGATGATTTTTTTTTGCCAGCCATATTACACTGTGTTATAGTTTATGTGCCTGTTTCCCAAGTCAGATTATTTGATTCTTCATCTTTATGTTCCAGAAGGCCCAGTCAGCAATTGGTCCTCAATCAATGCTTATTAAATTGAATAAAATTGGTCTATGTTTCTACAGATTGAGAAGCTGCTAATGGAAAAATGCTCAGAGCTCTCTGCTGTCACAGAGAGGTAAATATCTGAACAGGGTCTGCCAGCTTGTTCTTAGGCAGGGGGAGGGGCTGGCATCTGCTCTCAGATGAAGAGTGGAATTGTGTGTGGGGGCGGGTGCTGGGGGGTGGTCTGGCAGTGTCCTTTTGCTAACTTTTATCAGCAACCTTGAGAGACTTCCTTGGGATTTTCCGCCCCATTTCCAGACCCTAGGAAGAATGTAAAAGGTTGACGAGAGGTCCAGATATAGGAAGAAAAGATTCTTGAGTGTTGATAACAAGGACAAGGTTTCCCACAGCTTTGGGAGGCCCCTCTGATCCCCAAAGTCAAGGCAAGGTGAAAGCAACAGACACTCATACCCTCATACTCACATACATATAAACAAGGATTCCATAGACACTCACTTGCTCATGCACAGATATATAAACACGCACTCATGTAATCACAGAAGTACACTCACACCCTCTTCTCTGTATCTTATACACATATACATACATCATTTACACTCAGACACATAACACACTCAATCTCGCATGTACACACACCTAGTTATATGTTGACACTCTCACTCATCCTTTCTAGCCCCCATGCCTGGGAAGAAAACTCTGGAACTTGGCATCCCTTGGGATCCCTGTGGGATTTTTGGCCTTTCATTGTAGAAAGTTTTCTGGCCATAGGGGTAAATTTGAGCCTGATCCCAGCTGATTTTCCTGTCTGGGGAGAAAATCCTTCTCCTTTTTTAACACTGTAGGCAGCCACCCCCTAAAGGGAATTGCCACACACCTTTAGAGTGAGCACTGGCATACCGGGCACTCCAGGACCCCTCCTCTGCAGCGCCCAGCTCCACTGCCCCACTCCTAGACCCTGGCCATGATGATAGCAGGTTCTCCCAAGGAGAAGCCCAGAGGTAAGATTCGGCTGCTTTCTGGTGGCCTTTCTTCCTAGTGACATGTACTGTTAGCTCCCATCTCAGGCCAGGGCATATCTGAATGCCAGGAGACCGACAGATAAGCCAGCTATAGACTGCTCCATCTCCGACTCTCCAGGAGTTGACGTTTTCTCAGCGGGTCATTTGCACCACCACCAGGCCTGCAGTGGGCCCAGATCTGGTCCCTGCAATGTTCTGGGTTGACCACCTGACCCGTCCAGCGGCCCACCCCATGGTTTCTTTTTCCCAGGTGCCTCCAGGTTGAGAACGAGCATGTCCTGAAGTCGATGAAAGCTTGCGTGAGTGAGACCCTGAGCACACTGGGCCAGCACTTTGGCCAGCTGCTGGAGCTAGCCCTGACTCGGGAGGTGCAGGTCAGTGCAGGTTGGGCTGTGAAGAGTGGGGGTGGGCAGAAGAACTGGGCCAGGATGGGGGAAGCTCTGGAGGGGTCTTTCTTGGGGGACATCCTCCTCTGACCACCCAAGTGAACTCCTGCACTTGAGAGACATGAATGTCAGAAGGGAGCAGAGACTTCCCAAACAGTTCATTTAGCTCTGTATTTTCTATATATAAAAACTGGAGCCCAGAGAGAACAGAGACTTACCTAAAGTCACACAGCAAGGTAGTGGCAGAGCCTGGCATCTCTCAATTGTACTATCAGTATTGTCCCCACCACCTTAAATCTCCTCTGTTGAGTACTGTCCACAGAGACACACTAGATTTTTATTATCCTGAAAGACTTAAGGCACTTGCAGGGAACAAGCTCATTCTGGAAATCTTAGTAATAGAGAAGAACCTAGAAAGACTTATAGTCCATCTCCTGCCTCTAGACTGGCTCCTGCTTGATTCCAGAATGGGGGGTTTCCAGAAATCCCACTTTCAAATTGTGGCTCACCATGGGACCTTGGTCAAGTTACTCAACCTCTCAGCCTCATTTTCTTCATCTATAAAGTACAAACCTTCCCCAGAAAGAAAGAGGACTAAACAAACAACATATGGAAAGTGCTTTGTACAAAGTATGGGTTAAATACATGTTATTTCTCTCTCTTGCCTTTTTCTATTTTAAAAGCCTCCCAGAAAAGCAGATTCCATAAGGTTTCTATTATAAAAGGTATTTACATGTTATTTATAGTTACAGAAATATTGTGTTACATATTTGCCATTCTTTTCCCACCACCAAATAAAAGCCTTCTACAAATAACAAATCCCTTTCCATACTGGCTTTTCTCCAAATTCAGCCTCTCTACTGAGGCCAGACTTTGCTTTCTCTCTTTCCTGTGTGGCTGGCTCATTTTGCACGGGCATGGGTACTTCTGACCTGGCTCACCTGCTGGATGGTGCAGCTGGCCCCATGCGTTCTCACCCTCCCAATACAGAAGGGTCCACTTTCCCTGTTTTGAGAGTGTGCGACAAGGAAACGAAAGGGCCAGGGCTTGGGTGCTGAGGCCAGCATCTAGAGCTCATGAGCAAATGCTGATAACCACATGTAGGAGCAAGCTGGGACCAGCGTCCCAAACTGAACCATCAAGTCCCAGAGGGACTCACTGGAACATGAAAGCCAAAACTGGGTGAAGAAACTGAGGGAGAGATGAGTGAGGATATTGAAGTTAACAATGGGGAGGGGAGGAGCCTGGAGGAATTTTTAAGCAGGGGCGCAGATGCCCATTTATGCTTTTGATGCCATTTCTGTACTCTCTTGCCTGGAAGTACTAAGTTCAATTAAAAGGGCTGAAGTAGAAGAGTTGTGCTGTGCTGGGTTGTAACCAGAAGCCAGCTGCATTTGGAAGTAGCCATCAGCTCTTTTACCAGGGGGCGAAAGGGTAGGGTGTCCTGCTGATGCTCTAGGTCACAGAATCCTGGGAAAAGGTCCCTGGGCTGCCAAGAGCCTACTTAGCTTTTTGGGCTATGTATCTAAAGTCTTCTAAAAGGTCCTCACACATTCACAATGTTTCTTATTTGAACCGAAGCTTCCATAGACAGGGATTTTACTGTGTTTTGTTCATAGATATATATCTAGTGACTAAAATAGAACTTGGCATACAGTAGGCACTCAATAAATATTTACTTTATTAATTTTATTTTTAATTTATTAATGAACACATATTAAGCAGAATATTCCAAACTTACATAGTCATAGATCTTTTTATTCTTAAAAAGCACCTATTCATTTATTCTGGGATGCTGGTGTTTCAGAAAATGTAATTTGGGAAACATCTTTTTCTTTCTACTAGGGAGCCATCTAGGCTATTGAGCAGAGGACCAGTGCTCTTCCCACTTCCCCACTCCCTATCCCCACAGTCCTCCGAAATAGTCCATGGTGGCACGGTGCTTACGACAAGGGCAGCGATAATCTAGCACTCCTCTGCACTGATCTGCTCCATTCTGGAATGTTATTCCAGACTCCAAATGTGTCATTTGGCAATAATTGTGCTCAGAGAAGGTTTCTAGGAGGATGGGAAAGGGCTGAAGACCCAGGTATGCGGAGAATAGGTGGAGGAGCAGGGGACATTTACCCTAAAGATGGATACTCTGCTACCTCTAAAGTTCTGTGCTTCAAGGCCCCAAAGAGAAGAAGGACCTCAGGCCCCTTGAGTGAATCTAAAGGACATTCCACATGAAAAGAAGTTTGCGAAGCAATAGTGGATGTTTTAGGAACTGCCTATCACTGAGATAGGGAAGACATCAGCAGTAGATGGAGGTTGGACTGAGTGACTTGCAAGTTCTTCCAATTGTGATAGTATGCAATTCTAGGAATGTGGGCATTGTGGGGTAGTGGACTGAGCATGGAGTTTGGAAACATATCAGGGTTCAAATCCTGACCGTGCTACTTACTGGGTATGCAAACTTGAGCAAGTTACTTAATTTCCCTGACCTTCAGTTTCCTCACTTCTACAGTGGGTTGTTAGGATTAAATGAGACAACACAGAAGTAGCTGGTAGCTGGTGGCACTCTTCTGATTGTGTCACCTGCTCTATTCACTAGAAGCCAACAACAAGCTAAAAGAACTCCTAGTCACCTAACTAATTGTTTATTAAGATAGTTTAACTAGTTAGTGGGCATGGAGACCTTTAAGGCTTAAATGTTAGGAGCCACCAATGGGAAATTAATATGCATTGATGATTAGTTCATGTGGGAATAAAGGATTAGCCATATGGGTGGTGAGGGAGAAGACTTACGACAACTGACTTACTTAAAGGTGACTTCTAGGGGACTCTCCATTAATCAGTTGACTCTCACCTGTGCCTTTGAATCCTGGGTTCAGCTTCATGTGGTTAGATGATATTTTCATTCATCCTTTCATTCTATCAATCAATTTTTATTTTAGTTTAAAAGAGCACCTTTATTTTAATAAAACTGATTGAGGAATATACTTTTGGCTACGTGGCTAAAAGAGTTTGTTAAAACTATATTTCATAGCTAAATTTCCCCTTCTTGTCCGAGGCAGAGCTAGACAACTTCAGGTCTCACTTGAGGGACAAGCATCTGGTGTGATAAAACCAAACCAGAGGGACACTTTCGAAGAGAAGAGGGGCGGGCACCAAGCTGAACATACTCAGTTTCTTCTTCCAAACTCACTAGCTCATTTCTACCTTCCCAGCAAGGTGACGTGGAGGGTAGGGAGTGAAGCCAGCAGAGGTGATGTTGCTGACAACCTTTCCTAGGAGAACAGGAGTGGGGACCGAGTATTGCCCTATAGTAGTACACAGTTCTTGTCCTGTTATCATGAGGCTATGGTCAGGCAGGAGTGTGGCTGGGCCCCTTCGAGGGGGAGGTTAGCTGTCTGTGGGGCAGTCCCTTCTCACCTTCTAAAAGCCATTTCCCACACATAACAACTCCTACTTCTTTGTGGATCCTTCTGGGATCACAGTGGGCAACTTAGACGTTGCTCCCAGCAGTCTCGGAAATGATTCATTATATTACGTTCATTAAATTAATTCTAAAAAGGATTTGTAACTAAGGCTCAAAATTTGCTTTCCTGACTTATTTCCCACTCTTGGATTCTGCTCAGCTATGTTGTCCAATATAGGTAATTAGAGGCTGCAATGTGATTAAATGGCAACACAAAGATAATCTGAACATACCTGCCAGTTGAGAACTATAAAGATGTCCAAATTTTAATATAGTCTCCTGTCTTATTTTAAAGTTCCCTGGGAGAAAATAAAGTAAAAGAAAACAAAGTAAAAATAATAGCAGTAAAAAACAGAATCTCTTTATCCTTAGGAATAATTCAGGGACTCCAGGCAACATCTTGTCCCAGGACTTTGTCCTTGCTGCCAAAGGCCTTACAGATAAAAGGGTTGGTGGCAAAATCATCTTGGATGCAGCTGTGGCAGGATGTCAGTCAGTTTATTTCTGTTATCTGTGGTTCACAAGGATTTATGAACATACATTCTCTGGGGGAAAGCATCCACCATAGGTTAATTGTAGACCGATATTTACCATATAAGAGAAAAAAATATTTTTCTTTCTCATAGAGTAAAGCCATTGATAGGCATTTGATAAGTTTTCATTTTCCTGCAAAGTTAAGCATTTGCAACTCCTTCACAGGTACTTGGTTGATTTGCATCCTGTTCCATACTGCATTTTCAGAATTTCTTATTTTCTTGCTCCCCTCTAAATGCTGTGTTTCTGTCACCCCAGGCTGCCTTGATTTGGGCTCCGTGAAGTGACTGAGGCCAGTAGTCTTCCAACTGCTTCAAACATGCTGCATTCTCCAGATTCCCAGAGGTTTCCCGGGAGAAACATATATGGTTTTAAAAAAATTAATTTCCAGTTCTTCAATTTTTATTTTTTTTTCCTAAAATGATCCTCCCAACACTACACAGAGTTTTTAATAGCCCTTCTATTACTTTCCAAAAGAAAGACATACACATCATTCATCTCAAATCTTACAGTGCATTGCCTGGCTATCAAAAACCTTGGAATGAGAGTGGGGAGATCACACAAAGGGGAACCTTGCATTCATGAATCATAAAACCTTTAGGCCTCCATGAACTGTTTTACACATGTTTCTGTTGAGAAAGGCATTAGAAATTGTATATTTTTCCAGTGTGGGGATTTTCTGGATTCAGAAATATGATAGTCTGCTTTTGGGGTAGTGTGTGTGTGTGTGTGTGTGTGTGTGTGTGTGTGTGTGTGCGCATGTGTGTGTGTGTGTGTGTGTGTGTGTGTGTGTGTGTGTGTATTGGAAGGGTGGTTATAAAAGTTTCCAATTTATTTTACCCTTCTCATCCCCATTTATTTTCAAAATCGTACATGGCTCTTGAGGGTCATTTTTCTTAAAGCAAAGAGAACAGTGGTGGGACACATCAAACCTTAAAAACAGCTTTTTGGGGCACACAATTAAATGAGCAATTCCTTTCAGCTACATTTCATATTCAACTCTATGTTATCAGCTGTAAAGAAAAGTGTCTTTGAAGAGCCCCAAACTAAAGTTTAATGATACTGAATCTTTTAAATATAACTGGAATATTTTTGAGAACGACCAAATTTTTAAAGATATATTGGATACAAATTTTAAGTGATGTTTTTTAGATTTGGTGCACATTATTTAAGAAGATAGTTAAAGGCTATTTTGTGAAAACGTTTAGTGAAATATTTATAGTAATTTCTACTTCCTGTTAACAAAAGGTAAAATTAATTGTTAGCAGCTGGGCTAATTAGATTTAAGCAGTAAATACATTTTTCCTTCTTTAAATACATGGTGAAGTTTAAGCAAGAGAGCTATTAAATATAACTGAATAATTTGTTTTTTTTCTTCTCAGATCTTATTTAACTATTCCCTAAAAGAAACACTAGAGTTCAATAGATACACACCTGTTTACTGAAGAAATACGATGCATTTTTATCATATTTCTAGATTTATATTAATTTACAATGTTAGTTACACATTATTTTGCATTATTAAAAATTTAGTAAATTGTTTTATCTTGGCTTTATAACATATACAAATAAATCAAATTTTATTTTAGGTCTACATTATTTTAATATTGACAGTTTTTAGCACTTTCTCTTAGAGAATGATTTACATGAATAATTTGTCAGGGTTTTTAGCATTTCTCAAAACACATATCAAGACATTTTTTAATTAAAAAATGATGTCAGGTCTTTATTGATATAAAGTTAAGTCAATTTGGCTGATTGGCTTGACTTAAAGAACTGTCTTTGCCAATTAGTTTATAGAGTGGGTATTTTCCACAAATTAGATAAGCAAAAGCTATAGCTTCAAGGTTTTGATAAAAAATATTTGAAACACACAAAAATATTTGATTTAAAAATTGTATTGGCAAAGAAATTAATAATATTTTGATTTTCCTAATCCTTTCTGAATAATTTGTATAATCCAAGGTGCTCTAAGTGAAAGAGTAGTGGGTATGATTAATGGTTGTTTGATAAGCTTTGGTAAAGTACTTTTGGAAGTCTTCCCAGAAATTGAGATAGTGAATGAATGACTTTAATGATTGGATAATAAATGCTTTTGCAAGTCAAATGGTTTCCAATTCTTACCTTTTACCAACATAGAGGAGGACCAATTTAGAGGAGTTATCAGCTGGCAGATCATTAAAAATAGTGTTTGATGATAGATCACTATGTGATTATATAACTCAGAATATGCTCAAAGGGTTGAACAACTTGGCTATCCAAGCTGGCTATATAACTCCCATTTCTCTATATAGATTTATGGGAACAAGATTTGTCAGAATTTATACCTAAAAATACAGCAGTGACTCAATATTTAATCATAAATAAGTGGATGGATTAGAAAGCCTTAAAAGAATAAAAAGCCTCATTTATCTCATGAAGAGATCTATTTACAATAACATTTTAATTTTATGATTTATGATTATTTATTAAACTTACAATCTATATTGTTTTGACCAATGGTAATGATAATAATTGTAATGGTAACTCAACAAAGAAGAGATTATTCTTAAATACTGAGAGTCTTGTAGTCAGAAGAAATAAATTTCAAATTTCAATGATAAGTATGATAGAGGTGAACAATAAAACACTTTAAAACTTAAATGTGTTATATTAAGATAAAATTCTGAGGGAGAATTGGAATGGGAATATAAGTTTAAGGATGAAAAGAAAAGATGAAAAATGTTTAATTGTTAAAGAAAGAGGTTATTTTTGTATTTTTAAATGGATGATGGTATCAAGTTGTTTTGGTATTTAGATTTTATTGAATACATCTGAAAGAGTGATGCAATGGTTATATTTTTTGTCAATATTTACTATCTGCTGGAAATTACATTCTTTCCAACTTTGCCTTTTAAACTTATGATAAAAAATTTAACCTGTCAAATTAAAAATGTGTAAGAGGTCATATATTTTTAAATATTCTTTTGGAGATTAATGAAAAAAAAAAAAAACAACAACCACAGTTGACATAGGACACAAAGGCACTGTAGTCCCATGTCATGATGACTACTGTCCCTTTTCCTTGCTAGAGAATTGCTTAGGGTTGAGACCTCTTGTAGGGAGGGTTTCCTTGTGACAGGCCCCCTTATGGGCCTAGTAAGGTCTAGTCCCTCTGTCACATGCTTCTCAGAACATTGTCTTTCCATATCTTTTGAATATCTTAGCCTCGAGTAGCATTTCTTCCTGCTACATCTTTTTTTTTTTGCAGTAATTAACTGCATTCTCTTTCCTCTGCTCCACTCAGGGAGACTCAGCTAAATTTCTAACAGTTTACCCTACATCTCCTGCGGGTTTCTTTCCTTCTCTTACTCATAGAAGAAGCCCAGTTGCTGCAACTGATAAGCTTCCCACTTTGGCTTCTCTTTCTTTTCTGGCACATTCTTTTGCTTTTTCCAAAAAACTCTTCCAGATTTTGGGGTTTACTTTATTGAGAGAAATGAAATCAATCAAGGTCTGGGTCTGCCCCAAACCTCTGGTTCTTAGAGATCTTGTCCATATTTGCCTCTTTAAATTGGATACTCCCATTCAGGAGACATTTTCTCATCATGCTCTATTGAGTATGTCCAATATTTCTGTGCTTTTCCTCAGAGTCCTAGTTCATTAATTTCTCCAGTGTCCTCTTTGGATACAGGGAATGCTACATCCACATTTTAAAAACGTTTCACTTGGAAATTTACTTAGTAATCCTTTGTATATTTCATGCTGATTTCTATAGTCTTTTCCTGTGTTCCAGAATTCTATTAATGCACAACAAACAGCCCCAACAACAATTATTTTTATTATATCTCATAATTTTAAGAACCAAGAATTGGAAAAGTCTTGGTTGAGTGATTCTCCTGCTCCAAGTGGCATCAACAGAGGTCACTTGGTGATTTTCAGCTGGCAGATGGTTCAGAGAGTCTTAGAAAGCTTCATCATGTGTATGGTACCTTGGGAGCTCCTGAGAGCACTGATCAGGGATCCTATACATAGTTTCTAGAGCATGACAGTCTCAGAGTTATCAAACATCTTATGTGGTAGCTCAGGACTCTGAAAAGAATGTTCCAAGGAGCCTCAGTGGCTTCAAGGTTTCTTTCCCGTCTTTGAAGTCTTAGAACATCAATTCCACCAAGTGCTGGCTTCTATTGGTCACAGAGAGCAGCCCAGATTCAAAAGGAGGAAAATCAGAACATACCTCTTCATGACAGGACTAGCAAAGAGTTTGTGATCATCATTAATCTACCACACTCTGTCAGATCTTCCCACCTTTACAGAATTCTTTTGCATAGGTAGGCTAACCTAGCTGTCTAACTATAGATTCTCTACCTGAAGCTTTAGAAAAAAAGCTTTACTCTATTTCCTGGGCTCCTTCTGAGGAACTCATTCCAGGCTGCTTTTTGAGAGTTTACCTCTCTTGATAAATTTCACTGGGCTCCAGTCATTCTTTTTGGTTGAGAAACAGTTAAAAATCTATCCTCATTTTCACATTTCTTATTTAAAGCAGTTAAATTTCATACATCCCCTTAACTTTCTTATCTCCTTATCCTGATTTTCAATATCTCATTTTCGTTTTTCATATCTGCATGGTCTATCTTTTAAGAAAATATATCTGTTATTCAGCAAATCAGTCTATTTTCTTTATTTTGTTTCTATTTTTTTTCAAGCTCTTCTCATGATATAGAGTGAAGTAAATTTTCTCTAATTTTTCCTTGACTTCCTGAAAGAACTTGGTTTTAGAGACTGTGTTAGTTTGAAGCTGACACCAAGATAGAATTCTGTAAGAGATGCCTGTGAAGGAAAAGGGGAGGAAACAGGAGTAGGGGTGTAAAACTATGTTGCAACTGAGAAAAAAAAAAAAGAACTGAGTAGAAAAAGACTCAGAATTTTCAAGTCAAAGTCACCTGTTAGGGAAGTGCCCTGTCCTGCAGTCATGGGTCTGTGACAATACACCTGCCGCCTGCCGTGCTCAGTCCCAGTGGGGAGCAGCTTAGGGGAAATGCAGCTTTGGCAAGAACATAGTGATGAATCCAGAGCAGAAGCAGTTGAAGCTGTCAGTCACCTCTGATCCTTGCAGCAAGAGCCCTGGCCACCAGAGGGCAGAGCACTGCAGATGCCAATGGACTGCAATTTGCTGAAAGCTAACGAGGCTTTTCAGCTTCTTTGGCTTGATACTTTTCATCTCCACCAGTCCAGGTGAATTCACTGACGGTTGAAAACAGGAAGTCGGATCACAGGGTTAGGGTGCAACTCCACCAGGTACCACATGTGTGACCTTGGTTAGATTTCTTTGTCTCAGTTTTCTCAATTGTGTAATAAAGTTTAGATAAAACTTCTGAGGACCCTTCTAGCTCTGACGTCTTATGATATTTAGGGCCTTGAGGATTTTAGAGGAGTCTTTGACCTTATATCTTCCCAAATTTATGCCTGTGAAAAGGATGCTTATCACTTGTCATTGTCAGAGAGCTGATTCACTGAAACAAATCTGGGGTGTAATTACGGCATATATGTGTATAGACATTAAGAGAAATTATTCTTAGACATAAATTGTCTGATAGTAGCAGGTGATTGCAAAAGACATTGGGTTTGAATTGTTTAATGTAATGTTAATTTGCTTGAAGTGCAAACACTAATCAGGAACAGTAGGTAATTATCATTTAGGTACAGGACCCCGATATACAAAATCTGCATTTTCATGTGAGCATTAGTATCACTTATGTAACTGCTTCCGGTAATGGTGGGGGGATTCTAAGAAATACGTTCATTATAGAGATTTGTAGTGACTAATCTTGATTATTAATTTTACCTTTTGTGGAATAACTTACAAGAGGCATCTATCAAATCTTAGGTAGGTATAATTTTTAAATTTAATG
Source organism: Macroglossus sobrinus (assembly GCA_004027375.1). Classification (NCBI taxonomy): domain Eukaryota; kingdom Metazoa; phylum Chordata; class Mammalia; order Chiroptera; family Pteropodidae; genus Macroglossus; species Macroglossus sobrinus. Next base: position 245,955 of record PVKZ01001405.1, on the reverse strand, counting down.
TAGTTTGATTAAACACACACTTTATCTTACTGTGAGAATTCTATGAGTCTGAATAAAGAAGAAAAAGGAAGTCATTTACCCTGAGCCTCAAACTCCCTTAATTTTAATCATTTTACAGATAGAGAAACTGAGGACTAGGGTGTTTTTACTTCAGTTGCCCAAGATCACAAAATAAAAACTGCTAACAATTTTATTTTGCTTCTCAGTTCCAGGTACCGTTAGAAGTCTTTTATATATATTGACAACCTTAGTAGATGGGTACAACCACCATAAAAGATGGACACTGTTATGTCCACCGTTTTGCAGATGAAGAAACTGAGGCATAGAAGGGATAAATTACGTGCTCTAGGGCACATAGATGGAAGTGTCAGAGCCAGGATTTTTATCCAGGTGCTTTGGCTCCTGAATCCATGCTTTTAACCATTTGTATACTTCCTCATCAACAAAGTATGTTTAAAAAAAAGAGACAAGCTTGGACTAGAACTCAGATATCATTTCCTTTTAAGTGTCTTTTTCGTAACACCAGAGTGAATTAGAAACAAATCCATTTAGTATTTCAAAATAAACGTGGCAACCAAACTTGCAAAACTGGCTGCTCAGAGCACCCATCTCTGAAGGTCTTACTTTCATGAGACCCCAAAGGTGACTCTCCCCAACCTCCATCTCCACACCTCTCAGGAGAAACTCAAGAAACTAGTATTAATTAGCGGATAGAAATCACTTATAATCAGTGAGTCATATACTTCAAAGTAAATGACTGATTATCAAGTGGTTTCAAGATATGTGAAAAGCTTTTTCTCAGAAATAAGCTAAACTATTCTAGGAATAATGTTCTTATTGATAAAATTTCCATTTGCTTCTCTTCCCGGGCCTCCCTGGGTCCTATGTTCAGTCATTCTCAGCCCTTTCACCTTAGATTTAGCTAGCCTTTGAGAACTCAACCTTGACCAGAGTGGCTTTCCTTACTGAGTTTACCCACTCTTTGACAGGACTCCCAGTGTTGCTGTTTTGACTTGGCCAGACACCCAGTGCAAATGTCCCCCCACTCAAGCAGTAAGCCTCTGTAGAGTAGTGTTTCTCTTAACTCAACACCTGAACCCATCACCCAGCTGGAGTTCCCTGTTGGCTAATAACAACCCAAAATAAGCAAATTCTTTGGTCATAGCCGTAGCAACTCATTGGTTTTCAAATTGATGGTTTATTTAACTGCTGGTTTCTGTCCTCCTTAAGAGCCGGTAGCACAATAAAAGGGTACTTGCTGAGACCATTATCAATGTTGAGAGCTGATTTTCTGATCCACTAGAGCAGGGTACATTTGTTGTCCATGCCCCAGGTTTTTGAAACAATCCCATATTTCTGAAATGTAGCTCAGACCCCATACTGACTCATGTCTTTCCCAAAGTTAGAACATCATCATCCCATAGTGAAGTGGTGAATGGGGCAGGATTATAGATTCTAGGGGCCTTAGAGTATGGACCCATTGTATTTCATTAAAGAAGATGAGCACAGGGTAAGTGAGAAGGAGTAACCATCAAACTGCTCTCTTTTCTTAGGCACTGGTGAGAAAAATTGATGCCTCTGACAATATCTACACCACAGAATCCACTACTGGAAACTTGTTCAGCCTGACACAGGAGGGGGCTCCCTTGTGCCGTATCATAGCCAAGGTAAGTTTCTTGGTTGGAGGCCAAAATGAGAGGCCTGGGGAGACTGAGAGGAAGCTGCTTTAGTGGGAACAGCTGACTCAGGAAGTTATCCTGACTTGATTCGCTTGTTATATGACCTTGGAAGAGTGACTTCTCTTCTCTGGGCCTTGGTGTCTCCATCTTTACTAGTGGCCAGCCCTCTCACTCATTCCCTACTTGATGTCTCAGTGCCCTCAGTTCTGTCATCTTTCTTCATGTAAGATGCCTATTATAAATATCAATGCTCCTTCCAATCTCCACATATCCCACCAAACCCACACCGAATATATCCCCCAAATCTAGTTCTTGGCTACATCCCAAAAATGTCTGCAGCCACTCCAATACTACATGAGAGGAAGACACAATTGAAAAAGACAGTGATTTTCATCAATTACAATGGGAGTTATAATTTATTAGCTTTGTGGTCAATTCGTCTCTGCACTTGAAGTCCAAACATTGAGGTCAAATACAGGCAATTGGTAGCCTGAGGACTAGGGTCTGTTTTGTTTTTATTTTTTTACTCGAGAAATGACCTCACCACTGGAGATAGAGCCAGTTATCTAATTGGGAATAAATTCTGTTCTTCAATAGACTTAAGATACCAGTCACAGGAAGATGCTCCAGCTTGGTGGTTCCTAGTCCTGACTCTATATCACAACTGGTCTGGGAGTTTTCGGAAAACACAGACACTTTAGTTTCCACCCAAGGTTTACTGAGGTCTTGCAGTAAGACAGGGGAAATGACATTTGAACAAGCTCTACAGGTGATTTGGAGGCATGGCCAGACTATCAGCATCACTGATCTAAGCCCTGAAGGAAACCTAAAAGAAAAGGGTATCTTGCCAGGGGAGAAAGAAAGTATATATCACAGCAATAGCTGATGTTCAAATGTTGCTGTCCACTGTGCTTAATGCCTTACATACATTGCTTCTTTTTGATCACAAAACCATCCTATGAAGTAGGTACCGTGTTGTTCCCATCTGTAGTTGAAGAAATTATTCGAGGAACTTCCTTAGGGCCCCACAACTGATAAAGAATGGAGTTGGAATTAGAACTTAAAACTTTTTAACTGAGTTTTTGCTTCTAAAGCTCATGGTGTTGACTTCTGATTCAATCCTTGGGCCTTCAGGTTCTTGGGCCAAAGTGTGACTCAGAAGTTCTCAACCCTGTATACACATTAGACTCATAGGGAGTTTTAAGAATGTTCTGATTCAAATTTAATTGGTCTGGAATGTGGTCTGGGGTGGATATTCTATCATTTTGTGTGATTCTAATGTGCTTCTCGGGTTGGGACCACTATCTTTCAGAGAGTGATTTAGGTTTGGTTTAACTTAGAAAGCTGTGGTATTGTTGGGGCAAAGGGGATGGAGAGGGTAACGTCAGGTCTGCCCTCTCCAAGGATTCTGTGATCCAGTCATTCAGCTTGATTAAGAATGTTGACTCTGTAGGGTCTGTCTTGGTGCTGTGGGGACAGAGAACTGCTCTAACTTGGTGCTGGAACTGGCTCAATGTCAGGTCAATGATTAACTTCAAACAGAAATTAGCTGACACTCTTTTGGAACAAGGACTATTTTCTTCTTTCAAAATAAATTGCAAATATTGGCTTTGGGTTTGGGCCCCAGATGTGGATCTGAGGAATGAAAGGGGCAAGGAACTTTGCTGAAAGTCAGCCTGGGGCCTGAAGTCTTTTTATGTTTTGAAAAGAATGGCCTTAAGAGTTTCCTGGGAAGAAAACTTTGCTGAAGATCTTTTTCTGTTCCAGGGCCCAGGCACTCCAAGCTCTGTCTCCATGTGCTATAGGCAGCCCCTATTGCCTGCCTGCATTTGTACTTGGCTTTCAGAAAAGTAGAAAAAGGTCTAAGCGAAAGATGATGCTAGTCTTTTCTAGGGAGCAGGACTTACCACTAATATTCATCCGAAGCATTTCCAGTGGTAAGAGAGCAGGGCTGAAAGCCCTGGGCTGGGACCCCTCCTCAGTTCTTTTTAACTGTTATCCACCCCAAAACCAGCCCTGGGCTCTCAAGAACTATAACCAGTAGTTGTCTAAAGATTTGGTTGGTCCTTTGAATGTGGACATGGGCCACATACAATCAGAACCTGCCCAAGGGAATATGCATGTCTCATTGAATATTAACAATAACTATATGAAAAATGACTGTTTATTGATTGCTTTCAATGTGCCAGGTCCTGTGCTGGGCATGACCCATACAATTATCATATCTTGTCTACATGCACTTCTCTGAGACAGGTGTCAGTGACCCCAGTTTTACAGAAAAGGACACCAGGACTCACAGTCGTTGAATACCTTGAGCAGCTGAAACCTAAAAACACGTTTGTTCAGTCCTGGAGTCATTTCCATTTAACTAGCTCAGTTGGCTCAGAAATTTAGAGCACTTCCCTTTCCAGGCAAAACTCCTGCTTTGATAATTCTGGCTCCTTCTTAAACAGGATTTTCTCTTCTCTGCTCTTGGTACACCATGCAGTGGTCGGCTTGCCCACATCAGGCCTGAGGCTGAGGAAGGCTGGCATTGGGAGGCATCAGCTAGAGTGGGAAAGGAAAAGGAGAACCTGGGATTTCTAAAGCTCTAGAAGTAGTTAGTTTTGATGATGGTAGTGGTGATGGTAGCTATAGTAGTAGTAGAAATTGAAAAATAAACATTTATATAGCACTTGCTATGTGCTAGACAGTTCTAAGGGCTTTCTATATAATAATCTATCTAAACCTCATACTCTGTGGTAGCTATATCTATCTGCATTGCAGAGATGAGGGAGCTGAGACAGTGAGGTCACATGGCTAGTAAGTGGCCGAGCCAGAATTTGAACCTGTCTGTTGGGCAGCAAAGGCTATGCTCTTAGTTACTGTTATGTACTGCCTCCTCCTCCTCTTCCTCCTGCCTTCCTTTTCCTTTTCAAATGTTTCCTCCCTTTGCCTATTTATCACCTTCCACATCCTTCATTATTTAGAGTCCTTTCTATACGTCAAACATTATGTTAAGCTCTCTATTCATCATGTCATTATTACTTCTGATAATCTTAGGATGGTTATCATTATAATTCCCATTTAAGATGAGGAAACAGAGGCTCAGAAACAAAGTCATACACATTCAGTGCAGAACTGGGATTTTAACTGAATCTGCTGACTCCAGAATCTTAATCTCAACCTTCTCATGTCTTTGATCTTTGGGAGAGAGTGGACAGAAGGTTGAAGTAGAGAGAAGATTCAGTGATGGTTTCCATCTTTCTAGCCTGGAAGGTGGTGAGACTAGTTCCTCCAGTGGAATCACTGTGTTTGGGTATCTATTTTTGACAGTGACACAGGGACTGGGATTCTCTGGTATACCCTGCACAACATCCTCACTGTCAGTGCTCAAGAAAGGTGCAACACTGTCATGGATGTGGGGAAGTTCTCCCAAGTGGCCTTTCCCACGCACCTCTATGGGGCTCAGTGTGGTCTGTCTCTGGGTCTTCTATCCATCTAAGCTGCATCCATCTGACATCTGACTGCCTGTCTGAGGCCTGTCAGCTCGGCCTCTTGGGTTTCTGTTCAGGCCAAGGACAAACCCAGTCTTCCCTATGATGGTGGTAGCAAACCCCATCCTTTTCTGAGTGCAAAGCAAAGAAAATTCCCTTGTGCTTTGTTGAAATTACCCTGCACCCCATCTCCTTTATGACTCTTCCCAGCACTGATCTATACACCCCACAGTGGCATACTCCAGTTTTATGACAGCTTATCCCAAGTCTGTCTGAATAATGCACACAATATACAGCTGGGCGCTGAGCCTGGAGCTTTCTATAAAATTAAACAAGCTCCAGCCAACAGTAGGATTCTGCTAGCTCAGGCGATTCCTGGCTTACGCTAAGATGAGTGCCACTCTTGGGTCCTCACTGAGGGTTTCAGGGTGGTCCATGCCACTAGTCCATCTCACTTTTTCACTGCCTCATTCACCCTCTCCTTCCCACATATTTCAGTCCTCGAGACACCCTTCATAAAGGTATGAGATACTCTTCTAACCAGGAAGCCTGCCAGAGCCTGCCCCTCTGGCTGTCGAGAACTGGGTGTGAGGCCCTTTCATATACATGAACTCAGTTACTCCCCAAAAAGCTCGGTCATGTTGCTGTCATGCCGCCATTTTTGGCCAAAGTTAACCCAGTTGCAGAGCTGGATTTGAACCAGAACCCCCTCAGTTCGGGTTCAAAATTCCCCACTCCCTTCCTCTCCCAGTAACTAAAAATGCTAAGAAAGCCATTTTTCACAGGCTTGGGAAAGGATGTAATGAAAACCCAATGCAAATGGGTGCAGAGGCTTAAATATAGTTATGCTGGGCTCAGTGCTTCCTGAGCCAAAGGCCTGTGTTGATCCTGGCACTTGGCCTGCGTTCTTTGGCACCAATTCTTTGCCGTCGGTTCCAGACGTAAATTCTATCTATCTATCTATCTATCTATCTATCTATCTATCTATCTATCTGTCATCAATCATTTATTTATAATACCTATTTATCTCTTTTATCTTTGATATCTATCTACTATTCATCTATCTCTATCATTGTACATATATAAATAACATTTTACTATTTATGATTAAATATAAATACACATGTATATATACATACATACATACATATAAAAACACACATATATAAACATCTACATCTAAAAGGAGGTCATCAATAACCAGGAGGGCTGGCTGGGGAGACTCCTGTTTCTTTTCTTTTCACTTTAAAGAGTAATTTGATTTAACTTCAGTGACTCTCTTTGTAAGATCTTTATGTGAAACCCTCATTAGATGTCCCAGGAACTGTGGGAAAGTAGGAAGCCAGGGATGAAAGACAATGGAGGAAGAAATCAGAGGGAGTAAGTGCCTTGTTCCATGCCAGAGCATGTTTTTATCAGAGCGATGATGTGCATTTAAAATCAGAGCGCTTCTCTTTCATGCTTCTACAACCCCCTTAGAATATGTTAAAAGTGCCTGCTCTGTGCCACTCTAACTCTATAGCCCCCTACCCATTTCACTGCACTTTATCCAGATTTCTTCCTGCTGTTAAAATGGTCTGCCTTCCCATGACTCATTTTGTCTGTCAGACTATGAGTCAGGATGGACAGGGACTGAGGCTATGTTGCTCAGTGCCCAGCATGGTGTCTGGCACGTAATAAGCCATTAATATGTTTTTGGCTGCATGAATGAATTCACTAGCCCTAGATATGCCCCTTTCCCACCAAATAAACTACCCCAAAAGGAAGTAGGGATATAAGAGTTAAAGATCACACTTAGCTATTTATAAAATTTCAGAAATTATAAACTTTTCCAGAATTGGACATTTTCATTTTGGTCCTTGTAGTGCTAAGCAGTAAAACTCTGAGGGTGAAAAGAGCCCTACACCTATCTTTATGGGGTGCCAGTGAAGGGATGACCTGGGATATAGAACTTTTTTCAGTGAGTCTCTTCTGGGCCACAATGGTTATTGCTTCCTCTTCCAATTGCTTATTCATTATCCTTTCAATCTCACAGCTAGACCCCCAGAACCTGAAATGGTGTCTGGTAGTAAGTGCTCAGTACATTTTTTATTGAGGGTTCTCAAAAATCACACCAGGAATGGTCAGAACTCACCTTCTTCTTATTGTAATATTGTCTCAGTTTGGGGAACAGACTGCAGTGGGCTTACTTAGAACCAGGAGTGGTGAGATTAGAGCAAGTATCCCTTAGAATCAAGTTCAGATCACTTGCTCGCACATGTATTACGGCTGCCAGCTCTCAAGGAAGAGGGCAGGAGGAAACAGGGCAGAGCCCACAGTGGTGTGGCCACCAGTTTTCTGGGTGCCAGGTTGAGTCACCTTCATGCTCTTTTGGCTCTCTCTGAGAGTTAAGGGGCTCCAGTGATTTTTATAGAATAAATACAGCTATTAGGATAGGTGCCTCACTCCCAGACTTCTCCTGGGAAGCCTCCACAAGTAAAGGTGTTTCCATGAACGGCTCTCACAAAAGGAGAGAGCTCATTCTCAAGAGCTGGGCCCATCCTAAAGGGTTTTTGTTTTATTTTGTCTGTTTGTTTACCATCTCGAATGAAGGGGTGAAAACAAAGATGATGGGAATTTGGGGTAAATTCTTTCACCCATCTGAACTTCAGTTTTTTTCCCATCACAAAATAGGAATAAATTATAGTATTGACTTATATAAAACTTCTTTTTTGTGTGACCACCATGATGATTGTGAGGATCTGAGAAATAAGTAAAGGGTGGTTGCTGGACATCTAGGCTTGTATTCTCACCTCTAGCTTCAGACTTGTTTCAGACCCTATCTCAGATGTCCCAGGCTTGCTCCAGGGCAGGCCGCTGGGAGGGAGTTGCTGGGTGTCTGGTAGCCATTTGGAACAGAATTGAGCCTGGCTCTAGCAAACATCCTACCCTGGCCCTTAGGGCTCCAGCCCCAGAGCACCTGGGGACCATCCCTCCAGTTTGGGCTATCAAGGGAGACATTATTTCTGGAGCTAGCATTTCACTGCAGCATGCATGTGAGGATGGGAGTGTGTGTGTGTGTGTGCGTGTGTACGTGGACTTCAGTTTTTTTCCTATTACCTTCTAGGTTCTCTGCGGGGTGCCCTATAAATTGGACTGATTAACAAGAGAAAAGTAAACAGAAGTTTATTAGCATGTGAATTGCGCTTACACATGGGAGCACTCAGAAATGAATAACTCAGAGTTGGTTAGAATTTGGGCTTATGCAAAGGAATAGTACATTTTTAGTGAAGTAATAAGACAAAGGAAGAGGACCTGTGTCTCTGAGCTAGCAAACTGTAGGAAGGCAATTAAATGGGAAACTAATTGTAAATAAAGGCTGGAAGTAAAGTTTGTTATGTAGATTCCTCTGATGCCATCTCCAAGGTGATAAAGGCTCCAACATTGACTTGGGGATTACCTTTTGTCCTTCCTAAAAGACAGGAGAGGGAGGACAACTTTGTAAATTATGTTCTGCTTTTAGGCAAATAGGAGGATGGTAGAGAGTTTGTATCTGCTTCTTCTCAATTGCCTTCAGCTCAAAATAATCTTTACGTTAAAGTTTCATATTTTGAGGTGCCGTATTTCGCCACTGTTACGAAGTGCACCCGGACAAGATGACCTCAGAGCCGAATTAGAACCAAAAAGAAAATTTTATTATGAATTCGAATCCGGGCTCAAGCCTACACTGACGCAGCAGCGAGAACAAGAGCCCCGATCCTAAGCATGGGGTTCCTTATATTAGGTTTATGGTGGGCTAACTTTGCGTGCGGGACAGGTTGCAGTTCCTTATTGGCTAACCATATGGCCTGATTATGGCCTGACCTTTAAGCAAGCAAACAGGATGTATGGGCAGAGAATTCCGGCCCTTGGTTGGAGGGGATTGCAGTCTACCTTGCTGGGGGAATTTAAAATTTTCCATTCTGCCATCTTAGATCTTACATCGCCATCTTAAATACATAAGTTCTCATGACCCATTACAGCCACCTTATAGACACAACAGCATACCTGCCGAGGGATGTCAATTAATTTGAGTCAGCCACAAGGAAAGGCCACACCATGAGGTCATGTGATATTTTCTTTTCCTTGGCAGGAGGGTGGAGTCGTTGCTCTCTTCAAGGTCTGCCGGCAGGACAGTTTCCGGTGTTTGTACCCCCAGGCGCTCCGCACACTGGCCTCCATCTGCTGTGTGGAAGAGGGGGTCCACCAGCTGGAGAAGGTGAGTGTAACTGGCTGGCTGGTGGCTTGCAGTCCAGAACAGGGTGGGTAGGTGGAGGAAAAGGCCTCCTGGTGGCCGTCTGGGTTTCTTCATAGAGCATGTCCCTCAAGTCCCTCCTTTTCCTGAGCATCATTCAGATGAGGCTGCTGGGATCTTGACTATGGGAGTTAATGAAGATGTTAAGAGGACAGAGACTGAGGAACTCTGCCAGGAAAGGCATGGCCCAAAGGGGCACTTAGCACTTCCTGGTGGAATGACCAACAGAACCCAGTGGGTAGAACAGAGCAAGAGGCAGGAAGTGGGGTGGGGAGTGGTGTCAAAGTTCAGGGCAACTGGTTCTTCACTCATGGTAGGACTCTGGCAGAAGGTGGAGGATCCAGCTCCTCCGGGGACAGAATGGTCAAGAGTAGAAGGAGCACTGGGTGCCCTGGCAAGCCAGTGGGGGCTCCACCGAGACTAGAGACTGGAGAGTTGGGATAAGGGAAAGTAAAGCCCAAGTACAAACATATGCCGGGTCAACACGACATAAGGATGCGCTGGCTTAGAGGGAAGGTGGTCTCTGGTAGGATAGGTGCTTCAGCTCCAGACCAAGCTAGAGCAATGTGACTAATTCCAGCCACCACCACAACCACCTGACACTACCACCCATTCCAGGTTGTGGGGCTGAGGCTTCTCCTCCACCAGGACCTGAGTGGGTCTGAGTTTGCAGATGGCTCCCCAGAGATGTTAGCCAGGAGGATTGGGGAAGCTAGGGCTGACATTTGGGGCAAGTTTTAAGGAAAGATGCTGAAATGTTTTTGTGTGTGTGGAACAGAGGTAGAAAGCCTGGTGTGTCCTAGTGACAATTGTGGTGCTTGCAAGGTTGGGGGTAGGAACCTTGAGTCTGTTCCTGTGACAGGTCTACATGGGGCTGGGCAAGCAATTGCTTCCCTTACTCTGCATCGTGTGCCACAGCCAGGTCCTGGCTGCCCAGAAAACCTGTGCACCCAACCCCAGCTTCTTCATTTTGGTCTGGACTGTCAGACAGATGGTTGTCTTACTTTCCACCCTACCCCTTTCCAAATCTACTCAGGTTACCAAACAGGGTCACAAGATCATGGGCTCAGAAGATGCTCTTAGCTAGGGATGGAGGAATCTGCTCATTTTACAGATGAGAAAGCTGTGGCTCAGAATGAAGAAATAATTTGTCTGACATCACACAGCAAGGTAGTGAAGGAGCAAATGCCACCCTCTGGACAGAGTGCCCCTTCCCAAGGGGTCAGAAGTCTTTGTATGTGTGTGCTTGCCTAAATGGCAAACTGGAGGAGGGGTCAGTGATGTGATAGATAGACAACAGATAGTCTCCATGAAGTAAATGAATCAAGCAAGTCCAGAATCATTTGCTGAACATTCCTCTCTTCTTTAAAAAGTTTTTTCTTTGGACAGTGGAAAACTGGCCAGACATGGTTTGTTTCTCCTCTTCTTTCATGCTGGTTGGCAGCAAGAATGAAAGAAGAAAAAATAAGGGGCTAGAATCACCAATCCTACAAAAGTAGTGGATTTCTTGGCTACAGAGAGTTTGCAGAGCAGCAGGAAAATTTCAGTCTAGAGAAGAAAAACAGCAGGTTTTTGTTTGTTTGTTTGGGTTTGTTTTGTTTTGTTTTGTTTATTTTAAAGCTAAAAACCTGTACAGGAAGGCTGGAGGCAATTTTTTCAGTTTTCCTTCCTGATGTTCCTTTAAAGCCAGAATACATCTTTATCAGGCCAGGTGGGCAACCTGTCCTGAGTGTCAGACCCTGCCCAGCTAAGCCAGAGGACAAAGGGAACACTCCACACCTGAGGGCTTACTAAGCATCCTCTCTCACACACATTCCTTCATTAACTCACCAGATCCTGTAAGGTGAGCACTGTTCACATCTCCATCTTAAAGACAAGGAAGCTTAGTCTCAGCCAGTTGAAGTGACTTGCCTAAAATCACGAGGTAAGTTTTGGCACCAGAATTTGGACCCAGTCTGCTTGAGTCTAATACCTCACTGCCTTGCTGGTTAAATGCTTTCAGAGCACTAAAAAAGTGCCTGTAACTAAAACCCTAGGCTACCTTGCTGCTACTGGCCAGTGTGCTGCTCCCCACCACACACCCAGTGCAGGAGAAGGTAGCTCTGGGCATTGCCCTCTCCAGGTCAGATTTCTTTCTACACACTGGTAACTCTCATTGCTGTCAGAGATGTTTCAGGAGCATCACAGAGTGGGAGCAAGAGTTGCCTGAGAAGAGCTCCTGTGTGGTCAGAAAGAGCAACTACATTGTGCAATAGAGCTTGCAGAAGTGGCTCCACATGCATTCTCATTTCATCTGATGCTTGCCTTGAGTGTGCAAGCATCCCCAGTGTACATATAAAGAACCCAAGGCCTAGAGAAGTGAAATGACTTATTGCACAGAATCACACAGCATGTAATTCATTCATTCAGCAAATATTTATTGACTATCTGCTATTTGCCAGGCAATATTTTAGATGCTGAGAGTACAGCAGCGAACAAAGCAGGCTAAACTCCTTTCCTCACAGAGCTTACATTCTAGTGCAGGGGTGGCAAGTGATGGCCTGTGGGCCAAAGTCAGCCCACTGCCTATTTTGGTATATATAGCTCATGGGCTAAGAATGTTGTTGTTGTTTTTCCAGTTTTAAATGATTGGAAAAAATCAAAAGAATAATAACATTTGTGTCACATGAAAAAAAATTTGAAATTCAAATTTTGAGCCACAAAGTTTTATTGGACACAGCACATGCTCATCTGTTTAGGTTGTCTACGTCTGCTTTCATACTACAATAAAATTGAGTAACTGCAAGAGATCATATGGCCTGCAAAGTCAAAAATATTTGCTATCCGGCCCTCTACAGGAAATGTTTATTCACCCCTGTTCTATCAGAGAATGAAAATACCATGACAATAATGATAAACAGAATAACTAACATTTCAAATACTTGCTTTGGGAAAGTACTTTGTTAAGTCCTTCCTGTCACTGTGTCATTTAATTGTTAATTCACTGGTGCTATTATTATGCCCACTGTTTATAGAAGGAAGAGAGACTCAGAGATCTGAAGCAACTTGCTCAAAAGCACACAGCTAATAAATGGCATGGCAATGGTTTAATTTCAGCTCTGCTGAGACATGCAGACCCAGGGCTGAAAGTCCATATTGGGAGGCCACTCTCTTTTCCTCTTCATCTAGGAGGGGTTCTAGAGACATCCAAGAAGGGCCTAGGTGTCCCATGCTCTCTGTCCCTCCCTCAGTCCTGACCATGCCTGCCCCCTTCTGTGACCTGGGCTGCTGAGCACTGTCCTCAGCTGCTCTGGTGAGGTCTGCCATTGTCAGTGTTTACGGTGGAAGGTGAAGTCCATGGACAGGCTGGATGGTAGTAACTGCAGCAGGATATGTGTGGTGAAAGCAGGGTGTGGCAGTGCCCAGGGGCTCTTGCTAGTTGCCCACTCACCAGGCAGGTTAATGCCCTAATTAGATAATGTCAAAATTCCAGCTTCCCCTGATTTATTGGCCTGGCCTCCTTGCTGAAGCTCACTTAATTAATTGGCAATGAGAAATTGTTCTAGTTTTGGTGAAATTCATCTTTGTCATGTGACTCCCCCTACTTTCCTCCAGCCTTGAAGAGGTTCATTAAATCATATGTAGACTTCAGCATGGGAGGTGTGGGTCTAGTCAGGTCACCAGACACCCCCATCCATCCCCAGGCCTGCTACGTGATGCCTCAGCTCCATCAGGTTCGGGGCATTTGTGTGGTCATAGATTTAGTTGTGGTGTCATTCACTCATGTCAAGTCATTTAGGCATCTGCTTCTTCTTTCCTTCTGTCACAGGTCAGTCACTTTTAACTCACTCACTTACTTGATCACTCACCCAGTCCATTACCATCCAATCACACTTTGGTTGTGAAGCAGCCTAGCCTGGTGGAGAAATCATGGCCTTAGAGAGTCAGGCTCTTCTGGGTTGGAACCTCACCTATGAACTTGGACATGCTACACTGAGTAAGTTTTTAACTTACCAGAGGTGCAGTTTCTTCAATTAAATGACATGATAAAATCCACCTTCCAGGACTTTCAGAGAAGACCAGATGTGCAGTAACATGGTGTCTGGTACACAGTAAGCACCCAATAAGTGGTAGCTAATATGATTGCAGCAGGTACGGTGCTAATTGCTAGAGTTTTGAAAATCAATGGCCTCTGACTATTGTGGTGTCAAATAGTTGTTGGACTTACTATGGTGGTCATTTCTTTTGGTATATAAATGTTGAATAATATGGTGGACAACTGAAACTAATGCAATATTGTATGTTAGCTGCATTTTGATAAAAATCTCTTACAAAAATCATTGGCCTTGGGAAGATTACCATCTGGTAGAGAAGCAGCATTTTGGCATGCCAGCAGGAGGAGCTAGCATGGTCAAAGATGCTGCCCAGTGTGCAGTGTGGACAAGTTTGGTATAGCTGGAGCATGAGTCCTCACAATCTTTCCATTTTACAGATGAGGAAACTGAGGCTTAGAGCCTGTGTTCCCTCAGCTTATGAATGTAGGGCTTGTATTCAGACCCAAGTCTGGCTGGTTCTAAAGCCTGTGTTTTTTACATTGTGCAATGCTGGGCCTTCTGAGGTGAGGACTGTAGGGGAATGGCTCCCTGGAGCCAGGCTTCCGTCATTGGCCTTGGTGGGGAGCAGCGATAGATACTCTCCAAAGAGGGGCAAAATGTCAAACATGGTAACGGACTCTCCAGAGGTATCTGGAGGATGCTTCTTTCTTTTTAGAGGTCTAGTTCACACTGGGCCACTGCCTCCCCACCATAATGTTCCTCCTGGAACAGCAAGTTTCAGGAAGTCCATCCTACCTTCCCTGTGTCCTTGGCAGACAATCACCTTTCATTCCCCAGTCCCCTGGCTGGGCTCTGGGGAGGAGAGACAAGGAGCTGTGTTCCCTGCCTCCCAGGATGGCTGAGCAGGGAGAGGCCTAGCAATACACAAAGTGGGCACACCTGTCCCATGGCTGTCAGAGGCCACAGGCCTGCGGTACCACTTCTGCCTGGGGTGCTGGTTCAGGCAGCACTACAGAGTCAGTGGAGATGGTCCCAGAAGGTCAGGGAGGAGCTCCCAGGCAGGCCAGGGGAAAGTGGCCTTAGCAGAGGCAGCTGGCCTGGTCAGTGGGCCAGTAGAGTTTTAAGTCTTTTAGGAGTTCCATGTTCAGTGATTTGGGGGAGCCCAGAAAAGGAGGCAGTGTTCTCTAGGCTCACTTTAGAAAGGATGGGAGAAAGGAAATGAGGGCCAAGGAGGAAGTGAGTGCCCTAGAGCCACACAGCCCAATGAGAATGGATGGATTTCTGTCTTGGTGGCCAAGTGACCCAGCCTGCCTGGACTGGTCAGAGCAGCCTTTCTGGAGGACTAGAGCTAGGAAGGTAGACTGGCATTACAATAGGAAAGACTGCAGGGTTAAGAGAGGCTGAAAGGGGCAAGGGAGCAAGTCACTCCTCTCTGAACCTCAGTTTTTGCTTTATAAAATGGGGAAGTGGCTAATGGGATGGCCAAGGCACTGTTTGTGCAGGGGCTGGGGTTGGACAGGGCCAGGGTGTAGGATGGGATTGGAGAGGCACTGGAGTTAGACTGGGTGCTCTGGTCCAGGTGGGAGGCTGGCGATCTAAGGGACAGGAACTTACAGGTCTAGGGCCATAAGGGGTGTGGGGGGTATGAACTCTAAGCCCAGTGCTCAGACAGCCTAAGGAAACCTCCAAGAAAGTTCTAGTAATTGCCTCTTCCAGCCTTGAGACCAGAGACAATCTTACTTTCAACAGAGCTTCCTTTTATTCCCATCCTCCTCCTTCTTATTTAATTTTTTCAAATAAGGCTTTCACCCTTTGCTGAAGCCAAGGGGAGAGTTTAATGAAAATTGATGGAGAAATTAAAGAGGAGCAGGGAGGCAGGGGAGGAGGGCTCACTTTCAAGGCTGAGGAGAAAATCATCAATGGCCAGAAATGAGAAAACTGCTGTCTGTCTCCCTTACTCTCCACCCCTGTTTCCTGGGGCAGCTTCTTGGGACTGAAATGCCCTGATATCTGAAGGGCCAAGCTGAAGACAGGGAGGCCTGGATCTGGCTATTGAAGTCACAGAGACCCTGGGGGGTGATGGGGAGGCTCTGACACTCCAGCTGCTATTTTACAGAGTTTTCTCTCCATTGCCTGCTCCCTGTAGGGTTGCAGATGGTCAGAAATATGTAATATTTGCAAAGAAAATGTTAACTGATATTTCTTATTCTTTTGCTTACGTGCTCCTCACAATCATTTTGTGAGGAAGGCGGGGAGAGATGGTTGTACCCATTTCACAGAAGAGGAAGTTGAGGCTAGAAGGCATAGAGACAGTGGGAGAGACAAGGCTGGGCTGAAACCGCATACTTTTGCTTCTAGCCATAGATTTAGTTTGCTATAACTCCCTCACCACCCCACCCCCAACTGAAAGAGACATGGTATGCAGACCCCAGGGCAAGGCAGCTTACTTCATCTTGACTGAGTCAGTTCTAATATGTAAGTAGGGCTGGGTGGGGAGAGAGGAGCTATGATGCCAGGCAAGAAATCTTTTCTTAATTTGACTTGCAGCCCCTTCTTTACCTAGGAGTAGCTCCTGGAGAGGGAGAGAGAGAGAATGCATCTGAATAGAGATTCCAGATGCCTCCTCACTCCTTTTGGCTTAAGTTTATCGGCTTACCCCACCACTCATGCTTCCAGGCACAGGCCTTCAGCTGCCCTGAGCATAGACTAGGACTGTGCAGAGAACCCTAGGGTGCCAGGTGAGCTGTCTGTGCTGTGACTGAAGGACAGGGCGACTGGAGCAGGGACTGCCAATGTCACCTTTTCCAGCCCAGCAAAAGGATTTTCTAAAGTGAGTGTGGCTCATTCATTCCCCATTGCCAGCCAAGTCATTCAACCTCATCCATCCGCCTTGAGGGAGGCGGCAGTGGGCGGGGGGCGAGGGGCGAGGGGCGGGGCGGGGAGTGTAGGAGGGAGAGGAGTGGACTTGAATAAGGCCCGGATGTGAAGAGGGGAGAACAAAATTAGGTACACTGCCCTGCCTCCCTGGCTTCTTCCCGCGAAGATTCATGCTGAGATTACAGGCCAGTATTGTCCAAACTGAAGGAAGTCCCGGCTGGCTTTGGGGCTGCACCCCATGTGCAAGGTGCAACCTGCGTTTGGAAACGCGTGCAGCGGTCGGGGCAGCTTGAGTCCTAGGTTGCAGCCCCAGGTGTAGGCTCCGGGTCCCCATGCTCTGTGCAACAGCGGCCTCTGGTGGACAGAAGTAGCAGCGGCAGCCCTGCCGTGCTTCTTGAGGCTGTTTTTCCTGGAGCTGGCAGGCTAGTCAGCTCTGGCTAGGAATCAGGGGTTAGGGCCAGTGTGTCCTGTATGTGTCCTATAAGTGTGTGTTGGAGGAAAGGTTGCAAATTCAAGGCAGCAAAGTATACTTCCTACTAAATCAGGCTTTTCCAGGAGGAGAATGTGGATACAACTTGTAATCTAGTAGGTCTCCAACTTCTGGGCTTCCTCAGCAAGTCTGACACGTGCCTTCTTGGAGTAGAACCCTTCCTAAGCCTCCTACTTCTCACTGGAAAAAACCTAAACCCCTCAGCCTGGCAGAGCTGAATGAGCTGCCTCCAGCACATTGCCCTTTTGGTAAGCAGGCCTGGGTGCCATGCCCATTTATACCACTTGCTCACTACATGCTGACTTTGCACCCTTGCAGACCCCAGCCTCATCATGTGATGAGGTGGAGTGATAAACCTTGACAGGGAGAGGGAAGGATGGTGAGAAAGAAGAAGAAATTTAGGAATCAGAGAGGTAAGGAGTATGGAAAGACACACGCAGATAATAAACGTGTGTCTCCTTTGGGCTTAAAAAATCTAAGTAGGTAGTATATAGCTGTGAGATGATTGGACCTGCAGTGCCCTGATGGAGACCTGCTTAAGGGTGTAGTGATTTCTAATTTTCATTTTTCTGATGAGTAATAATTTTGAGCATTTTTCTATATTCTTATTGACCATTTGGTTATCTTCTTTTGTGAAATGTCTGTTGGAAACTTTGCCATTAAAAAAATGAGTTGTATGTCTTTTTCTTATTGAATTATAAACTTTAAAAAATATATCCTACATATGAGCCTTTTGTCAGATATATGTATTGAGAATATATATTTTCATCCAGTGGTTTGTTTTTTCACTATCATATGGTATCTTCTGACGAATAGAAATTCTTAACTTTGATTAAGTTCAATTTATTGATCTTTTCTTTTGTAGTTAGTGCTTCTTGTGTCTATTTAAGAAATGTTTCATTATTTCCTAAAATAATGAAAACAGTATACTCTAGGAGCTTTATTGTTTTACCTTTCACATTTAGTTCTATGATCTATTTAAATTAAAAAATTTTAGATGGTGTTCAGTATTGAGTGTTTTTCATATGATATCCAACTGAGCCAGCACCATTTATCAAAAAGACCATCTTGGTCTATGGCCATGCCACCCTGAATGTGCTTGATCCCATTTGATATTGGAAGCTAAGCAGGGTTGGGCCTGGTTAGTACTTGAATGGGAGACTGACTACCTGGGAATACCAGGTGCTGTAAGCATTAAAAAAAAAAAAAAAAAAAAAAAAAGACTATTTTTTCACCACTGAATTAAAGTGGTGTCTTTGTTCTGGGTAAAGTGATATATTGTTTCTGGCCTTTTTCTATTCTATTAGTTTTTTTTGTTCATCCTTGTGCAAATATGGCACTGAGTTCCTGTGGTCTTTCATAATTTTTGATATTTACTAGCATAAATCCTACAATTTTGTTTTTGTAAAATTATCTTGATAATTCTAATTTTTTTTTTACATTTCTATGTACATTTTAGAATAAACTTGTTAACTTCAACAAAAACATCTGCTGAAATTTCAATTGGGATTTCTATAAATTAATAAATAAATTTTGGGATAATTGACATCTTAAATACCATATGGTGTTCCAATGAGTAAATTCGGTGTACTTCTCAACTTTTATAGACTGTCATTAATTTCTCTCAGCAGTGTTTTGAGTTTCAGTATCGACATCTTACACATCTATTTTAGACTTATTTCTAGGTATGTTTTTATGCTGATGTGTTATCTTTTATTTTCTAATTGTTGCTAATCATAGAAAATACAATTTTAAATATTGTATCTAATGACCTTGCTAAAATCACTTATTAATTTTAATGATGTAGATTTTATTGGATTTGGATGGTGTACAAATGTACATGATTATGAGATCTATAAATTATGACAGCTTTGCTTCATTTCCAATCACCATACCTCTTTATTTCTTGTTCTTGTGTTGTGGCTAGGGCCACAGTGAAATGTTAAATAGGAGTGGTGAAATGGATATCTCTGTCTTGTTACTGAATTCAGGGAGTAATGCTTTTAGTATTTCTTTCACTATTACACTGTCAAGTGTGATGTCGCTATATTTAAAGATTAGAGAACTGGGGCTCCGGGAATGTAAGGAACTTTCTCATGTTACCATGTCAGTAAGTAGCACAACTGAGTTGTGAAGCCAGGCTTTTCTCACTTTTAAGGTTGTATAACTTCCACTGTGCCACAGGTACCTCTAGAAGAGTGACTCTCCATTAGAATTACTTGTAGAATCTTTTAAAAAAATCTTCAAAAATAAAGACTCCACCTCAGACCAATTAAATCAGAATTTCTGGTGATGAAGCCTGGGCATTAGCATCTTAAAACTTTCCTAAATGATTCCAATCATCTGAGAACGAGGCTAAAACCACTGACCTAGAAGCACTTTTGGTACAATTCAGATCCCAACTGTGCCCAGCAGTACTTTGCTGGAAACCTGATAATTTTATCTCAGCCCATGCCTAATAGTTCTAACCCAAAGAGAAATGAACTTGTTCTTAGCAACCTTTTGATGTCTTCTCATAAACTCCACTCCTCCTACCCCCAAGTGTCTTCATAGCATGTTTGACAATCTGCTTTAAGGAAAATCATCTGCTTGACAGGGAAATTATTTTATTTATTGTCTTAAATGATTCAATCCTTGACTTCTCTCCACCTCAGTTCAGCTCTCTCTACCTCACTGACTTGCCTGCCAAACTCGTTATATAATCTCTTTCATCCATTGTTCCATTACCTATTGTATTTATATTTGTATTTATCCATTTTGACATTTAAATTTTAGTCAAAGATTCTTGTTTAAAATATCAAAAGAAGTTGAGTGAGGTCTGGGATATATTCATTTGGGAGGAGGGTTATATCATTCTTCTGAAGTCTTGTTTTACTTTCTGTAGCTTTTATTGAGCTGTCAGCTCTACCACCACTCCTTAAAGCAAATACCTTCTTTTATAAAGCAATCCTTTAACCTCTTATATTGCCCACAGACTTTGTCCTGAACCTTGCTCTGGTCTGGTTTGCATTCCATATTCAGATCCTGCTTCTGGCCCATGGGTTCATTTATTCCACTTAAAGCTTTGCCCTGACCCTTGGCTGACACTTGTCTTTGCTTCCTTGGGCATGACCCTTGCGTCCCTCTCTGGCTATGATTGAATTTTCCCTCTGGCTGTACCCTGAGCAAACAGATCTATTCTGCCTGGACCCATGAGCAGGATTCCAATGGCTTTGTGGTTCTCGCTTATCTTTTTTTTTCTTTTTTCTTTTTTTTTCCTGCAGAATTTAGGTATCTATATGGACAGAAAGGTGAAAGAGGAAATTTGGGGTTCTTTAGGTCAGGCTCCCTTTCCTGTGTCTGTCATAACTGCATTTGCATGATTCTGTTTAACTGTTATAATCCAGCAACCAATTCCTCTGCCTTAGTTTCCTAAAAAACTAACATACAAAAAAGAACTGGAAAATAGCGGACCGGCACCAGTGATATATGATGGGCCTTTGTATACTAGCCCATGTCCCTAAATATTCACATGAAAGCCACCACTGATGCTTTTCTGATAATCAGTAGGAGAATATTGCTCATAAACCTGATGTGATGTTTACTGTATATTTTGGGTTCCTCAATTGTGTGGGTTTCATGCTTTTTCTCCCACTCCTCAGAGAGAGTCTCAGTGTTCACCAGCTCTGGACATCCCCTGTGTCCAGACTGCCCATGTGATGACCTGGCCATACCATCCTCATCACCACTTGCATGCCCTCCCATGAAAGAAGCTTGGCCTCAGGCCGAGACACATCCTACTCCATGTAAAAGCTAATTACCTATAAGTGCTTCCAGCAGCAATTTCTTCAGGGATGTGAAAGTGCTTTGATTAGATTGTTCTCCTGGCATCATTAAGTTTATGACTAGAAATGAGAAGTGGGTAGTTTGAGGATGGAGGCATTCCAGAAATGGTAGCTGCATTTGAGGAAGCTGGCCTCAGGCTGGGTCACTCTTGGGCCCACTGTAGGTCCTGAGCTGAGCAGCCCCCATTGAGCTGGCCCACTCCTCACCTTCTTTTCATTGCCTCTCCCAAAGTCCCACAGAAGGGGCACAAGTCAGGAGTGGGGAGACCGAGATGAGAGTCATGGCCCTGGCATGAACTTGCTGTGTGGCTGAGGCAATCTCTTCCCCTCCCTGGGCCTCTGATTCCTTATCATTCAGGCCATACTTCACAAGTAACTTCTATGTGTCAGCCCTCAGCTGCCCCAAGCAACTCAAATCTAGTGCAGGGATGGGCATGCAAACTGGTAAGGATAATCTAACATAAGTGCTGTAGTTGTGGTCAGACCAGGGTGGTGTGGCAGCTGGGAGGACAGAGACCCTCTGTCTAGAGAGGTGGGTGCATGTTCCCAGAGGAGGTAGCTTCCCACCTGGGTCTGAGAGGGGCATGAGGGAGAGAAGACAGGGAAGATGACCACTTCAGGTTTAAGTGAACTGGGTTTGAGGTGTCTGTGGGCTATCCAGGCAAATTAGATTTAGAATTAAACACAAAGAGATCCAGTAGCAGGTTCGGAATGTAGAATTGGCTCTCAGAAAGTAAGGTCAGGGCTGAAGGGCTAGGTGAGGTGGTCTTTATGGTGAGTACTTAAGTCCACTTGGGTTTGAGTGCTATTGACTGAGATGATACAAAGTGGGATGACAGTAAAACCGAGCATAAGCCACCTTTGATGAATGTAAAGGAGGAGAGGCTAAAGGAGAAAATGATTAGTAGTTAGCGAAGGAGATAAGCCCCAAAATTGGGGTATCATGGAGTCCCATGAAGGAAAGAGACCAAGATGGAGAGAGTTGTCATCAGGGGAAGGTGTTATAGGGGAACCAAGTAAGAGGGAGACTATGAGACTGGGCTCTGCACTTTCTCTCTCTTGTTCTCTCTCTCTCTCTCTCTCTTTCTCTCTCTCTCTCTCTCTCTCTCACGCACACACACACACACAAACATTATTTCTTGTTTCTCTGTCTCTTATTTCTTCCTGATTCATCTATATCAGTGCCTAGTTCAGCGCCTATCACAAGGTAAGTGCTTTGTTCATGTTTGTTCAAGTACAATGGACTTCTTTTCTTTGTGTTCCCTTATGAGGGATTGTAATTATTCATTTTCTTTGTCTTGGTCAGGAATTGAAACAAGAGTCACTCCCCTTTTAAAGGTTCTAGTTCTGGGTTGCATGATCTAAGGATGTCAGTAGAAGCAGGTAAACTTGTGGGCCCCAACCCAACGGAATGCAGTTCTCAGTGGGGTCTCACTGCCAAAGGAATCTACAGAAAGGTGAATTAGGACACAGGGCCACAGGTGTAGAGGAGGTGGCTGCAACCACCAGTTGGGGATGGGATGGAATAATGGTGCCACCACGTGGCAGGCATTGTACACGCATTATCTTGGTTAACTTCCAAGCTCTCCTGAGCTTTGTATTTTTATCCCCATTTTATAAATACAGTCTCACAGTAGGTACAAAAATTGATCAGCTAGCAAGATACAAAGGCAGGATTCAGACATAGGTAGATATGACTCCAGAGCCTGTGCATGTTTTGACTCTACAAGAATTGGTTCAGGTGCTGGCAAGCCCAGAGCCTGTGGTGTGATGAGCTGGCTGGGTTGGAGTTGATGAGATGGTGATGAATAAAGTGACTAACTTGGGCTGGTGGCATCTTACGGGCGGCATGCTAAGTGGCATGTCAGTAGCTACAGATCCAGAGCTCTATAAAATTCACCCACGTGACAGTCAACCCAATAGAAAAATGGGCAAAATGCATGAACAGGTACTTCATAGAAGAGGAAATCCAAATGCCAAAAACCAAAACCAAAACCAAAAGCAAAGAAAAGCGAAATAAAAACATATAAAAAGATTTTTACCTTCATGTAGTAAGTGGAGGCATGCAGATTACAACAAAAATTTTACACACTCACCAAAATCACAGACATATAAAACCTGACAGTACCAAATGTTGGCAAGAATATGGAGTTAGGTAACTTAATATATTGCGGGTGGGAATATAAACAACCACAGCTATTCTGTAGAGCAGTTTGGCAACACCAGTAAAATTAAAGATTGCAGACTCTCTGAGCTGGTAATTCCACTCCTAGATTAAACCCCCCCCAGAGAAAATGGCATGTGTGCCCCAGGAGACACTTAGAAAAATATTTATATCAGCATTGTACATTATAGCAAAAATGAGAACTGACCTAAACGTCCATTGACAGGAGAATGCATAAATGAATTCTTGATTCAAGTGCAATTGATTTATGCAATGAAATACCACCATACAGCAGTGAAAATAAATGGACTTCTGCCACATGAAACAATAGGAAGGGGTTTCCCAGACAAATGCTGACTAAGGAAAAAAGCAAATATGCATATGCAATATACTCCCATTTATGTCAAGTTCAAAACCTTGTGAAATTAAACACATGCAATACACATACAATAAATTTCTAAAGAAAAGAAGAGCATAATAAGCACACAATTCAGGAGAGTGGTTCCTCCAGCAGGGAAAAGCAGTGGAATGAGATCAGGAATGGAGTACAGGGGGGCTTTCTGGTATTCTTAATTCCTAATAGAATGTCTAGATATTAGGCATATACATATACATGTATAGGTATTAATTTTTATTAAATTTGCTATATATTCTCTTTTGAAGGGATAGTGTATTTTATAATTAAAGAATTACCAAAAATGATCTGAAGAATATAAAACAGAGTGAGACAGTAGCCAGTTGCACAGACACCACAGATCCTCTTCTCTGGGAAGCCTAAGGGCAGAGAAGAGATCAGAATCCACATCTAGCTGGGGTCAGGGTCACTTTCCTGGATCGGAAATCTGTAGAATCCATGTTCCTGAGCTGGTCGTTTGTCCAAAGCGACCTTTGCTCACAATGTCCCCTCCATCTTTAGTGCCATCCCTCTACCTTTATTATTAAGGTGTGTCCTTAAGTCTTTGGTCAAGTTTTATGCTCTTGCATTTATTCTCCATTTACCAAAAGCTGCTTATGTGCCAGGCCTAGAGCAACTACAAGTGAACAAGCTGTGGTCCCCAGGCTTGCAGAGCTCCCTGGGGAACTTGGGAGACAGAAAGAAAAAGGAGAAAAGAATCCCACTCCAGTGGGGCTTCTTCAAAGTGTTGGTGCATGAAGTTCACTGTGGACTTTGTTAAAAGGCAGATTCCAGGCCTCCCCAGAGTCTAATTGAATAGGTCTGGGTGGGGCTCAGAAGTGTGCTTTGCAGAAACCCTCAGTGAGGTGGTGCAGCTGGTCCATAGATGCCCCCTCCCACCCTCCTTAAGAAACAGAGCCCATGAGTATGATAAATGCTATGATGATATGAGGATGGCAGATGTGCTTGGGCATGAGCTCCAAGGAGGGCCATTTCCCCAGCTGGGGTGTGGGTGTTATGTCAGGGCAGCTTCCAGGAGGCCTCTGCCTCATTGAAATTCAAGTTGTATAATGGTTGTTTCTGGGTGAGTCCTCTGCACCTCTGCTCCAGCGAGAGCCCCGGCACATAGTATATGTTCAGGGAAATCGTGCTCAGCATGTTTGCTGAGTAGCATTCTGAGCTGGAGAGCAGCATCCAGGCCTTGGGTGGCACCAGGCCCTTGGCCACAACTTCATAATCTCTCTAGTGTGTTCACAATGGCCCATATCCAAGCCTGTATTGGGGACTAGGTTTGGGTCTGGTTTAGGTGTGACCGTTGTTCCCAACTAGCTGGGGGATGTAACTCCATCTGCATCCAAAGCCAGATTAGGGAGACTGGATGATTGACATATTCCCCCATTAGAGACCCTGTTACAGCCTTGAGCGGTGCTGGAAGGAGAAAAGGGATGAAGGCCAGACAAGCCTAAAAGGGTTCTCTTGTTGGCAATAATAGAGCTGTTTCTTATTTCTAGTCTCAGAGCAGCCCCACTTCCTTCTCTGGGTTCAAGTGAGGCCCCTCTCTGAGGGCCTGTTAGTCAAACACCTGGCATGACTCCAATCCTGCCAGGGACTGCCTGGCTGCTGTTTGTTCTCGTTTATTAAGCACATCCAGGTGAGTTTTATCAAGGACAGTTCCCTGGGCTCCTGTTTCCACATTTGTCTCTTTTGAGTCTGAGATTGCCAAAGGCTTTCACAGCTAATGGACCTTACAGCTCCCAAGAGCCATTTAAGGGAGGCTCAGAACTCAGTAGTGGTAATTAGTCAAACAAAACACAGACCTCTGGAGACCCTTTGGAGCTGAGTGGCAGGAAGTGAGGGTATAGGGACAGGAGCCTCAGGCCTGTGGCAGGTGTGGGGAGCATCTCCTCACTGCACCTCTCCCTGGTGGTCCCAAGCATCATCTCTACCTCCTGCCCTCACACCCCCGACATACTCATAACAGGGGAAGGACTCTTTGGTGGTTTGTGATAGGGTCCTCAGGCAGACTGGTATCCTGGGATTCTGAGGGGCTGTAGTAGCTCTGCTGAGATAATCTTGACAAATTACTGCTCCTCCTTTTCCAAAAAGTCTCATCTACTAACCCTTGATGGAGAAAGAGGAGTGAGCTCAGGTGGAACTTCTCAGAAGACAGTATAATGCCTTATTCAAAATCATGGG
This sequence comes from Macroglossus sobrinus, assembly GCA_004027375.1. Classification (NCBI taxonomy): domain Eukaryota; kingdom Metazoa; phylum Chordata; class Mammalia; order Chiroptera; family Pteropodidae; genus Macroglossus; species Macroglossus sobrinus. Next base: position 220,548 of record PVKZ01001405.1, on the reverse strand, counting down.
CTTTGAAGGTAGACCAATTGGGTTCAAATCCCAAACCAACTACTTTTAAAGTTTATGATCTGGGGCAAATTAATGAATCTTTCTGTGCCTCAGTTTCTTCATCTGTAAAATGGTGATAATAATAACGATGACCTCAGAGGGTTATTATAAGGATCAAATAGTATATGAACATAGGCACTGCACTTAGAGTGGTAGCTGGCACATATTATGCACTCAATAAACAGAAGTTATTATTATGCCAAGAGCTGGTCTGACTGGGGTAGAACTGGGAACCTGAAGTCTTTATCTGGCATTCTTGCCCCACTGTGCCAGGTTTTTTCCTCTCCAATTGGGCAGAGAGAGGCCTCCAGGGAAGCAGCCCTCTTTTCATGGGGGAGGATGGTGGGAGAAGATGGGAAAGGAAAGATGTGGAATTCAGCCTGCTGCCGACCCAAGGAAGGGAGAAGGGAGCTAATATTTGTCAAACATCTCTTCTGAGTCCCACATCATTTGCTTCATCTCTTAATGCCTCCAACATCCTGTTGGTGGAGGAAGAAACAGAGTTTCAGAGAGGCTGAGTGATGAATGCCAAGTCATACAATGCATGGAAGAGGGAACCAGGATGGGAACTTGGGGATGTGAGAGTTCTAAGTGACTAATAATGCTGCTGCTTGTTGTGGTGGGTGACCAAGGTCTAGCCCCTAGATCCTTGGCTTGATGCTCACTCCCTAAGAAGCCCATGGGTGGTCACTAATCTCTGCTAGAGCCAAAGGCCCCCAGAGTCATTGGGGATCCAGGGCTGGGTCATGTAGGGGGCCTCGATTCTCCATCTTTGTCTAATGACTTTTATGACTTTTATTACTTCCCTCTGTCCATCTGCAGGTGGATGGTGTTCTGTGCTTGGCTGACATCCTGACTGACGACAGCCATTCGGAAGCCACACGGGCTGAGGCTGCGGCCGTGGTTGCCCAGGTCACCTCCCCACACCTGCCCTTCACTCAGCACCTCAGCAGCTTCCTGGAGAGTATGGAGGAGATTGTGACAGCTCTTATTAGTGAGTCACCTGGGTGGATGGGGACCGCAGAGCAAGGGGGCCTTCTCACAGTTGTTTACAGGAAGGGTCAGGAAGACCTCACTGCACTACACATATCTCCTGCACAGATGATCACACCAGCTGAAAACACTGAAGTATCAGAGTCAGGCTTTAACAAACTCTGTTGTCAAGTCTTATATGAAAATGCATACAGCCCTCCTAGAAGAAACTTGGATTGAGGCCAGATAGAGATTAAATTTCCTTTTAAATCAGAGTCCAGGACAAGCCCCAAGGAGGAGCGAGGCCTCAAATTTTGAGGTACAGATACTAGGCCAGAGAGGCTGTGATGGGCTTTGTTCCTAAAACCTCAGTCTATTATACCCAGTGAATGTGGCAGCAGTGACTGGGGAAAACAGCTTCTCAAAGAGCACTGGTTCACCCCAACCTGCTCTCTTCAATCCATTATACGTCTCAAGTCACTGGGCCTTGAAAGTGTTGACTCCTCTAGGTTCTTCTATTTAGACATATGTACTCCTGGCAGGAGAATCCTCCCGCTTTCCTTTACAAAACTATGGAAAGTAGCATAACTCATCTGGATAACAATCCTCCAGAAACTTGTTTTGCAAACTATGTCCTTTCTTTTATTGATTGCTGCTGGTGGCGGTCTGGGTTTCTGCTTCCATCCCTATCTCTGTCACTGTCTCTAGAGCCATATCTCATTGAAACTAAATAAAAAAATTTTTTTTTTCCAGAAAATGTAAGGTGAGCACTAGGGCTGGGAATATCTGGAATGGTGTAAGTTTAGGCGGCAGCACAGAACATTGGATATGGAGTCAGGACACTCGGGTTTGGAGTTTTGCATTTTCGTTCATCCATTCCACAAACAGTTATTGACCAGCAGCCCTGTGCAGGCATTGTGCCACTCGCCATGTCAAATTGTAAAGCTCAGTTTACAATATTCCTAATATATAAAACAAGGGTTTGAGACCTGTTTCTCTCACGAGTTCTTCTAGCTCTAGAATTTGAAGATCTGCAATTACTTTGACATAAGAGGCTTCAGTTAAGTTGACTTTATGGCTGATTCTAGTCACTGTGTCTGTGGTACCCACAGGCCAGGATGGGAGAAATATATTTGCCAACATGCACATTTATTTAAAATTGAAAAGGACACAGAAGCCAATCGTTGAAATTCTTGGCTAGAGGGAACGCGAGAGATCATAAAGTTCAATGCCCACACTGTGGAAGAAGAAATCTAGGCCCAGAGAGTTTGAGGGAGTTTCTCAAGGCCACATAAGAGTGTTAGGATATACTTCTGCTAGGAATCTTACTTGGTCATCACTGAGTCAGGCAAGAAATGTACATTAGTTGAAGAGGCCTTATGGGAGGAAAAAATAAGGAAATTTGAGTTCTATATTGAATTGAAAAACACGTGTAGTGACTAAGGGGGCACTACAATTAATAAACTCCGGTTGACAGTTGCCATGTGGGAAAGGCTGATTTTTAAAGATAAGGCAAAATCCTAAGTTTTATAGAAAATATTCCAATTTACAGATAATAGCAAATAAAAAAATCAAAACATATATAGTCCAAAGAACCTTTCACTATTGCCATGTCTGTTCCTACTTCTTTGCCTGGGCTGGATTTCTCTCTGGAGAAGAGGAGTCTCCTGATTTATTTTAATCTGAAGAAGATGCATTGTGGAGTCTGCTCTGAGAGTCAGCCGATGGGATATATCTTCTGGGCAGGATGCCAGGGCTCTGTTCTTTGGTGGGAAATAGCCCTGCAATTTCTTGCCATTCCCTGGAAACATTTATAAATGAGTCACTGGAATCCTCAATTTAATCTTCCTAACACATCCCAGGTGACTCAGACTGTAAATGCTCACCAAAAAAAATGTGCACCAAAATTAAAAGGCACTTTGATGGTTGTGTTAATTGCTGTGTCAGCAGCAGTGGTGACTACATAAGAATGAAGGTGTTTGTTCACATCTAGAAGAAATCTTGTAGCAAAGTGGGCCAGTTTAGGGTGAGTCTCACCCTAAACTCCTGATGTAGGGAGGAGCACTGGAAGGGTTTGGCTGGCTCCAGTGGTCCCCCCCAAATCAAAGGATAGCTAGTCATTGGAAAAGAGGAATCATAGTGTTGTTAATTGCATGCCGAATCTGTTGTCCCAGCCATGGGTGGTTAGATCAAGAGTCTAAGTTGTTTAGTGATCACACCTGGGCTTTGGGGAGCAGGGCTGCCCAGAGGCAGACTTTGCCCTCCTAATAGAACTGCAACTTACATCTGCAGGAGCATCACTGATAGCAGCTGAAGAGGTAGAGTCTTTATGTTTTACCTTCGGCCTCTTTCTCAAAGCAAATTTAGCAACAGTCTAGTATACATTACTGGAGACAGATTAGAAGCTCTTTCCTGCCTCACAGTCTTTGTATATGCTGTTCCTTTGGCCTGGAAATTGCTCTTCTCCAAATATTCTCACAATTGCCCCATTTTCCCCTTAAGATCTCACCTATCACATTCTTAGGGAGACCTACTTATGTACCCATTGAGCTTCTGGTTATTCTCTTTCTTAACATTTGTTTGTTTTCTCCCTTACATTTATTAGAATTTAGTAACTACTTTCCTTATCTGTAAAAGAGGTATTATAGGATTTTCTCCCAGAGCTATTGGGGAAGCAAATGAGAAAACTAACATGAAAGCACTTTTCAGCAAAGCTATTCTCCTCCTCTTCACCATCCAGAACTATGCCAAGAGGCCTCGTCTGGGGAAGTCTTCCTGCTGGCCTCTGCGGCCCTTGCCAACATCACCTTCTTTGACACTATGGCCTGTGAGATGCTCCTTCAGCTGAATGCCATCCGTGTCCTCCTGGAAGCCTGCAGTGACAAGCAGAGAGTGGACACACCTTATACGCGGGACCAGGTGAGAAGCTCAGGAGGGACCTGGCACAGGACCTATAACCATGAAGATAGAGGTCAAGAGGCCAGGGCATAGGTCCTGGGCAAGACAGCATGGCCTGGCAGCGCATTGTCAGTCCTGATAGTGGCATTCTGAAGGAAGGTAAAAAAAAGTGTTTTCAGTGTGCCTCATTGCCCTTAGAGTGCCTTCATGAACTCACTCTTTCCCATCTTAACCAATATAAACCTTTCTCTATTTCCATTCATACCTGTTCATCCTAGGAGGCAGAGACATAATAAGAAGGTCCCTAGACCTCCTCTGAAAGTCTGTGTCCCATTCTTGTTGTGACCTGTTTGACATTGTACCCTGATGTGAGTTTTTTTTTCTGCTTCATAAAAACAGGAGCTTGAAGCAGAGTTGATCCTCAACTCCTCTATCTGTTTCAATGTTTTTGTATCTTTGAGCTCCATGTAAAGTTTTGTTGGGGAAAAAGAATTTTACTGCTAAACATGTTTAGAAATATTGAGTGAGGGTATTTTAAAGGGCCTTTGAGCTCCAAAGTTATGGAACTCTGTCCTCTGCCTCTGCCATACTCAGCTGCTTATTTTCCTACCTAAGGGTGGGGATGGTAGATCAGATGAGTTTTAAGTGTCTGTAAATTCCTCCAGATGTTTTAGCTCTAAGTTAGATGATCCCTAACCTCGAACCCAGGTCATCACTGTCTGCATCTTAGCCTCCACTTCCTGCCTATTTCTTCCAGCCTCATCACCTAGTAAAGCAGCCACAGCTTTGCATCCCAGCTCTTACCCCAACTCCTGGAGATCCTTCCCTGACAGCTCCAGCTCTCTGGAATGGTCTCCTTTTCTTAGAGGCAACACCTCACAATGCAGTGTTGACTTTCTAATGATATTTATTCCTTCCTAGTTATTTTTATGTCAGTTTTTTTTCCTGAGGGCATAGTCCATATTTATATTTTTCCAGGATTTCTTAAGGCATATTGTTCAGCGCTGACGTCCATGGTGAAGTTCTCTAAATGCTTGTTTGGGCATGAAATGTAAGAAACAGGATGACACTTCATTCCGTTCTTTCTTATCCTTGGAATCACTGGCCATAGCTGCTCCCATTTAGAGAGAATTTTCTAGCATTTATGTATGAAGATTCTGAAAATATTGTGAGGCTGGTAATATTTGCTCCATTTATAGATAAGAGGCACAAGAGGATGTCCTCAAAATGATAAGATTGGTAAATAGCTGGCGGACATTTAAATCTTAGCCTGATTTAGACTTTGGTCTTTGACTCTCATCTACTGGCGTCTTTGAAAATGAAGTGACAATACTATAGCTGAGGAGTCAGAGAGACTGAGTGTTGATACTATCTAGGCTGTTTAATTCATTGGGTGACTTTAGGCAAGTCACAGCCTCTTGAGTGTTGGTGTTCTCATCTATTAATTGGGACATGAATATCAACCTTGCAGGGTTATTGTGACAATGAGTAAAATAATACATGTAAAGGATCTGACACAATGCTTAGTCCCTACTAAGTCCTCAATATATGATGAACATTATTAGTTTTTAAACTTGATGCTCTAAGAAAGAACATGAATAGTGAATTAGACAAAGTCTGCAACTTCGCCTTTCAAGCCATGCATGATATGGTTCCTGACTTCCTTTGTAGCCTAATCTCTTTCTCCTTAGAGTTGGACAAGCCCACCCACTACCTCCCTCTGCCCGCTGCTACTCCATAGAAACAAGGTATGACAGTACAGATAGACAAAGAGTAGTGGCCCACTGAGCTGGCCATTGGCCCACTTGGCGTCTGAGGGGAACATGTTCAGTGTCCATTGCAGTCACAGCCCTTGGCTATGGAGAATGAGTCTGGAAGGCCCACCTTGTATAATGTGCCTTGCTCCATCCCTTTTTTTCTTCAGCTAGACACCTCCAGTTGCTGGATCTTCTACCTACCTGACATGATTTTAAGTCCCTTCACCTTTAAGTACCTCTCTCGTGGCCAATTCTGGTCATTTTATATAAGATCCAATAGTGGAAAAATAATAACAAGAATTTTGGGGTCAGATGACCTGGGTTTAAAACTCCTCCTCTATTAATAATCATGTAACTTTGGACAATGCACTAAGAGATTCATCTGTGAGTGGGGTTAAATAATATATGATTCATAGAGTTGAAATAAGAATTACAGAAATGAATGAATATAACCTCTTGGTATAGTTCCTGGCACAAAGAAACTATGAAATAAATAGAGCCCCCTGTCAATGTTATAATTACTACTGGTTTTTGAATGTTTGGCACACAGCCCTGAGTGGGGAACCACTGGAGTGGGATTTTCTTATCTGTAGAATGGGCATGGTCTCTTTTAGCTGAAACATCTTTGATACTCTCTATACAGAGACCATTTTTTCATCGTGAGGAACCTCATTGATTCCTAGGAAGGGGTGGGGCTCAAGGTAAGGAGAGAATTTGGTCAAGTTCTATGGAGATAGCAACTCTTTCTGAATCTGAAGCCAGATTTCCTGCCTCACTCCCCGACCACCCTGTCCCCCAAACCCCATATTCTCCACCCCTCTTCTTCTCTCTTCCCCTCCACCTTTCAGGCCTGAGCCAGGCACGTCTCCCACTGTCCTCAGCATGGCTTCACCTCCTGCCCTGACTCAGAGCAACCACTTAGCTAGTGAGAGTACACCCATTAAAGAAACAAATGGCTCTTTCCTGTGGCAGAGGAAGGATTAAGGTGATCAGAGAGCTCTCTGTAATGAAGACAAAGAAGATGAATTAGACTCTGAAGTATTCGCCACCCCCTGAAACACTTAGGAAATTAAATGCCCGTGAAGCTTCCGGTAATGCATCTGCCAATGACGCCAATGCTGTGCGGAGCCTCTTGGTCTTGGATCTAAACTTGGTTCGTCTCTGTTTGGACATCTCAATGAGAACCTCTCTATCATCTCAGCAAGCTGAGTCCACTTAATTTGTCCAATAGAAGCCTCGGTGGCCTGGCCTGGTCTGTACTCATCTTGGGGTGTCAAGAGGGGTGAGGGCAACATTGGGCTTAGGCTTTCTTCCTTCTCTGCTAATCTAGGGGAGCCAATGTGATCAGGCATTCAGAACTCCTTGCTAACAAGCCATCTGTGGGCCTACATTTTCATGTCCAGGAAATAGTTATAGGGGTCATGCTGCTCAGGGCAGCCAGCTGCAGATGTGACAAGAGGCAGTGGGAAAGGGGCTGCCTTGTGCTGATGTACCTCACCTCTGCCTTGCCTGTCAAACAGTGACAACATAGGGTGAAAGGGACCCGGTTATCTTGTCTAACCCATCCATAACAGAGACTTTCACTGAGCATGACTTTTTATGGCCTTTAGAAATTAATTTCTTTCACAGAGGCAAGAGGACATTTTAGAATGTCCAGATTTTGTAGCATTTCTGAGACCTCACTATAAATAGCATTATCAGGAGTTTTTATCAGAAATGTCAATTACTAGGGATATAATTTTGACTCACATTGCAGAAGTACTCTATAGTTTATAAAGTCCTGTCATATGCACGTATGACATATATGACATAGTTGAAATAATACAGGCTTTAGGTTCAGACAGATGTGAGTTCAAATCCTGGATCTGCCATTTCCTAGCTGTGTAACCTTAGACAAATCACTTAACTTCTTAAGCCACAATTTCCTCATCTGTGTCCTGGAGATAATAATATTTTCTCCCTCCTATGTCACTAAGATGATGAGATAACAGAAAGGTTATAAAGTAATTAGAACCAAAGTAGATACTCAAACATAAACAGGGTAGGGGTCTCTGATAGAACCAGAAATTGGGATGGATCTGAGATAGGAAATGTCAGCTTTGCGGCAGAAAGGTAGGGCCAGAAAAGGCAGTTAATGTGGTGGTCACTATAGTGTGGTATGAGCCAACATGTGGTATGTGTTGTTTCAATTTGTGTGTAAGTATATGCAAGTTGTGTATGTGTCTGTATGAGATGTGATAAAGACTATAAACCATTTCAAATAGTGGGCATGTTTATTTGATATGATACATATGTAAATATATCTATCTGGAGAGGCTCAAAAGAAACCAGGATTATAACACCCAGTCCCTATCTGCTTTAGAAATTCTTCTCTACAAAGCCAGGGGAGAACTAAGCACAGAGAACATGGTCTGGCATTTATATGCTCTCAACCCTCTGTGGCTTGTACCCCGACCTCACTGCAATCCCCAGGGACATCGTTTGGCCTAGTTCACCAACAGCTTGGGACCTACATCCAAGGCATTTTTGTGGCCTTTATGGCTCTAAGACCAACCTCCAGCCCTTCATTCTGTCTTTTTGCTAGTGAGGAGGGAAAACCAGGCCGTCAGTGAGAAGCCCTCAATACCAGAGAGTGAAAGCAATGGGTTCATCTCAGGGCCTGGGTGGGTGCCCCCCTGGTCTCGACACCTGCCCAGCTCTCTCAGCTACTGGGGCCCCCTGATCATGCCTGACGGGGCAAGAGGCTCAACACAGAGAGGAAACAAAGGAGACGGCTGGACCTGCTCCTGGCTCCTCTGGCCTTGGGGAAGAAAGTGTGTTCAAGGAGACCGCACCCTTCCTCTCTCAGACCCTTTCGTCCTTTTATCCTGTCCTGATTCCTTTTGCTCTTTACTGGGGGAAGTGGTGTGTGAGGAAGATGGCAAGGCAGAGACAAGCAACGGGTTTCCCTGTGAGAGACTGCAAGGGATTTGCCGGCTGGTCTCAGGGCTGCAGCTGACAGGGTTACTACAGTGTTCAAAATGTTAACACAGTGATAATAGAAATTTTAATATTCCATCTAGCAATTAAAGAGTAATTCTAATTATAATCATGTGAACTGTTGGCCTTTTTATACTAATTACTGCATAGTATAAAAGCAATCATAACTTGTCATTAAATATGTGTCAGATTTTCTGTGTTTTACGTTCTATTAGATCAGAGAATCTGGCTCTATTTGGGTAATTCTCACTTATGTTTTATGTGGAATGGTTTTCAGCCTTAGTTCACACACAGCACGTTAAAGGGGCTGAGGTAGAAACAGCATGTGATCGCAGGCAGACATTGCTAGGGATGTGAGACGACCCTGGTTCATGTCTTAGGACTGATTGTGGACAAGCATTCCTGGAGCTCCTTCTCTGGGCCAGTGTCAGCCTTTTCCTCTATGTATGTGCTGACATCAAAAGGTCTTGCCAACCTCTTCCTTACCACACAAGGGCCACTTATTCTTGAACCAGTGACATGGGAGGCCCCCTGCTATTCTGGTTTAATTTGCTATTCACCTCAATTTTCCTAAGGTGATCAGTCAATCTTTGGGATGCCAAAGGGAATATGATTTCCACAGAAGGTAATGTGCACAGTTTGCTGGGTTCTCTGCTGAGAAGGGCTCCTTCTGCTCCCTTTGGGGATGATCTCACATCAGCAGCACATATAGAAATGCTGGGTACTGCTTTGCTTAGCACACCTTGGCACAGCCTTTCAAGGTCTGGGTCCTTTTCAGGCTCCGTTTCCTTTGGGCAAGTTATAAACTTATTTTATTTGAAAAATGTTCTGGATGCTTGACAAAACACTAACTCATTCAATGCTCATAACAGATTTATGAATTATCTCATATTGATCTCCTGAGGTAGGCCAAATAATGCATCTCACAAAAATGTCCATGTCCTGTTTTCCCAAACCTGTCAATATGCTACATTACATGGCCAAAGGGATTTTGCAGATATGATTAAGTTAAGGGTCTTGCTATAGGAATATTATCCCAGATTGTCCATGAGAGTCCGGTGTAACCACAAGGATTCTTACAAGAAGGTAGGCGGGAGGGTCGGGGTCAGAGACTGAGATGTGATTGAGGAAGCAGAAATCAGAGCAATGTGGTGCGCAAAGCCAAGGAATGCAAGCAGCCTGTAGAAACTGGAAATTATGAGGATATGGATTCATTTCTAGAGTCTCCAGAAGGAATGTGGCTCTGTCGTCTCTTGGTTTTTGCTCCCTGAGACCCATTCAGGACTTCTGAACTGCAAGATTAAATTGTGTTGTTTTAAGCCACTGAGTTTGTGGTAATTCGTTATATCAGCAATAGAAATCTAATACACCTTCATTAACCAAGGCACAGATAGGTTAAGTAACACGGCCATGGTCATATGAAAAATAAATGGCAGGACCAAGATTTTGAACTAGGCTGATCTATGCTCTTAGCCACTACACTGTGCTGCCTCACCTAGGGCTTCTCTTGAAGCTTATATCCTTTCTAGTCACCAAATAACTGAAGAGGGAACAGTTCCTTTTTACTCAGGAGGAATAAGACTTAATTGAAAATCATCAGAGAGGGTTGAATTAGCCTAAGCCAGGAGAAAACGGTCTGCCTGTATTTTGTCCCCTGATAGCAGTGCTGTCTTGTAGCCAGTGAGGTAAACCAGTCGTCCCTAAAATCTCAGCCCCAGGATTGACTACAAGAAGAAACTTTGATTCCCCTTCACCTCTACATTATGGTGCATACAAGGGACTCGAAACAGGGCATAATTGGCATTTATTCAAATTGTGCTTAATTGAATACTTCATCTGCACCTCAGAAAACCACATGGGGTACAGGCTCTGTAAAGAGGAAGTAATTTTCATTAACGGGATCTAAATTAGTCTGACACAAAGACCTACCTGTGCCTGTGACACAGCTAATAATTGCCGTGTAATGAACCCGATGCTGCAGATGAAGGTTTCTTATTCCTTTTTCATTTTATCTTTCCTTCCTTCCTCCCTCCTTTCCTCCTCATATCCTCCCCTCCCTTTCTCCCTTCCTTCCCTTTTGGATCTGTATGTCAAACCAGTGTGTTTTCAGAGAGGCCAGGCCGGCAGTGGTTGGATTGTAGCAGCCACTATGTGTTGGGAACCCAGGCCGTGTTCCCTGCTACTGCTAGCAGACCAGAGGAAGTAAAGTGAATTGTAATCTGACATGAACTTGGCCTTGCATCTTTTCCCTCATTAGACTGGGTTCTGCGCCTCTTGGAAAACTTTCCCTTTTTTTTTTTAACTGCATCTTCAACTTATACTTTCCCTCTAACTCCTTCTACTCAGCCCACAAACACTAACAGTCTTAAAGGGGTTGAGGAGGCTTCCTAGGACTAACCCTTCCTTATTCCCAATAATGTAGGGAGAGGCAAAATAATTAAAATGTTAATCAAGCTACATTCAGAGACTGCAAAATGCTGATCAGCCAGGCAGCCAGGCCAGAACACCTTCAGAACAAAGGAAGATTTCTACAGGGATTGCAAACAACCCATTCATTGTCCACACCTGTGGAAAGGGAAACAGGACCAACAGAGCCTTTAAGTGGCTGCCCTACAAAAATAAAATTGTTCATTCCCTGTGGATAAAACAGTGGAGACCTATGGATTAAAGGCTGGGAACTGCCAGCAGGCCTTTTGCTCTACATATTCTTACTTTTTCATGCTACATACTCTTCTCCTTCTTCACTCTATGTCTATATCAAAGGAAATGGGTTAACAAAGTTTTTTTAAACAATCACTCACAGAAACTAAAGAATGATATATAAACTGAATTCCCTGAACACCCGGTCCCGCTCTACTCAACTGTCTTTCCAAGCCTCTCTTGGTCCCTCTCCCTCTGTCTCTGAGGGGAGACGACGCTCTATCTGCAGAGTGTTGTTACCCCTTTTCTAATAAACTTTCTTTTTGACTCTGGCTTTGGCATGTGTATTGAATTAATTCTTTCTCTATTCTGAAGGACCCTCTTCCTTCCTCGTGCAGACTTGCCTTTAAGGTAAAGCTTTTGGGGTATTCTTTTGTCCCTCCCTGGGCAACCCATCCCATAATGTTTACCTAGCCAGGCCCCTGTCCACATCTGAGCAGGAAGGTGATGACACATACTGGTGGATAGATACTACAGCAGCCTAAGATGTTATTTCTTTCAACACATGTTTGGTGGGGAAGAGGGGAGATAGATATTCTATTAATATGCAACTTCTGTTTTGTTTAAAAGATTTGTTGCAAGTATTTGTTATCTAGGGTAATAAGCCAATATTGAACCAATTAAAATCTAGCCAATACTCTTTCTTAGTAAATATCACATTACTATTCAGTATTATCCAGTTTCAGAATTTAAGCTGCCTAAATTGTCCTCAGGAGACTGTCAACTGCCACCTCAGCGGTGGAGGCAAGTTCTCCAGTTACACTGTGCCACAAGAAACCTTGAGAGAGATACAGGTCTGCGCCAATAAGAAGTGCTTTTTATTATTATTTTGTTTATTTCAATTACCACGTGAGAGCACTGTCTGCTTCCATGGAAATGAGTGGATTTTCATTTAGCTGGTTTTGTCAGGAGCAGTGTCATGGGTAGTAGTTGAGTTAACAGGTGCCAAGTTTCCAAAATTTTCCAGTGGTGGTTTGGTACCTTGTGCAGTTTGGGGTCTGCAGTGGGTCTCTTGATAGTCCATTCCTTAATCCAGTTTTGTGCTGTGAGTTCTCTCTGCAACCTTGACTAGGCCAGGGGGTACAAATGGGGTGGGCTATTGTCTGCCCAGCCCATGAGGTTGTAACTCAGGCTTACTGTCCTTCTGGTGTGAGCATTCCTTTACTACAGGCACAGCCCTTCAGTGATGACCAACAAGCAAGGCCTACAGGCCAGAGACTTGTAAAGTGAAGCTAAGCATGAACCTTCTCATCAGATTCTATATAATACCTGATGCTTGAGATATAATACTGCCCTTCTATTTTACTCATATTCTCTAACTTGACCTTAGCATGCATTAATTTTAAGTTCAAAGTAAGGTAGAGTTTAGTATCAGGGCAAAAGCTAGAATGGAAGGAACCAAATCAAGGGCTAGGGCTAGCAAGGAACCTACCAATTCTGTCTGCATTTCAGGGCCCGGAGCCAGAGGGACCCTTCAGAAAGATGATGGGGCCCCCATCTTTACTCAGGTGACACTATTCTCTCCAGTAGTGCCCTGCAGTTCATCCCAGGGCTATGTGCTGATGAAGGGGCATCAGGTCACAGGTCACACATCTGTGTGGCAGGAGCCCATGAGGATGAAAGAAAATACCATGGAAGGAAGGGCCGGGTGTACAGTAAGGGGTCACAAGCTAAAGGAAAGCTTTGTAGCCCCTGGCCCAGTTGTCTGTAGAGAGCACCTTTTTGCTCAGGTATGCCCATTTTCTTAGCTTCTCATTTTCTTTTTCAGATTGTGACCATCTTGGCAAACATGTCTGTCTTAGAGCAGTGTGCCTCTGACATCATTCAGGAGAATGGTATGTATTTTCAGCAGTGTGCATGTTGTATGGATTATTTAGCTATACAGGACCATGTGCCTTTGTGTTTGTGTGAAGGCCTATGTGGAGGTATGTAAATTTGTACCTGAGGGTCTCTGCAATTGAATGAGCATATATATGTGTGCTTATGTGTGCAACTGGGCCAACACGTAAATGTTTGCTTGCTTTCATGGGGCTTCAAATCTAGTGGGAGACAGTGAACAGGAAGATAGAGAATGTCAGAAGGTGACAGTATAAAATAAAGCAGGGGAGGGGTGAGGTAGACCCAGTGGAGGAGGGTGACAGGTGCTATTTTCACTATGGTGGGAAGAGAAGATGGAAGTTTCTCATTATGATCCAAAAAGTAAAAATCTACAAGCAGATGCATCCCAACTTTCAATCATTCCTATTCTATTGGCTTTAGTAGAAAGCTGAAGTTCTCGAGGAGTAAGAGAACAGGTCGGGGCAAGCTGGGTCCTTTTACCCCTCACCTGAGAGCATCTCTTTCCCACTTGTTCTCCTGTGCACCAAGGTTCAGGTTTCGTTGGCCTGGCACTGATCTAAGCAGTTCCTGCTGAAGGACCAGCCAGCTACCTTACAGCTGGGAACAGAGTAGTGAGGGCTTCCTGTTACTGGGAAATAAAAGAGCGATTAGCAAACGGTTGGAAACCACAGACGCTAATGAGGATGAGTGAGCTGGAAGCCCTGGCCAGCTGCCCCTGCTCTTGTTAAACCTTCTTCTCCCAGGTTGCCCCGCCATTTTAACAAGCATATACATTTCCCATCTCCCATTGCTCTATTACTAATTGAAAGACATCATTTTGTGTTAATTCTATGTGACTGAGCTAATAATAAAAAACTGTCCTGAGCCATGTGAGGCTGGGAGTCTGAGGCTGTCATTTGTGGCATGTTACTTCAGGACTTGGAGCCTTAAGCTCAAAGTGGTCAGCAGGCCAATGGATCAGGGATTTGAATATTTGGCATCTGTAGAAGATTTAATATTTTGCAAAATGCTATTGATGGACTCATTCTGTCAATAGTTGTTGAGACCTACTGTGTTCCTGGCATTATGCTAAACAAATGAGCACAGAGGTAAATTCTTGCCTTTTTCCTAGATAATTTCACAGTCTAGAAGGATAGTTGATAACATGACAGAAGTTTGACATCTACAATACAATAATGCAGCAGAGGGAGAATGGTATAATGGTCAAGATTGTGAAAACTGGAAGCAGACTGCTTGAATCCTGGCTCTATTTATGACCTCTGCATTTCCATCTGCAAAAGGGGAACAACGTAATACCTGCCTCTTAGGGATGATGTGAGGATTAACAGAAAGCATGTTAGAAATGTGTCTAGCACAGAACGAAACCTGTGCTAAGTGTATTTGCTCTTTCAGGATACAGGGGCAATCTCACAGAGCTCAAATGAAGAGTATGATGAAAAGAACTATTTATAAAAGTGAGGCAGGACTTCTGGAATCAGCAATGTTACTGCGTGACAACAGCCAAAGGCCACAGGAAGACAGTAGGCCAGGGCATGCCCTGGTGTGCAGGTTGGGCTTTGAAAGGCTGTCCTCTTACCAGGATGCATGAGCCTTTGATGTGCCTTGCCCTGTAGCCTGGTGAATTTTTTTCCCCTCTGTCCTCTCTCAAATTATGTGTGAGTGTGATGATGGGCGGGGGGTGGTGCTAGGTGAAGGGGACAATACTGGGAGGTCAGAGACTGTGGCTGCTGGTCATCCTTACACCTGGAGGCAGGCCAGAGCAGCCCAAGCTCTTGTCAATCTACCGGCATGACTATGCACCTTTTAGCTAGTTTTGCTTCTTTGTGAGTGGCTGAGGATGAACTGGAGAGTGCTGGGAAGGAAACCTGATGGTGGGGGCTGGTCTCCAAACCTGTAACCCTCCACAACTTTCAGGCACATCTTTGTCATTGAGCCTGGCCAGAACTTAGAAAACACATTCTGGATTTTCCTAGGCAGCCTCAATTTTGTAGCATCTTATCTTCTTCTAGATGAGACTCATAAAGTATATACTTAAAG
Organism: Macroglossus sobrinus; assembly: GCA_004027375.1. NCBI lineage: Eukaryota > Metazoa > Chordata > Mammalia > Chiroptera > Pteropodidae > Macroglossus > Macroglossus sobrinus. Next base: position 205,327 of record PVKZ01001405.1, on the reverse strand, counting down.
AAAACAGTTTTTATACATTTGTAAGTCTTTTTATGTGAATACATTCACAGTCATTCCTTTGATAGTTATCCGACAAATATTTGAGCTGATTACTATTCTGGATACTTTAGACATATACATGTAGAAAATGGACAAAAACTCTTTTCCTGTGGCACTTATCTGCTAGTATATGAGAAACTGTTCTTTTTCAGATCACAGGTACAAAGCTGGGAAAACGGCTTCTTTATGGGAATCTTGACCAGGATGAGTTAGTAAAATTTCTTAAGCTTGTGGTATTTTCTATAGTTGTCATTTGGTTCTTCCTGTTCATGTCCCCACAGAATATAATGTGCATATCATAGGACATTAACAGCTATGACCTTGTCTTAGGGACATTGTGGCATAGGGAGCCTGAAGACCGCGTTTCACTCAGTGATCAGGGAGAGGGTTTGGAAGAGAAGCACCTTGCCCCAAGGTTAGAGTGTGTGGTGGCAGAGTTAATAGGGCTAAGAAAGACAGGGCCCGCAGAGTCCTTTGAGCCTGTTGGAGGGAGATATGGGACACTTACTTACACAGCTCACCAGGGAGAGAAATGGCCCTTTCCTAGGACTGAACAGTTTTAGGGTCCATAACTAACTCACAGTCCCTGTGCATGAGGACATAGGAGAGTTAGAAGTTGCATCCGGGTCAAGTAAGATTCAGAGGGTCACTTGTCGGAGGCACTGAACTGGAACTGACTCCCTGTGTGAACTTGAGAAATCGTTCCCTTTCTCTAAACCTCAGATGCTCATCTGTGAAGTGGGGTAGAGAGAGGGGTTGGGCTAGAAGAACTCTAATGACCCTTCTGGCTCCATGGTCTAAGCTAGAGGTTGCAAAATTAGATGCCTACAGGATCCAGACAAGTAATTGAAATGGATGATGTGGGCTCAGCAGGGACTGGATCAATATGACTTAGAAGAGTAAACTTATAATAAGCTTCAGCAAATTGTTGTCATGCTAAAGTGTGGGCTCAGTGTTGTCAGATCAGGCAGTAATTTTTTAGAAGCTGGAAATATGGATTTTATGGAAATCTTCCAATTTTCATATTAGCAAAAATTTAATAAAATGTTTTAGACACTGTGTCAAGCAACAAAACAAAGCAAAATGCATCTGTGGGCCATGTCTGGTTTAAGTTCCAAACTGGCAAGTGCCACTGGTACAGGAAAGGGGGTGTAGGAGCTGGGGCAGTTAGGAAATATTTTCTACAGAAGATGGACTTTTACTACCTCCTGCAGGATGAGAGCCACTTAGATGGAGAGTGAGAGAGAAAACAACATCTCCTGCAGAAAGAATTAGGTGGGCAAAGGCACAAGGTGGTAGTGGAAGTCGGTGTAGGTTTGCTGGACAATCGGAAGGCAGACATGGTTTCAGGTGAGAGTGGGAAGGCTTCTCAACTGACCAAATTCAGGTCTAAATCTCTCAATCCAACTACTCCAGCCTCCTCTAGTGCTTAAATCCCTTCTAAAACATTTGATCTACTGCTTATCCAGCCTAGGTTGAGGTCACCTCCCACCAGGGGGACTCATCACTTCTGGCTCTGACTCAGGTGCAACTGGCATTGGAGGTGAAGAAGAGTTAATGGAGAATAACCAGATTATCTGGCTTCTGATACCAGCTCTTCAGCCCCTTACTGCATGTCCCTGGAAAAGATGCTTCATTTCTCTCTGGACCTCAGAGTGAATTGTAATAGTACCTAGTCCACGAGGCTATTGGATGGTTTTCAGGGACCATGCACTTACTGTGCATTTAGCACAGTGCCAGGCACATAGTAAAAGCTCAGAAATAGCATTAAGAAAATTAAAATGGATGTCTTCCAAATGTCACTCCAAGGATAGTGACTTGGTACCTGGAATCAGAGATACTCCAGGACAGAAGGAGTAGAAGAAGTGGCCTTATCCAGCTTCCATACTGTGGTTGCAACCTCCTAAGTCATTCTGATAGCCTTTGCTTGAGCCCTGCAGCCAGCCATCCAGCTGGCCCCAAGGGTAAGTCTCCCAACCGTGGTAGCTACCAACTGTTCATCTTTTTCCACCCAGGGGTCCAGCTTATTATGGGCATGCTATCTGAGAAGCCAAGGTCTGGGACCCCTGCTGAGGTGGCAGCCTGTGAACGAGTCCAGCAGAAGGCTGCAGTGACCCTGGCACGTCTCAGCCGAGACCCAGATGTGGCACGGGAGGCTGTGCGACTGAGCTGTGAGTGGTGCTGGCTGGAGCTGGGGCCTTGGGGATGGGAGCAGCCCTGATTTTGCACTGGTGACAGAGGACTCAGAGCAAGAGCAGGCTGCGGTGAGCCCTACCGTGAGTGCTGGGAAATGCTGGGGTGGAGGCCCAGGATGCAGCCCTTAGTCTAGTTACAACCTGGGGCTGAAGCAAGAGAGTAGAAGGGCCTGAAGAGGTTTACGTTGGCCAGAATGGTGACTCACCTGCAGACTTTCTGTTAATTATGACCCCATTCACTCATTCATTTTCTCATTCATTCACTCATTCATTTAGTTAGTCACTTATTTACTCAGAAAAAGTTTTCAAATCACCTACTCTATGCTAGTTTCTGTGCCAAGTGCTAGGCATGTAACACTGACTATAACATTGTCCTGACCACGAGGATTTCAGCCCTAATGGGATGGCAGATATGGAGAGAAACATTTGCACTTGAATGCCATAGAGTGATGGTCAAAGCATGACCTAGCACATTTAGTAACCTACATTTATCTGGGTGGGTCAAAGAGTGTATTAGCAAGGAGATGAGTCTTCAGTTGTGGTTTGAGGTGTTATTCTGATGTGAAGGCGGAGAAAGGGTGCTCCAGGTAGAGGCATGAGAATGGGCCTGGCAGTGTCACCTTTCATACAGACACAGGGACAGCAAGAGGTGGTCCTGGGACAGCAGAACCTTGCAGCTTTGTAAAGACTTTATGGGGGCTAAACATACAGAATGGTCTGTACTGTATACATTTATTAATATCTTATAATGAGTTTTTTTTTTGAGTGGAAAAACTCAATTTGCATTCAAAAGCAAAGTCATTTATTTAATTTTCTTTTGTAAAGATCTAGACAACATTATCCTATGCAATCTGTGGTTTTCTGTAGTTTTAGCTATAATATATTTTCTGACCGATAGGCAATTGGGGAAAAAAAGGTACTGGGCAGTTACACTGATCAAGATACAAACATTAAATATACCTCTGGTAAAGTCAGAAGTATCTACACAGAAGTATCTCTCAGAGAGACTTGTACTACCTTCTGCTGTAATTTTAACTGAATTCAGTCCTGGCAAGTATTCTGGCGCTTCTAGGTTTGGGTTAGATGCCATAGCTCATTCTGATCCTCACCAGGGTCTCTTTGCACCTGAGGGAGCAGAAGGTTTCCACCACAAGCCCCTCCAGCTGCGTTCAGCTCCCTTCTCCAGCCAGTTGGGCTGACAGGAGCTCTGGAACTACTCATTTCCACAGACCTCCATGCAGAGGGGAGCCCCTCTGACAGGCCTGGGTCCTGTCCAGGGCTTGAGGTTCCCCATGTCTCACACAGGTATGTCCCGCCTCATCGAGCTCTGCCGGTCACCCTCTGAGAGGAACAGCAGTGACGCCGTGCTTGTGGCCTGCCTGGTAAGTTCTCAGTCTTCCCCCAGATTTCTCTCGGGGCTTTGGGATTACAGACCAGGGGCCAGGAAAGCTGGCTATGCCATGGCTGGCTTGGGTAAGCTGTTAAACTTCTCAGGGTTTCAACTTTTCTCTATAATAGTAATACTATTTCACTCAATTCATAAAATTATGAAAAAAATTATATGAGGTCATATATATGAAAGATGGGGGCTGGGGAACCCTCACCCCCATGCTTAGTAACCATGAATCTTTGGGATTCTAGGAAATCTTTACAGTGATCAAGACCATAGTGGCTCGCTGGAGGAACGCTAGGTGCTGTTAGTGACGTCATGGTGCTTGCAGCATGTGGGTGCTAGGGTATAGAAGTCTTCTGCCTTTTCCCAGCTGGATGTAGAGAGAAAAGCCTTCCTTTTTCTTTGAACATAGCCCCTCTGCTGGTGCTTTTTCTGCTTTGCAGCAATCTCTTCCTCTATGGAATAGGACTAGAGACAATAGGACAGGACAGAGAGTCAGCCAGTCACCAGGATCTTTACCCTGAACCAAGCAGGTGCATTCTGGAAGGTCCCCATTCAACTTCTTGATGCTTGGGGCACTCATTAATTCATCCAGTAGCACCAGATGGGGAAATGCATGCTTTGTCTCTGTACTCCTTCCTGCCTTGGCCGTAAAGTATTCCAAAGCAGAGCAGCTTCCAGTAGGAAGCATCAAGGAGCAGGGGAGCCACTGTATAAACAGGCCATTTCACTTCCAGAAGGAAGTGCCAGATCCTTGATTGGTCCTCAAAATATACAAGACAGAATTTATGGATCTAGAGGTCCCTTAAGCTAGTTCACAGTAAAGCCTCCTCCTCACATGTCTTTTTTTTTTTTTTTTTTTTTTTTTTAACTGAACTCACCTTATTTCTGGAAGCTCCTGATGGGCACTGTATGGTGATAGAAAGAACAGGGCATTACGGTCAAATACACCTGTCTTGTTTCTGTCATTAATGAATTATGTGACATTGACTAGTTCCCTAAGTGCTATAAATTATATTTAGTAAATATTTACTAAGTCATTCTATGTACCATGTACTCTTCTAGGTTACAGGGATATTGCTGTGAGGGAGAAAAAAAAAAGATAAATCTCTGCTCTCATTGGGCTTTGATTCTGGTATTTACAGAACAACTTTAACTTTTTGGGGCCTTTGTTGATCTGGTGAAGGTTATGGAACCTTTCTCAGTATAATGTTTTAAATGAATACAACAAAATACATAGAATTAAAAAGAAAACCAAATACATTAAAATAATTATTAGAGTATTTAAACATGTGATATATATTATAATGTATGTACTTTTAAATGAATACATTAAGAGCTATTGTACTCTTGACTGGTAATGAGTGTCAATGATATTTGAAAGTATCTACAACAACTGTCAGAGGATATGAAAGTATGTGATTTCTACTGGTGAACAAGTCACAGAGATTGCTGAGACTTCAAGGTTTGTTGCTACATTCACAGCTGAAAAAGAGGCTAAGTTTCAGTTAGAGGTTGCTGAATGTAAAGATGTATTTTTTTCATCCAATTTCACAGATCTTAATTCTGTTTGGTCTAGTAAGTCAAATGGAGAGAGATTAATAGCTGGCAAACACATAATAATTGGCCCCAATTACCATTATCTTCAAAGCTCGGACAGCCAGCAACTGCCTGACACTGACTAGGACCTGAGGAAAGATTGGAAAACTATAAAGCTCCATTTGGATATGTGGGTTTGTTATATGTGGGTTCCTTTTGCATTTTTATTATTAGTTTGAAGAACAGCACACAGAAAGGCTTGGCAGCTATCTTCGATCTCTTAAAGAGTTTCCAGTGAAAAAGGGATTAAATTTCTCCTTGTGGATGAGTTGTTGGAGGCTGAAAAGAGCCCCTCCCTCCCTAATCTACCCTCCATGTGACTGCTGAGCTAATTTTCCTCATGCTAGTTTACAACCTTGACACTTTCATAAACAACCCTCCCATGGCTCCCCATGATCTATGGCCTGCTGTCCATATGCTCAGCCCTTCGCATTGGCCTCTGACCCACCCCTGGGCTCTGAAGGCTTTCCACTGCCTCCGGGCCAGGTCCAGCTTGGGCCTTTGCCTCAAGCCAATGCCCTTTCTACACTTTAGAGGCTCAAATAAAAATCTCTGTCCTCCATGAAGCTTTCCAGGAGCCCCCTGTACTCAAAGACAGGGAGCAAACAGTGTGCACCTGGGCCTGCGGCTTGGGTTTTCATCTTTCCCAGTAGGAGAAGGGTTGTTAGCCGGTATTCCAGATGTTAAAAGGGGAGGCTCTTGGAATTCAAGCAGAGGTCTGCCTGACACTGCAGGTCTTGACTTTTGACCAGATCATCTCGTTTCCAGCCATGCTTTCTGCCCCCATGTCTTATGGCCCAGGTCTTGCTACCTTGGCTCATGGGAGAGATTTATAGGGCTCTCCCCCACCTCAACCTAGGACCTTCTTAGGGTCAGGGTCTTTTTCCTGTTCTTTGTACCTCCATAGGACCTTGGGTTCAGTAACTGTTTCTGGCCTGGCCGAGGGACTTGGAGACTTGTTTCCACCACTGGCTCCACCCGCCACCACAGCCCCTGGTGCTACTTGGAGCCCAGCTTGGTCGATAGAGTTAAGGCTACCTCTCCTGCCCATTTCCAAGGCCACCTTCTTAGTTTCAAGCCTCTTCAGGTGGAGTGAGGACATTTCAATTATCCTCTCCTATGCCTGGAAAAGTGGCAGTGCAGATTTCCTTCTGCAAACAGAATTGATTTTTTCTTAATGAAGTAGCTATCAATGGGCTACTGGGCTTGTTTCATACGGGAGTGTTTTCAGACTATCTGGGCACTAGATCCTGGGATGACTGGCTGTTAACCCTTCAAGGAAAGCAGAGGCCAAGAGGAAGGCTTCAGAAGGATGGAGGGTACTTTGAGCCCATAGACACTGAGGAGGGGGTGTTCCTGATGATTTGAGTTCAATTCCTGCAGACTTTCTGGGGACCCTGGGGAGATAAGGGTGTCTATTTGCCTCTATGCTTTTCAGGTCAGTTTTTAATTCTCTCTCTCTAGTGTTTTGCTTTTCTCTAGAGGTTGCCTCCTCTCTTCGGAGTTTCTCTCCTTCTTTCCCTTTCCCCTTCCTCTCCTTCTTTTTATCCCCTTTAACCCTCTCTCACCCCCTCACTTCTCTCCTCATCTGGCCTCCTCACCACCTCCTATCTCTCTCCTATGATCTTCTCGACCCCCAGGGTACTATATTTTTCTTTTGTTACCATCTCTCTTTCCATCTCTCTTTCATGCTTGTTCTCATTTTTTCCACCGGTTTAATCTTTCTCTTTGTTTCTATATTTCCTTTTTGTTTTGCTGTTGTCTCTTTGTCTCTCTGCTATTTTCTTGTACCTCATTTTCTCTCTTCATGGGTCTGTTTTCTAATTCTTTGTCTCTCTTCCTCCCTCTCTCCCTCTTACTTTATTTTTATCCCCGATGATGTAAAACCCTCACATCCTCATCTGCTAATGATTCTGGCTTCTTTTTACTGTGACAACTCAAGGGTAATGGGGTTATTTCTCCCAGATGGATAGAGAGAAATCAGAAAGTGCCACAGAGTCTGCCTCTTTAGCCCCTGGGGAAGTCATACCCTGGGAGAGGTAGGACACGCTAGTTAGAGACTAGTCTCCTAGAGTCTACTTCCTGCCTAGTTTTTATGACCTTGCCCAAGTGCCCAGAGACACATGTCCCTTCTCCTTTATCCGGCTTGGACATGGCAGTGCCTGTTAATTTAATAACAAACTTAAGCCATCCTATGGTCACCTACTTGGAGATTTCTCAACAATAGGTTACTTCTCATGTTTAGGTAATGAGCTCTATGCCTGCCTTGTACTCAGGATAACCTAGTATCCTGCGTTTTCAGCATCCTGACTGTGTGTAAAGGTCTGAGGGCCCTGGAGCTGAACTGTTGTGTATTCTAAGGAAGTCCACTTTCCCTCTCTGAGCCTTGGTTTTATTATTTTCAAATTGGAGATCATGATACTTACCTTGCAGTATGCTGTAAGGATTAAATGAACTACTGTGTTGGCATTCCCTCTTTGCTTCCTCTGCCATTCCCGGTATTAGCCCCTGTCTTTGTTTCCCAGGGAAGGACATCCTTAAGCTCCCACCTTCTTTTCTGATGCGTACAGACTCTAAAGGGGGAAGGAATTAATATTCATTGAGCACTTAATATGCATTGCCTCAGATAACCATAAAGAAGCCTAGATAGGTACACAGCTCACATCTGCAGGTTTCAGTAGCTGTAGCAGCAATTATAAATTATAAAGCACTTTGTTTCACAAACATTTCTTGAGCCCTCTGCCAAACCCTGTTCTACCAGCTGTAGATACAGAGGAAAAAAGAGTTTCTACCCTTGAGGAGCTGAGTTTAATGTGGGAAATAAATACCTAAAAACAGTTGCAGTCAAGTGTGAGAAGGTTGAGGGCGGCCCAGGTGCTGTGGATGCACAGGTGAGGGAGGGGCTGCCTCTGCCTCAAGGAATCAGGGAAGGCTTCACAGAAGAGGTTACAGTGGGACAGGACCTGCCAGATGAATGCAACTGCTGGCTAGAAAGAGTGAGGAGGGACTTTGTGTCATCAAGGAGAACTGAGCAAGGGCATATGGGCATCAAATGGGATAGCATACTCAGAGAAGAGGGAAACACTCAGTGTATGGAGACTTGGGCAGTGGTTTCATTCTCCCTGTACCGCTCCTGTTCATCCCCACATTGGTGGCAGAATCTCCATCTCCTTCAACTTTGTGACTTTGCTCCTCTTTCCTCCTTCCCATCATATAGTGCTTTGCTCAGAATCTTGCTGAATTTATGGATAAATGAATAGCCCTTGCAGTTCTAAGTTTCCTCTAGGGACCTGGAAGCAGAAATATAACTCTATCATTGCTTCTGACAGTTCCAGACTCTAAGATAAACAAATTTGAACTTAAATATGTCACTAAGTTGACCAGATTCTTAAAATGACAGATCTTGAAAACAACCAGTTTCCTAGGATGACTGAAAAACCAAGATAGCAAGGCAATTATTAAGATCATGAAGACTTTCAGATGACATTCACCACAGTGACCAAGGTGCAAATGGAACCAGGATGACTAAGTGTTAAGTTTGCTATGGTGACCAGAAGGACCAGATCACTAAGATGTCAAGGTGATGATCAGCTCAAATTGCCTGGTAAATGAGCCACTTCCTGAAATACATCTCTCCAAGCAGTTGAAGGGAATACATGCAGCTGAGCGGGGCTCAGTCTGACAGCTGTCATCTCTTCTGTTTTCTCCCCAGGCTGCTCTGCGTAAATTGGCTGGGGTCTGCCCTGAAGGCCTTCAGGACTCTGACTTCAAGCAGCTGGTCCAGCCCCGGTTGGTGGACTCTTTCTTACTCTGCAGCAACATGGAGGAGAGTTTTGTGTAGCAGGTGTGACAGAGGAAAGGCATTTGGCCCCATTCTCATGCCCGCTCTGAGTACACACACCTGCGGACACACCTGACTATACATCAGCCCCCTCACCTCCTTATTTATATTTAATTTATTTTTTACATGAAATGGACAGGGTTAAATACTCTGGCAAAATCATCAGGCAGTCTGAGTTCCTTGGGAGTATTTTTTGGTTTTATTTTTTGACTTCTGTGACTTTCCAGTTACAGATGTTGAAAGGCATAATGGCTAATATGACAGATTGTCATGGGTGATTTCACTTCGTATTGATTTCTCTACTCTCACTATATAATAATCTTGTCTCATTTTTTAAAATGTAGGAACCAGAGTATTAACTGCCCAGCAGTATTTTTTAAAGTTGAATTTGCTCTTTCTAAAAATTTTAAATGAATTTCATAGTTTGACAGAATGTACTAGAAGGAAAATTTTCTTCTTTAATAAATGGAATCATACAAAATATGCTTGGATTTCCTGTTTAAATTATGTCTTAGACTAACTTCTTCTTCCCAAGGTTTCATGCCACAAAAAATTCCCAACTATTGAAACTGCATAGAGAGTTGTATTGTTTTCATAGATACATAATTAGATCAAGTTCTGAGTAATTTAATGAGGAATCAAAAATATTTCCAAAGTCCCCAGACACTCAGTTTCTTTTGGCTTCTTTGCTTTTGTGTAACCTCTCAGTGAACAGCTTTCTCAAAAGTGTACTTGAAAGCAGTGATGTGCTGCTAATGCCAGCTTGCAAGAGACAACTGTGAGGGTTTCTTCTCAATTTCCTATTCAGTGACCTTATGTTGTAGCTTGAAATTGGCAACAGTGTAAGAATTTACACCACAAAAATTGGTAGATGCTACAAATCATAGCTTTGTTATTTTTTTTTCCAGAGAGCTCATTGACCAATTCCATAGCTTGAAAGTATCACAAAAATCTGTTAATCATTCTGAAAGGTTTAATATCATCATATTGTGATATAACTTTATACAATTCAAGAAACCTTTCTTGAATTCCATTACATCAAGAAGCTAAAAAAGAAAAATCACATGATCATATCCATAAATGCAGAAAAAGCATTTGACAAAATGTAACACCCATTTGTGATTAAAAAAAATTTCAATAAACTAAACATAAAGGGAAATTTTCTCCATTTGATAAGGAATATATATCTAGAGCCAACATCATACTTGAAGCTTTCCCACTAAGAACCTTGAAGTTTTCCCAAAAGATCAGGTACAAGGCAAGGATGTCTCTTTTTATCACTCCTTTTTAAATATCATACTGGAGATTCTAGCTAATGCAATAAAACAAGAAATGGAAACAAAAGTTATACCGATTGGGAAGGGAGATGAAACTATCTTTGTTCTCAGAGGTCATGATCGTTTATATAGAAAATCTGAAAGAATCGTCAACAAAACTCCTGGAACTAATAAGCAAGGTTCCAGGATAGAAGGCTAATATACAAAAATTCATCACTTTATTATACATCGACAATAAAGTGGAATTTGAAATTAAAACATAATATCATTTACATTACCACTCTGAAAATGAAATACTTAGGTATAAATCTAACAAAATATGTACAAGATTTATATGATAAAATCTACAAAGCTCAGAAGAATGAAATTAAAGAAGTAAATAAATGAAGAGCTATTCATGTTCATGGATAGGAAGACTCAGTATTGTCAAGATGTCAGTTCTTCCCAACTTGATCAGTAGATTCAATACAAACAAAACCCCAGCAAGTTATATTGTATACATCAACAAACAGATTTTAAAGATTATATGAAGGGTGCCCAAATAGTCAACACAATTTTGAAGGAGAACAAAGTTGGAAGACTAACATTACCTGATTTCAAGACTTTCTATAAAGCCACAGTAATCAAGACAGTGTGGTGTTGATAAAGAACAGAAAAATTGGTAAATGGAACAGAATAGAAAGTCCAGAAATATACCCACATTAGTCTACTGATCGTTGAGAAAGAAGCAAAGGCAATACAATGCAACCAAAAAAAAAAAGGAACCTAGACAGAGATTTTATACACTTAGCAAAAATTCACTCACAATGAATCACAGATTTAAATGTAAAATACACAACTATAAAAACCTAGAAGATAATAGGAGAAAATCTAGATGACCTTGGGTAAAGTGACGACTCTTTAAATACAAACCAGAGGCATGAACATAAAAGAAATAATTAATGAGTTGGTCTTTATTAAAATTAAAAACTCTTGGTCTTCAAAAAACAATGTCAAGAGAATTGAAAGACAAACCATAGATGGGGGGAAAAATATTTGCAAAAGACACATGTGGTAAAAGCCTGTTCTCCAAAATACATAGAGATCTCTTAAAACTCGACAATAAGAAAACAAACAACTCTGTTAAAAATGGGCCAAAGGCCATAACAGACACCTCACCAAAGAAGATATACAGCTGGCAAATAAACATCTAAAAAGATGCTCTATGTCATATGTCATCAAAGAAATACAAATTAAAACAATAATGAGGTATCACTACACACGTTTTAAAATGGCCCAAATGTGGAATACTGCAACACTAAGCACTTCCAAAGTGAGGATGTGGAACAACAGGAACTCTCATTCATTGTTGGCAGGAATACAAATGTTACCCATCACTTGGAAGACAGTTCAATAGTTTCTTATAAAACTTAATATATTCTTACCATACGTTCCAGCATTTGTGCTCCTTGGTATTTACCCAAAGGAGTTAAAAAATTATGTCTATGCAAAAACCTTCACATGGATATTTATAGCAGCTTTTATTTATAATTGCCCAAACTTGGAAGCAACCAAGCTGTTTTTTTAGTAAGAGAATGAGTAAATAAATCCAGACAATGGAATATTACTCAGTGCTAAAAGTAAGTGAGCTATTAAGCCATGAAAAGACATGGGATAACCTCAAAAGCATATTACTAAGTGAAAAAGCCAATCTGAAAAGACTACATACTGTATAATTACAACTATATGACACCCTGGAAAAGGCAAAATTGGAGGCAGTAAAAATAGCAATAATTTTTAGGAGTTGGGATGGGGAGATATGAACAGGCAGGCAGACCACAAAGAATTTTTAGGGCAGGGAAATATAAATTGTTATACATTTGTCTGAACTGATACAATGTACAACACCAAGAGTTAACCATAATGTAAACTGTAGACTTGGGGTGATTATAATGTGTCAATGTAGTTTATCAGTTGTAACTAATGTACCATTGTGGTGAGAGATGTTGATAATGGGGGAGGCTCCTATGTGGCAACAGGAGATATATGAGAAATTTCTGTATCTTTCCCTCAATTTTGCTGCAGACATAAAAATAAGGAAGTAAACTCTGAATAGTAAAAAAAAAGAAAATGAGAAAGAAGGAAGAGGAGGAAGAAGAGGTAGAAGAGGAGGAGGAACACCCAAGACTACGTGGACCGAGAGCTTATTCAAAGGCATTGGAACACAGATGACACAGGGAAGCTTCCTCTTAAGGAAGATCCTCTTAAAATGGGAGCATTCTGACCTCGGGGGGCTTGCAGCTTCATTATATCTTTCATTATACTTTTTCTTTGGCTATATTAAATGTCAGAATAACTACTGCTCCTTTAATAATATCTTTTTGTAACACCCACAGAAAAAATAATGTGAAAATATGATATCATACAGAAACAAAACTTTATTAGCAAACTAAGAAAGAGGAGAAAAGGAAGTTGAACACAGAATGGAAAACTCATGCCCCAAACTTATAGGGTCTTTTTTTTTTTTTTAATAATGTTATTCAGAAATGCGGAACTTTTGAAAAAGCACATATAAAAGAGGACTAAAAGGATGACATCAAGCCACAGATGGAATTTATAGTTAAAACCTGTAGAAGGTGGGAGAATGTCCTGCTCTCCCTCTCTAGGTTATAAAAGATAGGGCAGACAGGACTGATGACTCGGCCTCAGCTGATGAGATCCTCAAAGCCCCCACCCATCCCCGATCTTAAAGCCTGGAACGTGGACTGTACACTGGGCTGTATCTGTGAGCAGCTGCTAGGCTTCCAGGGGCTGTCCTAGCCAGGCCGCAGGCCAGAGAACCCCACTCTAGGCTCAGAATGAGGAAGAAATGAAGGAGCCATTCCTTAGCTCAGTGGCTCCATCTGATGTTTTCTCCAGGACCAGGGCTAAAGCCCATCTTATTTAGTGGTTGCCTCCTGCACGCAGTCATTTAACCGTGGGTTACCTACCTCTTGTAATTCTCACATTTGTGAGTTAGTTGCTATTATTAATATCATTTATACCTGTATTACAGATGGGGAAACTGAGGCTCAGAGAGGTTAAGTAAGAGTGTCAGAACCAAAAAGTTAATACCGATGTGGGGATTAAACCCACCTCTTTCTGACTTCAGAGGCTAATTAGGAAGAAAGCAGGAATTTAGCACCGGATACTTACTGGAAGGTAAATATGGCTCTGGATCTATGTAGAACCATCATCTCCTAGCAAACATATCATAAGGGACTGCTCTGGGCTCAGGAAAGAAAAGTAAAAAGTAAAAAGTTCTGGGATTACCTGTGAATTTAGACTGGAAGGTGGTGGGTTAGTTGTCAGTAGGCCATCCCCTTAGAAAAGCTGTAAAGCATAATGGTTCAAACAAATATGAGCTCTGTAGTCCATCTTGGTTTGAATCCTGGCTCTGCTCTTACTGTGTGACTTTGGGCATCGTACATACCTCTCTGGGCCTCAGTTCCTTCATCTGAATGATAGTGCTTTAATCATAGAGTTGTTAGGATTAAATGTGTTAATACACAGAAAAGGCTTAGCATAGTGCCTAACAACAAGTGCACAATAAATGTGGCTACAAAGTCAACCAAATCCCACCTTCGTGTCTATTCAGCTTGCCTGGTCTTTCTTAATGGTGTCTCAAGTGTAGACCATAGTGTCTTAAAAAGAGAGACTTTCATCCTGAAAGGGATAAATAGACCATCCAGTCCCATCTCTACACCTTGCACTTAGGAGTAAAGAGTCTTGCCTAAAAGTAAATTAATGGAAAGGCTGGACTTGGATCCAAGAAATAACTACTAGCACCATAGCTGCCATTTTTCTGAGCACCTGCTCTATGCCATTTTAGAAATCACTAAATTTCTAAAATGACAGTGCTAAATTATTATTAATCTCTTTTTACAAATAAAAAATACCCCTGAGGTTCAGAGAGACTCTCTTTCCTGCCCTACATCTCATAACTGGTAATAGAGGACAGGATATGACACCAAAGCACACGATCATTTCACTTTGGTTCTCGTAGGTTTTATTTATTTTTATTATTATTTTAAGGATTAACTTAAATTTATTAATGCCAAGGAGAGGAAGGTAACAGTTCCTGACCCTCCAGCTGTATCCACAGTTTGGGGTTCGTGTAGGTTTTAGATGAGTATTCTTGTATGCATAAGCCCAAACACCATTCTTGATCTTAAAAATAGCAGCATAGCACTTTGGCAAATCCTGAACTTTTTTTTTATTTGAAAAAAATCATTTGCATTTTTAAATAAATGATTTTTAAGCACTGATACAAAATCTTTAGTTATTCATTTGTTAAAATTGGTGTAATATATATGAAAATTATTTCAGGAAGAAAGAGAACTAGGAATGAGACAATGAAATTAAACTTAAATACTCAAAATAGAAATCCTATATGGTTTTTGATCAATACCATGAAAATCTCTAAAATAGCTACTCCTTAGTCTGGTTTCAGAGTAAAGCATCAAAGACACATCAAAGTAAATGCTATATGTTTTCAGTTTTGTTTTAAAAGTAATGACAGCCTTTGGGAACAATAGCTTTAAAATTTCTTTTAAAAATAGATTCCTGATGGTCTCTTTTGTAAAGATTCCATTTATGTCCACAATCTTATAGCATCCTGCCTTATGATTTTTAACCATGGTTTATCACACAGCTTTGGGAGCTGGGCTATATACAACTAAAAACAGAAATACGTGTGTGTGTGTGTGTGTGTGTGTGTGTGTGTGTACGCACGTGCACGCACGTGTGTATGTGAAGAGAGACAGAGAGAGAATCTCAGACTTGAGATCCTCAAAGGAAAACATAGAGTCCAAATAGAAATCAATAGAAAAATCCATAAAGGCTATTTGCATATTTCTAAAATTTGGCATCACATAGAAACAAGAATCTTGTCAGTTTACTACATCAGTTACATGGCATTTACATTAAAGTCCATAGTCTCTTTTCACCTTGAGATTGAATCAAGGTGCAGACTTATTTCACCATCAACCTTTAAAGCAAAGTCATTTCTCACTTTGGTGCAGGCCATGGTGACCACAGATGACAGCCAGGACACTACTGTGAGCCAGGCTCCTCAGGTTTCTGCCCTCAGGGAAGGTCAGGAAAGAGAGGAGCTTTGGGGTATTTTTCAGCTTCATTTTTTTCAGGCTTGGCTGCTCTCACTTCCAGCTGTGCAGTGCTTTCTGCTGAGTCCAGGCGTGCCTTGTGGTAGGAGGTGGCAGGAGGTGCATGCTAATTTTCAACTGTCTTTGAAAAATTTATTCTTTAGACCTCAGACATGTTAAAATTTAATTATAAACTTATTTTTACTTCCATAGTACTTCTAAAGTTAAAAGTTCATCTGGAGTGTTTCATTTAGATGGTTTGTCTTGAGAAGTGCTTCATATGCCCCCTCTGAGGTAATTCCCTGCCTCAGATCAGGTTGTCACTTTCCTTATGGAGGCCCTTGGAAAGAATTTCCAAATTTTGAATAAGACATTTTAAAGGACTATGTAGCAGACAAAGAAAGTAAAGATCCTTCCTTAAAATGTACACCCAACCTCATTTACCTCCAGAAGACCAATTTCGTCTGATTTTCCAGCATTGTCCTCAAGGGCCTAGGATCTGAAGTGACATAGAGCTCTCCCACAGGGGTTCTTCAGAGGGTAACAGAAAGGGAAAGACACAAAGGTGGAACGTGCTCATGGATGCCGAATGTCACACCATCAAATAGGAAAAAAGTGGCCCTGGGCAAAGGCAGTCAACATCTCTCTTTCTGAGACTCCTCCTCAGGAAGGCTCCCATCACTCAATCCACGTTGGCAGGTATGAGTCAAATGACCAGTGGACGTCTTCACTTTCTCTAAGAACTTGCCCAGGACGGCCATTTCCTTGTCTATCTCTCGGCATCTGCGTTTGACGGCCTTGTGGAGTACTTGCATGCTCCAGTGGGCCTTCCTCTCCTCCCCGCGGTTGGCCATATGAGCCCACCTCAGCTGTGCTGTATCTTCTGCCTTTAAGATCAAGACTCCTTTCACGTTGCTGGATCTCACGTTAGCCATGGCTGAAACCCGTAATAAGGGAGAGGCTCGATAAACGGGAGAGGCGCTGGGCTGTGCAAGTGCAAGTGCAAGAATTCCTGGGAGCCTTTCTGTAGCTTTTGGGTTACTATTTAACTTCCCTTTGCAGGGTTGGCTGCTCGCTGTGACTCCTGATCAAAAGACAGTAGGGTCAATCTCCTGTCCCAAATTCCAGTCCAGAAGAGTCAGAGAGTGGGCACGCACCTCATGCCCGGCCTCTGCCTTCCTCCTACAGGCACATCCCACAGGCTGGGGACATTTAGAACACTCACAAACCAAACTCAAAATTTTTATACTTATCGACCCATTAAAATATCTTTGTTTCTTAGCAATATTCCCCAATAGTTAAGTGGCTCTCCTCTTGCTGCCTGAAATGCCCTTACCAAGGGAAACTGCTGAGGCCTGAAACCACAAAACTGAAGGATTACAAAGTGCAATTAAAGGTCCACATGATCTTGGCGAGAACTAGATAGAACCATAGAGCTCATGTAGGCCAAGCCTAAGACTCATGCATCTGTTATTATTTACTGACCGGATGACATTCTGAACTTTGTAGATATTTTTAATTTTAGTATAGAAAGGATAGTGGCACATTCATACACTGAAGTACTACAAATGAAGTAGTATAAATTTGTTATATTGATACATCTCAAAAATATATAGCTGAATAAAAAATGTTATGAAAGATACATACAGTATAATACCACTTATATAAAAGTTGATAGACACAAAATAATACATAGGTTTGTGGGGAAATCGTATCTAGTAAAAGCATGGGTTGAATTTTGCTCCCCCAAAATTCATATGTTAAAGTCCTTACCCCCAATTCCCCAGAACATGACCTTACGTAGAGATAGAGTCATTGCCAATGTAATTAGTTAGGACAGGGTCACAGTGGACTAGGGTGGGCCCCAAACCCAATATGACTGGGGTCCTTATCATCAAAAGGGGAAATCTGGACACAGAGACATGCACAGAGGGAGATGCCATGTGAAAATGGAGTTATGCTGTCAAAAGCCAACTACCCAGAAGCTAGGAGGGAGGCCTGGAGCAGATCCTTCCACAGGATCTAAAGAGGAAGCATGGGCCTGTCCACACCTTGAACTTTGACACCTAGCCTCTGGAACTGTGAGACAATACATTTCTCTTGTTTAAAGTAATCAATTTGTTGTACTTTATTATGGTAACCCCAGTAGACTAATACAGTTGTGAAAGATATACTTGAAGTTTAAAATAATGCTTATCCCTGGGGAGGGAGGGCAGGGAATGGGATTAAGGAGGGATATATGAGAATTTTATTTCTTTAATAATAAAAGAAAAGATCTGTAGTATGTACAGTAAAATGTTACTAGTTATTAAATCTGGGTATTGAATATATGGTACTTGTATATTGTTCTCTGTACTTTTCTTAATATGTAAAGCATCCTAAAATGAATCATTAGAGGATTTCAGTACACCTAAAACAAGCATGATATGTTGTTTCTGGTTGCTTACACTAAAGCTGTAACAAACTCAAAGTCCTGCCCCATCTTTGGTGATAAAGGGGGAACCTGCTGAGTCCAAGACTGTAGATGCTGAAAATCAATCCAAATGGGCTATGCAGAGGGAACTAGATAGCTGGCATGGACTATTTATTTTTAGATGCAGCTACCTTGTCATTTGTTCATCCCTTCCAAAGTCTTTATAACTGAGACTGTATCATTCATTCTGCTTTGAAGTTGAGATGTAAGGACAGAATTTTCCTATTAGAGGAGTAGATCCTTATGAAAATTATTATCTCTGAAGCTAAAGCTCATACAATACCCTATTTAGAGATAGCTCTCTACAGCAGTGGGTGATGTAATTTGATGTGTTAATACTCTGCCTCAAGAATTCACACTGACATCTGGTGGACCCTTTGAATACTTCCTGGCCTAAGTTAGAACCAGAAATTCTGAAGCAGAAAAACTCCCGAAAGGCCACTTTAGAAGCTTTTTGCCCTGGGGCGGTTCTGGCAGCATGCTGAGATATGCAACTTGAAATCAAATTTAAGATCTTTTGCTCATTGCACGCATTTAGCATAACACATCCATGGCAGAATGAGGCAGGCCATCTAGGGTATAATTAACAATCACTATTCTATGACAGTCTCAGCAACACAAATGCCAATTTGCTTGTCAAATTCCAAAGAAAGAGGAAGAGGCCATGTGGTAACCATACAAAACAAAGTCATTGTTTTTGGGCCCAACTCAGCAATTGCTCCATCCTTGTGCAGCAGGAAAGGAAATCTTGCCAGATTCTGGTCCACTGGGCTCTAGATGTAAGTTCACTGCCCAAACATCTCTCCAGAATCAAATTGCAATTCTACCGGGTTCTATGAAACTTTGGGGGAGTCAGTAAAGATGTAAATGGAGATCCAAGAACCAAGAGGCAGGTCAGAAATCTAGGACACCAAGGTCCTTTGCTTGTGGCCTGCTGGATAAATGTCAGTTGAAAGCTCTAATCATTAGATTTTGTTGTTGCTTAATAAAGAAAAGAAAGTGAATTATTACCTAATACCTGCAGTTTCTTTGACAGAAAAATTTATTTTTAGGAGTGGGATTATCTTTAAAAAAACAATGAAAAGAATTCGTTGTGGTATCAAAGCTACTTCTGTAGATAATAATAAAATTATTTTTTTTATAAAATTATTTTTTCTCCCAAAAGGAACTATTAGTCATGACATAACTAAATTTTTATCTCTCCCACACTTAACCAATATAAGAAAGAATTGTATGACTTGAGTCAAAATGGATTTTAAAGAAAATTTCATTCATTTACCTACTGTGGGATAGAAGTAATTTCATAGATTCTTCGTGTTTAAGAGACAGGATGAAAGAAGGAGAAAAGCATTTATTAAAGTACTAGATACTTAATGTGCCTCCTTGGATTTCATTCATAACAGATGTTATCATGCCCATTTTACAGATGACAAACTTTGTCTCAAAGAAGTTAAATATTTTGCCCCAAATTTCATGACTAATAAGTAGCAGATTTAGGATAGGAACCCTGTTTTGTCTGCCTTTAAAGCTCATGCTCTTTTTCTTCTAAAGATTGTTTATATTTAATTATAATCAAGGGGTACACAAAATTACCAGATTCTAATTAAGTTTCTTTTGTGTACCTAAGCAATTGAAAATATACATAATTCCTGAGTTCAGATCCAAATCCCTTCTCTGTGCTCCATCATGGGAATCAGAAAGTAAAAATGGCAGAATGACCTGTGGGTGATAAGCAAAGGCAACAAAGGTGGAGCTTTAGTTTTATAGCCAAGGAATTCAACAGGCAGGGGCAGCAGAGGGAAGCCTTCCTCGGCAGGCTGATTGGGGAGGCCTCACAACCCTGAGTCCTGCTCAGCTCTATCCTGTTAGTTGCCAGAAGCAAATTTCTAACCTGGTCTACCCTCCCAGGACACAGGGTGGTGACTCTAAATGTCACCTGAATCCATCTCAATATTGTGCTATTCACTAGGTAATTTTAAAGACAGTCACAGAATTGAGAAACATGCTCATTATAAAATATGTGACCTAATTTATTCATTTAATAAATGTTTATTTAGTATCTCTTTTTGATGTTAGACGATAGAATGCAGGTATAGGGGCCATCTAGATCTAAATATAAATCCTGGTTCAGCCACTTATTATATAATCTAACATTATTATCGAATATCTCTATACCTTATCTATAAAATTAGAATAATACCAGGCTCACAGGGTGGTTGTAAGAATTAGAAATAATTCATGAAATATGTCTAATACAGGGCCTAGCACTTTGAAGGTACAAATAAAAAGGCTAGTTATTATTGCTTTTTAAAATTTATGTATTTAAAATGGTTATTTTGTTATATTGATATAACAGAACTTGCGATAGACCCAGGGACAGAAAAATGAAAGAATAGGGAATTTCCCTTGCCGTTGAAAAGTACACATCTAGAATTGGAGCCAGACACATAAACTCATAAAGGTGACAAAATAAGGTAGGTACCACGACTGAGATAAGGGCAAAGTGCTCTGGGAGCACCTGGTATAGTTGACTATTATTTAACTTAAATATGCCTATATGTAGAAAGCTACAAATAATATAAGGTTTAAAGACATTGGAGGGCTAGTGCCTCCACCTCACTAAGGTAAAACCTTCAGGCAGGAATGATCGGGCTAAGGATGGAAATTAAATTTCATTTTATGTGTCACTTTGATAATTGATAGTGGCTTCCTGCGTGGATCTATTCGTGGGAACTCTGACATGAGCAGGATAGTGTGTTCTTATTGTAGAGTCAGCACACCAAAGTGGCGAAGGGCTTGGATTTTGGAGCCAGGCTGCTCGGCCACTGCTTAATCTTGGACAAGTTTCTTAAATTCTTTGCACTTTAATGTCTTCATCTGTAAAATGCTAACAACAGCCATACCTGCATCATGGAGTAGTTAGGATTAAATGAGTTAATTCAGTAAAGAATTTAGAACAGTAACTAAATTAGTTATTATTATTGTTATTATTTTTCATTATCATTAACTAGTAATTCCTGCCAGTGTTGAGGCAGAGAAGAGTAATGGAAGAAATGTCAAGTATTCACCATTTATTCCTATGGCATTGTTAGCTAGTTCTGATCTAAGTTCTCTTCTGACATATTCCGAGTTTGGGTTTTGGTTTTAGTTTTTTGGTTGTCAGTTCATTCTCTACCCCATACTAGCCCATGTTCCATTTTGGCCTCAGCTGGTTGATACCACTCTCCTACATCAGAGTTGATATCTAACAGCAGACTTCTTATTCTTTATACAATTTTTCAGTCTAGTTTTCAGAGTACAGAGTAACACAGTCTCAACCACAGAAACCCCATCACCTTTGTTTGTACCCTTCCAGCCATTTGGTACCTAATTAAACACTTATTTTGTGTTAGATACTTTATCATGCACATCATCTCTGGTATTTGACAAAGTTATATTTACAAATGAGGAAATGAAGGCTTAGAGAATTTAAGCACTAATTCACTTACAGGTGGAAGATCTGGGATGCACACTTTGATATTTTTGGTTCCAAAGTTTGTGCTTCTTCCTTTCTTACCACGTGCTACATTCTGAAACCTACTGTTGTCAACACTTGGTTTTGGCACAGATTAGGATACAAAGCTCTGCAGTGTTTGTCCCATGGAATATTGGGAGAGATGAGAAAGGTAACAGGAAAATGGGGTGGAGCTCCCAGAAAAGAAATGGGCAATTAGAGATCAAGTGTGGCCAGGTACTATGGTCTAACCCAATTCTGTGTCAGGTCTGGGAATCAGACCAGATTGATTTGGGTCAGCATTGGGGATGCGGGGGTGGGTGGGCATGAGGAAGAGGCCAAGTAGGACCAGTAGCATGAAGCAAACAAGGAAGTCTTTTCTAATTAATAGAGTGCAGAATGGGGTTCCCAACTTGCTGGGTCCTAGTGCCTCAGAAGTACCCACAAGAGAGGAACAAAGCGAGTGGTAGCTAGTCCTCTCCTTGGAGAATTCATCTTGCAGAAAGAAAGAGCTCTTGGAACTTCCATTTCTAGCAGTGTGCCAGATATGAGATACCCATTGGCCCTCACTGAAAACAGTGAATAAATTAAAGACAACATCTTATTAAAGGCTCTAATGAACTGACAAGAGAATAAGAAGCTATGAACCAAGGGAAGGTAGAAGCCCAAGAGGCTGGCTTTTATGAGGAGGCCATTGGCTAAACCAGAGGAAAAAGAGCAATGGCTTTCAGAGCTTTGCATAGTACTGCTGAATTAAAACCAAGTCCACGGCCTGAAGTAGAGAGTCTAAAGGATTGCATCCTCAGGATAAGGGTGAGCTAGGAATAAACACAAACCTCCTAAGGAGGCTGAAAGAAAAACTGTCTGTCTTGATCCTTGGTATCAATACAGAAGGAAATTTGTGCCATAGGATGGCTCTCACATGAATTTGCATCCTGAATTCACGACATTTAGGTGATTAAAAAAACAAAACAAAACTAAACTCCAGGCCAAGGATTTTGATTAAAGTGGTTCTTTAATCAAATAAAAATATAATTTTCTCTGGAAGAAAATTTTCAAAAATCTCAAAGCATTTCCACAGATAAAATTCAAAATATATGAACTTATTTTTTTAAAAAACCTATGTGAAACAAAAGGAACTAAAGCATTCTACAAAAGAGCCAGAAGAAAAAGATAGAACTAGACCTGCATTGAATATAGATAGCTTAATCATCAAATACAGAATATAAATAAGAATATTTAATGTTTAGGAAAATAAAGAGGAGTCATAATATTTGACAGGAACAAGACTATTATAAATGATCACATGGATTTGAAATAGAGACAATAAAACTTTTAAAATAATAAGATATATTAAAATAAGAATTCAATAGGTAGTTTTAAAAGCAGATTAAAGAAAGCTGAACCGTAAATGGATAAACTTGAATATGTATCTGAAAAAAGTATACATCTGAGAGTCTCTTATGGACAATATGAAAGAGAGGTTAAGAAAAATTAGATACAGAGTCAATAGGATTAATGGATATTAACTGGAATTCCAGAAGAGGAGGAAAGAGAGAATGGGGCAAGGATCATTTTTAAAGATGTCAAGGTTAAAAAATTTGCAACATTGATAAAAGACATTACTCCCTCATTCAGAAACTCTAATAATATTCCAAAATAAAAAGGAAACACCAGAACATCAAAATAAAGATTTAAAAGGTAGGCAGAGAAAAAAATTTCAACAACAAAAATGAAAGCCATTGATATTGTTAATATACTATGTATTAATTTTCTATTGCTGTCATAGCAAATGATATTGTTAATATACTATGTATTAATTTTCTGTTGCTGTCATAGCATATGACCACAAATTTAGCAACCTAACATAGCAGGTCACAGTTCTGTGGGTCAGAAGTCCAGGTTGACTCAATGAATTTCTCTGATCTGAGTTTTACAAGACTGAAACCAAGATGTCTACCAGCTGGCCTCTAATTGGGAGGACCTGAGAAGAATCTATTTCCAAGTTCACTGTGGTTGTTGGTATAATTCACTTCCTTGCAGCTGTAGGACTGATGTTTCTTTGCTGGCTGTCAGCTGGGGGCCACCCTCAGATACTAGAGATCTCTTTCTTGCCCTTGTGCATGGGTTCCCAAATTCCAGAGCCATCAAGAAAGCCTCAAAATTCCTCTCATGCTTGGAATCTTTCTGTCTTTCCCTTTGCCACATCTCTCTTCTTCCTCTTCTGCTGCATATCTCTGACTTCAGGCATGTAAATGTTTTTTAAAGGCTCATGTGGTTAAATTGGAATTACCTGGATTCTTCAGGATAATCTCTTTTTTTTAAGCTCGGTAACCTTAATTACATCTGCAAACACTCTTTTACCATGTAATGTAACCTATTCACAGGTTTCAGGCATTGGGGCATAGACATTTCTGAAGAAGGGACATTATTTTGCCTACCACATACTGAGAGAAAGCAATTATTTGGAAATCTTTTTTCAAGAATAAAGGGAGAATGACACTTTCAGATAAACAATAACTATGAGGGTTTGTCATCAAATAGCTGTCACTAGAGGAAATTCTAAAGAATGTGTTTTAAGTAGAAGTGTGATCCTAGGAGGAAGGTCTGAGAGAAGAATAAAAAGTAAAGTAGCAAATATGAGGTACATCTTAGGGAATATTGAGTAAATGAATAGTAAGAATGTTTTATGTATTAAAAAATCTAACTTAAAATACCTGTCAACAATATGTGCATGTTGGGTAGAATAAATGTGTTCTAAAGTCTTTGGATATGTTTCTTGGAAGTAAATAGACTTGCTGTAAAGGATATACTTCTGAAAGAAAACCTCTATAGTGTCTCATTGTCATCAATAGAATTTCTTTCTTGTTTTATCTGTATTAGGTTTTAAAGTCAAAATTATGCTACCCTCTTAGTAAAAGTGATATGTTTCTTTCTGGAATGATTCTTAACATAAGGATATTTTGAATTATCAGTAAAACTAACCAATAAGATCATCTAGTGTTATTTGAGAAAAGATTTTTAAAAAGTACTAGTTCATTTTATTTAAAGGTTATCGGAGTATTTACCTTTTAAATTTTTTTCTAGAATCATTTAAAAATAAATAATATTTTTACAGGATTTTGTAATTCATGTTTCAATTATTTATCGGCATTAAAATATCAAAATATCTCCTTATTATCTCTTAAATTATGTCCTGTTCTTCATTTCTAGTATTTTTGAGCTTTTAGTTTTTGTATTTTTGATCAAGTTTGCCAGAAGTTTGTGAATTTTATTAGTCTAAAGAATACATTCATGGTTTTGTGTATTCTCTCAATTTTATGTTTATTTTATATTTCATTAAAAATCCTTTTTGTTCTTTAGTATGGTATTTGTAAGATATGTGTTTTTTCTTTTTCTTTCTTTTTTCCTTTAACTTAATCGTTCTGTTCTTATATTTCAGCAATAGCTTTTTTTCAGTCATTATAGTAAAACTTATCTAAAACTTTGAAGTACATGATGTCTTATGTCTAAATAAAAATTTCCAAAGGCTTTTGGTTCTCTCAGGCTAGAAGTTTTTGCAGGTACTCAGGAACAAAGTTTATCAGATCTGAGAACACAGACAGATGTTTGTTCAAGAGCTGACATGATTTTTAGGAACGGGAGGATGTTCCACCAGAAGATAAGGATCAAAATAATTCTTAGTTGTGGAGAAAAAAAGAGGTGAGAATCTACCTGAGTTAATTTTATCATTAGAAGCAGATTATTTGTATTTTTGGAAATGGGAATAAAATAGATTAAAATTAAGACTTTTCTAAATGTCACCAAGAACAGAGCACACACACAGCTCAGTTTGAGCATTGCTCATCATAAAGTAGAAAAGGTCCCAGAAAAATGGTATTTTTTTCTTTATATATTTCAGAAGTCTCAATTGTAACTTCTAATCCACTCTCTCAACCACTTTCTATAATTTTTCAAGTTTAGAAAAGAGAGATTTATTTACCAATTGACATAATTGTTTAGGCTCTATGTGACATTTCAGTCACTTCATTACTGCATTTTTATTTTACTTTTTAAAATGTTTTATTTTTTAATTATAGTTGACATATAATATCATATTCAAGTGTACTATATAGTGATTAGACATTTATATAACTTATGAAGTGATGATCTTGATAAATCTAGTACCCATCTGACACCATACATAGTTATTAAAATATTATTGACTGTAATCCTTATTCTGTATTTTATATCCTCATAACTATTTTGTAATTAAACATTTGTACTTCTCAATTTCTTCACCCCAACCCTCCTCCCATCTGGCAACCATCAAAATGTTCTCTGTATCTATGAGTTTGTTAGTGTTTTGTTCATTTATTTTGTTCTTTAGATTTCACATATAAGTGAAATTATATAGTATTTGTCTTTGTCTGTCTGGTAAGATTTCATTCTTTTTTTATGGCAGAGTAATATTCCATTGGATATATTCTTTATTCGTTCATGTATTAATGAACACTTAGGTGGCTTTCATATCTTGGCTATTGTAAACAGTGCTACAATGAACATATAGATGCACATGTCTTTTCAAATTAGTGTTTTGGGTTTCTTCAGATAAATACCCAGAAGTAAATTACTGGGTTCTTCTTTGTCTCTTGTTATAGGCTTTGTTTTAAAGTCTATTGTGTCAGATATAAGTATTGCTGCCTCAGATTTTTTTCCATTTTCATTTTCACAAAATATTTTTTACTTTCAGTTTGTGTGTCTTTCAAAGTGAAGTGAATCTTTTGCAGGCAGCATATGTAAGAGGCTTGTTTTCTTATTCATTTCGGCCACTCTATTTTTTGATTGGGGCATTTAATCCATCTACATTTAAAGTAGGTGTTAATAACTATGTAGTTATTCCCATTTTATTATTCATATTTTTGAAACTTTGTTTCCCTTCTTCTTAAAGAAATTCCTTTAACAATTCTTGTAATACTAGTTTGGTGGTGACGCACTCCTTTAGCTTTTCTTTTTCTGGGAAGCTTTTTATCTGTCTTTCAATTCTAAGTGTTAGCTTTGCTAGGTAGAGTCATTTTGATTGTAGGTCCTTGCATTTCATCACTTCAAATATCTGTTTCAATCTCTCTGGCCTGCAAAATTCCTGATGAGAAATTAGCTGACAGCCTATGGGAGCTTCCTGTAGGTTAACTGGTTTTCTCTTGCTGCTTTTCAGATTCCCTCTTTGTCTTTAATCTTTGGCATTTTAATTATCATATATCTCAGTGTGGGCCTCTTTGAGTCCATCTTGTTTAAGACTTTGTGCTTCCTGTGTTTGTATGTCTATTTCTTTCATCAGGTTTAGGAAGTTTTCTGTCATTATTTTTTCAAATAAGTTTTCGATTCCTTTTTCTCGCTCTTCTCCTTCTGGTATCCCAAGTTGATCTTGGTATGCTTTATGTTGTCTCAAAGGTCCCTTAATCTAGCCTCACTTTTTTTGGATTTTTTTTTTCTTTTTGCTGTTCTGATTGGGTGCTTTCTGCTACCTTAGCTTCTAAATCGCTGATTTGATCTGTTTCATCTAATCTACTGTTGATTCCTTCTAATGTATTCTTCATTTCAATTACTATATTCTTCATTTCTGATTGATTATTTTTTATCTTTCCTATCTTTTAAAAAATTAATTAATATTAATTAGTTTCAAGTATACAGTACATTGATTAGACATCTATATAGTTCATAAAACGATCCCCCCAGTTGCTTCCTCTCTCCTCTGGTCCTTCACCTAGCCAACATATTAATGCTAACTGCATTCCCTATGCTGTGCTCCCCACCCCTGTGACCATCTATTAGCTACTAATTCGCATTTCTTTAACTCTTCACCCCATTCTCCCAGTCCTCCAACCCTCCTCCCCTTTGTCACCAAATTGTCCACTATATTTGTGAGTCTGTTTCTGATTAGATTGTTCTTTTTGTTCCTTAGATTCCACATATAAGTGAAATTATATGGTATTTTCCTTTCTCTGTCTGACTGAAATATCTTCTAGGTCCATCAAGACAATATCTTTCTCCATCCCCTTCCTTTTAGTATGTGTATGTCTTTTAATCTGAAGTGAGTCTCTTGTAGGCATCATATAGGCATCTTGTTTTCTTATCTATTTATCCTCTCTATATTTTAGTTGGAGCAATTAATTCTTTTCTATTTGAGGTATTTATTGATAGAAATGTAGTTGTTATCATTCTTATTTCTGATTTTGATATGTGTTTTTCTCTTTTTAAAAAAGTCCCTCTAACATTTTCTGTAATGCTGGCTTGGTGGTAATAAATTTCTTTAGCTTATTTTTGTCTGGGAAGCTCTTATCTGTCCTTCAACTCTAAATAATAGCTTTGCTGGATAAATTATTCTTGGTTGTAGATCCTGGGTCTTCATCATATTGAATATTTTGTGCCAAGCCCTTTTGTCCTGCATAATTTCTTTTGAGAAATCAGTTGCAAGTCTTATGGGTGTTCCCTTATAGGTAACTATCTGCCTTTCTCTTGCTGCTTTTAAGAGTCTTTATTTGTATTTAACCTTTGGCATTTTGATTATGATGTGCCTTGGTGTGGGCCTCTTTGGATTCCTGGATTTGGGGACCCTCTGAGCATCCTGGGGTTTTATGTCTATTTTCTTCACCAGGTTAGGGAAGTTTTTCATCATTATTTCTTCAAATAGCTGTTCAACATCTTGTTTTTCTTTAGGTACCCTGATGACCTGGATATTTTGACCTTTAATAGAGTCTGCTAGGCTCCTTAAATTATTGTTATAGTCTCGGCTTCTTTTTTTTCTTGCCATTTTGATCAAGTGTCCTTGGCTTTCCCATCCTCTAGATAGGGCATTTGATCCTCTTTTTTTTATTCACTTTGTTTATTCCATTTAATATATTTCTCCTCTCAGATAATGGTTCTCTTTTATAATTTTTATTTCCATTTTTATTTTTTTATCTTTTTATTGAAGTTTTCACTGAATTTATCTACACTTCTCATAAGTTCATTGAACATCTTTATAACCAGTGTTTTGAACTCTGCATCTGTTAGGTTGCTTGACTCCATTATTTCTATATTTCTGTTCTGTTCTCTCATATGGTTTCTGCCTCTTTGTCTTCCCATTTTGGCAGGCTTTTCATTTGTTTCTATGTACTAAGCAAAGCTCCTAAGTCTCCCAGTCTTATTAGTGTGGCTTTGTGTGGTAGGTGTCCAGTGGCACAGTCCTTAGAGGGTTTCAGCTACAGGCCAAATTTAGCCCAAGCCTATGCCTCTCTGGGGCCACCTGTTAAGATTCAGCAAGCAATCCACAGATGCTGTGCTTATAATTGCCTTGACAGGCCACAACAGAAACCGAAGCCAGCTGCCTCCAGTGTGAGTCTATGTGCTGCTCAGCAAGGAACACCTGACTTGCTGAAGATGTGTCTTGGGTGGGGCCACTAGTTGGGAAAGGTGGAGTTTCAGGGAATCCTCTGGGCAGAGTGACCTCTGTTATCCAGTTTGATGAGGTCTCGGCTATGGTGGCGATAGGTCCATGCATTAAGAGTTGGGAGGACTCAACAGAGGAACAATGGATACTGCCAGCACTTCTGTATAGAGCTAATCTGCCTCAGCCCTGTCTCCAAAAACTCAGTGTCTCCCTGTAAGTCCTTGGTGACCTCTGCATGCAGTTGAACTAGCACTGGTGCTCAGAGAAAGCAGGTCTGTCACTGTGAAAGTCCACTCACAAGCATGGCCCCTTTAAGAGGCATTTGCCGCTGCTGCTGCCGCAGCCTCCATCCCACCCAGACACTAGGGATTGGGCAGCCCGCATCCTTACCCCATCCTACCTTCTACCACTGTTGCAGAGTAATTTCTTAGATTTCTCCCTAGTTGTATGGCTTGTTGATCTAGATCCCAGGTGATTTTTCCTTGCTATTTGCTCCTTGTTTCTGTCACAACTTTGATTTGGTCACCAGAGGGATAAACAGAGTCTCTATCATATATGCCATTTTTTCCTATCTTTTTGTTGTATTTCTCACTGAAATCATTGAGCATCCTTATAACAAGTGTTTTAAATTGTGCATCTGGTAAATTGTCTGTCTCCATTTAGTTAAGTTCTTTTTTTGGAGCTTTGTTTGGTCTTTTCACTTGGAACATGTTTCTTTGTCTCCTCATTTTGGCTGCTTCCGTGTGTTGATTCTATGTTTTAAGTAGAGCCTCTGTGTCTCCCAGTCTTGGCAGACTGATCTTATGAAGTAGGTGTTCTGTGAGATTCAGTGATGCAGTCCCCTGGTCCCCTGAGCTGGGTGCTTCAGATATGTCCAGATATGTCTCTTATATAGGTTGTATGTGCCCTCTTCTTGTAGTTGGGACTTGATTGCTGTTGGCATGTCAAGGAGAGAGATTGACCCTCAGCCTGATTGGTCATGAGGACTGGCCATGACTATAGTGGAAAACCTGTTGGGTAGGATCTGACCCTATTGAGCAGGATTTGCTTTATTGGGTCTCTAGTGCCTTCCAAGTCTGCCCTTTATGCATGTCATTTGTGGAGGTTATTGGATGGTGTTCTGGTGTGGTCTGAAGATGGTCACTGGGCATGTTGGCTCTGGGGCCTCTTGGGGGCGGCTCTGTTGCTGGCCAAGGTCAGCCACTATCTGTGCTCTGCCTAGAGCAACTTGGTATGAGCTACAAAGTGATCTGCAGATGGTTGTCACTTGTGCTTGGCTCATAGGTGCCTGGAAGTGGCTAAGTTGTGAACTAAGGCTGGCTGCTGCTAGTGCTGGGCTTTGGCCTGCTTAGCAAGAGGTATGGGTCACACTAAGGCCAGATGTTTCTTATCAGGGGTTTGTGAACCTTTGAGAGATTTTAGAAAATTTCACAGGCTGAGCCACGATAGGCTATTTATGTTAAAAAGCTACTGGAAGTGGCTTAATTGAACCTGCAAGTTGGGGAGTGGTGGTGATGGTGGGGGGGGAGATGGGGTTTCAGGAAATCACCAGTGTAGTGCCAATGGCGTTAGTCAGGTTAATGAAGACTCATATAATGCCCAGCTTCACATGCTGGCTAGGTTGGGAGAGAGCTCAACAAAAGAACAATGACTTCTGCCAGCACTTCTCTCTGGGAGAAAGCTGTCCCTCAAGTCCTCACCCTGGAGTCAGACAGTTCGGTTTCTTCCTGTATGTCCCGGGTGCCTTTTGAGCTGCTGCCACCCAGGCCTACAGCTCAGAGTGAGTGAGTCTACCAGCAAGTAAGTTTGTGTGCGGGCCCTTTAAGAGTAATGCGTGGGATTCCAGCAGCCCTCCATTTCACTCAGTCACAATCTCCACTTGTTTTCATAGCCAGAAGTTACAGGGACTTCTTTCTCTGACCATGGGACCCTGGGCTTGTGAGCCTGGTGCAGGGCTGGGACCTCTCACTCCTCAGGGGTCACCTCTGCAGCCGAAATGTCCTTCCCAATTTTTATCTGCCACACCTGTGTGTGGGAGAAGCCTATTCTTTATCTCCATTCCTCCTATCAGTCTCAACTTGGCTTCTTGTGCATATCCTTAGTTATAGGACCTCTGTTCATCTAGACTTCAGGAGATTCTCAATAATAATTGTTCTGTTGTTTAGCTGTAATTTTAGTGTGGTCATGGGAGGAGATGAGTAGAGTGTTTCCCATTAGAGCCTTTTAAGAATTGTCTTGTAATATCAACCTAACCTTTCTGAATAGTGGACATGGAAGCCAAAATGTGTATGATTATGTGGACAGTATGTACACTGTAGCAGTTTTTCTTATAGCTTTAATTTCTTGAAAAAATGGCAGTTGAAAGTAAAAATTTTCCTAAATACCTATATTATTAACTTCAAATTGGTACAGAAAATGTAACATCTGTTCATCAAGGAGCAATACAGGATAATCTGCAATTTTTACATTTTTGCATTTATTTGAATCTGAATTTCTTGTGATAAAATATCCCAATTAACAAGCAGTCAATGCTTGTGAAACAACAATTCTCTACTCAGTGTGTCTGAAGACAATTTTGTCTTCAAAGGTATAGATATTTCATTAGCAGTTATTATTATATCAATAGAGTAATACTTTTCCCTTCCAGGTGCTCAAACATTTAGAATACTCAGTTATCCTTTTAGAATGGATACTTTGATTAAATTGTTGCCTATTACATATTAAAGTAGCCTATTGAATATTCAACTAGCCACAGTATGAGACTTCATGGATTTTTCTACATGTTTTAAGCCCTCATATGAGGCACTAATGTCTCTTTTTTCTAATTTGTAATAAATGGCCAAGGTCTTCCCACTATCTTTAGGCACTCACAGTGTAATGGTTTCAGCTTCTCCATTCTCTGGAGGCCTTTTTCTTATTCCTCAGCTGTGATGTGGCGCTTTTTTTCCCTATCCAAACTAATTGGAATTCCTGGTGTCTTTTGGATTTTGTTTATTTTTTAAAAACTTCTCGAAGAAATTTTTTATTAGCAGTAGTTAGGAAGACCCTACTGTACAAAGAAGAGTTTGCAATGGACAAAACAAATCATCTTCGAACAGCATCCCATGTGACATTTTCTCATTTTTCTTTTTTGTTTAAGTCTTTGTTGTTTAGCTCCATTGGAGTCAAAATTTTGCTTATAGAGCTAAGATTTGTAGTTTTCCAGGGACAAGAATAGCAGTGTTTCCACATTATTGATCAGATTGGCTTTCTGAGCCAATCTGGACTTGATTCTTTGGCAAGTTTTTTATATGACAGTTCACCTTTCTCTAAGGAAGCTTTTTCATCGCAGGTACTCCCTGCACAGGTGCACTCTTCTTTCTATCTCCACAACTATTTCAAATAGAATTAGATTGGTCAAGTCAGGGCCACTGTATTGTACATTCCCAGGAGCACTGTTAACATTGTAGCTTAGTTAAATGGTGTCCTCTGGGGTTTCCTACACTGCAACCTTGGGTCAGGTTATCCTCAAATTCCTCAGTGCCAAACTGTTGACTATCTGCATGCACACAATTTTGCAAACCATCATTCTTTTGTGTAATTTATCAGTCTTAAGGTCTTCTTTAACTGGGACCTGATTCTTCCTTTTTCTCATAGCCCATAGCAAGTTTAATAGAGATCTGCTTATCTCCAACTTCCATTTAAACATCTATCTTAGTTCTGTTGACATGTTTTTTCCTTACTACTTCCAGAGAAAACTTTATAAATCACATTCAAAACGTACAGTTTGAAAGCTTAGTTTGAGCTAAAATTTAAAGAAAAAGTATGTCCAATGATACTAAAACTGTTCCAATCCAGGGACAAACATGGAAAGGTTGCAATTTATTTCAAGTATTATAACATTAATACAAATTCTGTCCTTGGAGCCTTGAACACATAGCCTGAAGGAAAATACTCTATATGGAGCAGCATCTCAGTTCCAGAGAGCCCTATATGGCTTCCTATTCTATTATTGAAGGTACCTCTTAAACAGAGATAACTGTTTGATTTTTTTAAAAACTAAAACTGACAATATTGGTCTTTAAAAAGAGCTGGTCTATTTACATTTATTGCGAAACATTCATTTCTACCACCTTGTTTTGTGCTTTCTATGTGTCTTAACTTTTTTTTCTTCTTACCTTTTTTTTAATTGAACATTTCTTCTTATTGTATTTTTCAGCTGTATTTATTTCTTTGTTTAGTAATTGGTTACCTTTGAAATGTATCATGCATGTTTAACATGTCAAAGTAAAAAAGTAAACAATATATTTATCACTCTCCCAAATATTACAAGGACCTTAGAATATTTTAACTTTAATCAATTCATGCCAGACAATTGTTATTATTTTAGGTATATTTATTCTTGTTTGTTTATATTTAACCCATAAGATATTATTATATTGTTTTATATAGTTAACATTTGTTTAGGTCCACCTAGTTAACAGTTTCTATGCTCATCATTCCTACTGGTATCACAGACATTTTATCTTAGATAACTTTTGCAGACAATTTTTTGCCTCAGTCTGCCAGGAAACATGTACAAGAATGTATATAGCGGCACTCTCTGTAATATCCCAAACTGGAAATAAGTATAACAGATAAATAATTTGTTATATTCCTTCAGTGGAAATCTATAAAACAGTGAAAAATGAATAAACTCTCACTGTGCAGAAAAGGAATAAATCTTAGCAAAATAATGTTGAGTGAAATAAGTCACAAAATATATGCATTCATTTACAAAAAGTTTTAAAAATACATAACTGAATACTATCTTGTTTAAGGATACAATAATATGTGGTAAATTATAACTCCCCCCAAAATAATAAATACAAAATTTAGGATGACAGTTACCTCCAAGGGAGAAGGAAATGGGCTGGCAACTGAGAAGGGCACACAGGGCACACGTAATAATATTGCTCTTTTTCTTAAATTCACTGATGAGTACAAAGATGTTTGCTCTGTGTTCACATATTGTGGCAGAGACTTTCCATCTATTCCCTCCTGGAGCCACCTGCCTTGAAGTTTGGCAAGGCCACAAGACTGGTTCAAGCTTATGAACTGTAGGCAGAAGTAGTGTGTGTGTGGGGGAAAGTGGGAGAGAGAGAGGTATTTCTGGACCAAAGCATAAAAAAGTCGGTGTGTGACCTCCAGCTGACTCTTTCCCTTCCATGACTTCGTGTTGAAATGGAAGAGCCACAGGTCAAAGTCTCCTGGTTTGCTGAGTTTCATTCTTGTCAGGAGTTCCCCTGGTTAGTATCTGGATCAGTGGTGGATTTTACAGAGGTAAGAAATCCATGTTTGTTGTGTTAGGTCACTGGCATTTTAGAGTTATTTGTCACTGTAGTATAACCTAGCTTTGTGGACTATTATACATATTTTACAAATATTTTTTTGCATTTACTCAGTATTTAATAAAGTTAATTTAGATTGTCTACACTTAAAATTTCAAATAATGTTAAAAAAGTAAAGTAAAAGCACCATACAAGACTTGGGTGTAAGTCATAACTATTTCTAGATTCTTCAGATTTGAATGGTAATATAAATTGGTATGCTGAAATGCTGACCTCCTGTTAGGTCCAGGGAAGAGTGAGTGGGACAGAGATAAGCAAGCATACATTAGAATCAGCTGGATGGGCTTGGCCAGAGATAGCCTTGCTGCCCCTGGCCTGCTTTGCATCATTATTAAATTTGGCCACGTATGTAGGTACGGGCTCCCCAGTGAAGTTGAACATTCCGTAAGGCAGGGATTATGGTGCCTTTTGCATATCCCTGTTATCCCTATCTTGGTTCCAGACCTCAAAATGACCTAGAAGTATTTGTTGCATTGAGCTCAGGAAGCCTACCTTTTCTCTTCAGCATCAATTCTTGACAGCTACCACCTCTGACCTGCATTCTCCCACCTTACCTTGAACCGTTAGCCTGGGGGCCTGCCATACAAGACTCAGGGGACCTGGTTTTCTAAGAAAAGCTGGCTTCTCTAGCAGGAGTATTTGCCAGAAGGCAGATGTCATGCGAGACAGATTGCAGATGCCTTGCCTCCATGGCCATCAGAATCAGAAATGCTTGCCTGACAATCAACATTACGGTGAAGAGCTGTGACATGACAGTTGTCTGACTTTGTTAATACGTTCTAATCCTGCAAACTAATTTTGATCCCCCACTTGGCCGTCCCCACATTGTGTCTGGCCTGCCAGGGCTCGTACCATCCATCAATCTTAGTTAGTGGTCTGCTCCTTCTACACTATAACTGAGTGTCCCTGTTTCCACTGGGACACCCATAACCCCTTTGACAAAGCTTCCTTTGCAATCAGCCCTGTAAGAATGCTGTCATCTGGTTCAGAATAAAGATGCATGTCCTTGTCTAGGAGGCTGACAAATGGCCATTGTCTCGTAGTGTTTTTCAAGATGGCTTTTTCAGGGGAAAAATATTCTGCTTAGCCAGTGAAACATGTTACATTTTTTTGAGTCAAACTCACTGACCTTTCTTTGGACTTAGTTTCCTCATCTGTACGTAGTGAACTGGGCTACATGCTCTCCACGGTATTTCTTGTTTCTGAAATTTGAGGACTTCAGTCTGTCATTCTATGGTTGCTGATTCTCTTGTGCCTGCATAGAAGCATTGAGGACTATAGTTCTCCTTTGAACTTGCTTGAATTATTTTTTCTCTCCTGTGATAGTAATTCTCTCAGTTCCCTTTAGGTTACTGTTTTAATATTTTTAAGGGGTATGGGCAGTTACAAACTCCTTAGGAATCTGAGGAAAGATATAAACTTCCTCTCCAGAAAAATGCACTAACATAGAATTTGTACTTAAAATTTTCTGAGGTTTTTAACCCCTAAAGTCTATTCATGTTTCCTAGCTTGAGAGATAGTAATTTTTATTTGTGTCTTAATTTTATTTTACTCTGCCATTTACTTTATTTTTAAACTTACAAAACACGTTAAAGGCTCTTTGTGTGCTTTTCTTTAACTTACTCTTGAAAACTTTCAAAATTACAGAAAAATGGGAAGGTACAAGTCTATCTATATACCAACTGTGACATTTGCTATTTTCTTTCTTTTTCTTTTCTCCTCCTTTCCCCACTCCTTCTTTCCTTTATTTTTATCTTTTTCCTCTTCCTTTTTCTTCTGACTATTCCTCCCCTTCCCCCCCCACCTTTTCTTCCTTTTCTTCTGAATCATTTGAGCATAAGTTACAGAGATCACTTAAATACTTTTCAAATGAAGGTGGGCTATACATGTGACATGGGGACACAGATATTCATAACTGTTTTTGTCTGGGAAGTCCTTGTGGAAAAGAATAAATGCACTTTGGGACTATGTACCCTCAGACCCAGCCTCACCTGGCCCCTCTATCATGGAACATTCATTGCTCATGGGTGAAGTCACACATTACGTGCATGACCAAAGCAAATCCATCAAATGTTGTCTAAGCACCTCCTGTACACAGGCCTTATGCTGAGACTTTGAAGATAAATAAAACCCAGTCTCTTCCATGTCCTTTTCACTGTCTTATGGGATGGTAAGACACTTAATTGCAATAGAAAGCAGCCCTGCCTAGTGCCACATTAGCACCCTTGATAAGAGCTATGGAGAGGGAGAAGAGAAAAAACTTTCATGGGGGTGGGGGTTGGTAAGAAATATTATAAAAGGGGTGACATTTACCCTTATTCTTGAAGAATGGGCACTTGGTGTAGGTTCCAGTATAAGCAAAGGCAGGAAGATGGCTTGGAAGAGAGCACATAGGAGCAATAACTATAGCTCTCCTTTGGACTTGTTTGTATTATTTGTTCTCTTTTACTGGCCTGTCCCTTTATGAGTCCATCACCTTCTCCAAAAAATGGCCTTTGTGGAAAAGTCCTGAGAGAAACTGGCACTTTCCTGGAAGATTTTTTTTTTTTCTTTAATGATTTAGGAAAGGAGCAGTTTCTTTCTGCTCATATAACCCTTGGGTAAGAAGCAGATGATATGTGTGGCTACTACACAGCCTGGCCATCCCCTTCTGGGTTTGGCCCAGCTGCCTTGGCCAGAACTGCCCGCCTTGAGTCCACCAGTTTTGAAATCCATTGAAAGGAAAGGAGCACCTGTAATTTTCTGACAGGCCACAAGAGGGCGAAGTATGAACACAAATGGAAAAGGGAAAAAAGAACCAAAAAAAAAAAAAAAGGCAGCTGGGAAATGAACAGCTTTTTCCAAGGCCCTTGTTCGTGGTGCCAGGTTAGTAGTTTCAATCTGTTCTGTCTCACTCTGTTACTGTTCTTTCTCTGCCCCTCTCTCACTTTGTCTCTCACTTTCTCTCTGGAATTTCTTTGGGAAAAATGCAAATTAATTTTGTTGCCTCTAGGTTCAAAAATCAATTGCACAATTCCAATATGGGGAAAGTCCAAGAACTGAGGGGCTTGACTTTAATATTCATATCAGCCAAGGGGGAGTTTTAGCAGCTACGCTCTTTTGTCTTCGCAAAAACAAAACTGAAAAACCCAAATGAAATTATTACATTTTTGGTCACAGTGAAAAGAGCTAATAGTTGTAGCACCCTCCCTGTGCCAGGTACTGTTCTAAATGCTTTACATGGATAAATCATTAACTCTCCCAGCCACTCTCTGAGGTACAGTATTATCACCATTGTATATGAGACACAGGAATGTCAAGGAGCTTGGTCAATGTCACACAGTTAGCATCAGAGCTGGGATTTGAACCAGGCAGATAGGTTCCAGACCTCTCCATTGTAGCTGGATCTTAAGATTAATGCATAGTGTTCCCAACAAGGAAGATAGTGGCCCTAATACAGCTTACCACAGTCAAGTGGATCTGGAGGAATATTTTAAGAGAGCTAGTTGATATTGGGAGCTGCCCCAAAAGAAGGTAACCAGAGTGATGGAAATAAGGTCAGATGAGAACAGTAAACTCAAGTGAGGGGACCTAGTCTGGCAAAATAAAACAAAACAACCTGAGAGTGGAGGCCAGGTAAATTGTTCTCAAATATTCGTAAAGGCTCTGAGACCTCTCTCTCTTCCTGGAGACTCAGTGACTTTCACCCCGATGCCCATGGAGCTTTTCTGGGCAGGGAGACCATCTCTGGCTTATTTGGCCTAGGCTTTCTGATTGTCCCCAGCAGGCAGGTATCCCATGATCTGGGAAGGAGATTGGCCTGGGGTTATGCAGTCCCTTTGTCTTCCACTCAGCTGTCCAATAAAGAGCTCACTTTTCCAAAATGTGGGATTATGTCTGTATATATCACTGATGAAATGCAATTTGAGATTTAATCACCTATCATTACAGACATAATAGGACTATCTTTTTCTTAAGAAATAATGCTGTTTCTTTATTAACACAATGCATATTCAACATAGAAAGTTTGGAAATTACAGAAAAATGTGGCGAAAGATATCTCACACCATCTCATTACCCTGAGAAAGCCAAGTTTAACCTTTTTTTATATTTCCTTCTGATCCTTTTCCTACCTCCCCACACCCCCCACTCCCCAGCCATTCAGTACATATATCCTTGTCTACACTTTTCTTAATGGTCCTAAAAAGGGTCCTTCCTGGAAAAGCCATAAAGAAAACTCAGAAAAAATGTCACAGTCCATTATGAAGCACAAGCCAAAGCTCCCTCCAGACTCAAAAGAACATCTCTGGTAGAAATATTTCCAAATCATTCTGAAAGAGAGCACTGATGTGATTTCTTCTAGGGTCTCCTGTAGAGAGGGTGGAGATTTCTTAGGCAGAGCACAGAGTATGGAATATTGAGATTACGTAATATCAGGGAAAGGCAACAGGAAGAGAATACATTGCCTAGAGGCTGCTGTGGGCCAGGTGCTAGGCTGGGCACTTATTTATTCATTTATTCAAAAAATGTCTGAGTGCCTACAGTGATGAGTACTGGGGATGTAATGAATAGCACATTGGGCATGATGGATCCTGTCCCAAGAAAGGAAACAGTCTGAAGAATGAGGCTGGTAGTGATCAGTGGAGGAAACAACCTGAATAATATAAGGAGACCTGGTCTAGCCTGATGCAAGAGTGGGTGGTATGGAAAAGCTTGCCCTAAGGAAGGGACTAGATCTGAGTTCTAAAGACTTCCTTTAGTCCTCCCACTCTGCTTACAGCAAGGATACTACATTAGCTGTGGGGCCCAACTTCTCAAGGACTCTTAAACTCCAAAGATCCTGATATATCTTTGATATTCCCACACAGTAGTGAAAAGAACATAAAAAAACCATTCAAGATGAAAGAAGATATATACTATGGCAGAAGCATAATCAAGAACTGTGGGGTTTCAGAAGAGGGTACAACCGCATCTCGAAGGGTAGGTTATGTTTGATGTGTTTTGAAAGATGGGTAGAAATTTGTCAGTCAAAAAGTTTAGGGAAAGGCAATTCATTAGAGAGAAAAGCATATGAAAAGGCATAGAGATAGAAGATAATATCACATGCTAGAGAAAGAGGGAGTAGTAGAGAGGGATGGGAGATGTAGAGCTCGTGTAACAGGAGGTATACCTGGAAAGATAGTCTAGCTCCAAGGTAAAGATCTTTGGACATCAGAGTAAGAAGCTTGAACTTATATTTGTGAAAAAGAGGGAGCTAGCAAAGTTTTTATTTTTATTTTTTGCTTTTTAATCTTTAATTTCTTTATTACATGAGCAATGTATATATATTTTTGAAGAATTAGACAATACAAATAATAAAAAAGCCCACTACCAAAAATAACTACAGGTAACAATTTGATCTATGTCTTTCCAGAATTTTCTGTTTGTCTATATCTCATTTTATCCATTTATATTTTAAATAAGAATATTTAATATGCATCATTACTTATTTAGCTTTATTTAAAAAAATAATAGAAGACATACATTTTTTCATTGTCAACCAGTATATTCCCTGGTCTCATTCTTCCTATGACTGCATGATATGTTATTGCATGGATGCACATCTAGATTTTATTTACTCAGTCTTCTATTATTGGAGATTTGGGTAACTCATTTTTTTTTTTCTGTTGTAACCAATTCTGCAACAAAAGTCTTTGCAAGTACATACTTGTACTTGTGCGAATTTTCTGATTCTCTCCTTTGGCTAAATCTATAGGAGTATAATTTACAGCTTCTTAGCATGTTGGATATTTAACAATCCAGAAAAAAAATTAAACAAAGAAGCAGCTATAAGATTTTTATGTATTAAGGTCGCTCTGGCTGCTGGATATTAGGAGAAGTCAGAGATGAAGCTGCTGCAAGAATCTAAGTAAGAGGTGATGAGGACTTGAAGAGAAATAAGAGAAACTTTGGAGATAAAATCAACAGAAACATTTGTAATTTGATGTGGGTGAGATTTGGGGAGTGAAAATGTAAACTTTTAAGAAGAAAATTTTAAGGCAGTGACATTCTCTCCTTTAAAAAAAAAATAAAGAAAGAGAAAGTTAGTGCCCACTATGGGCTTAAATGTGTCCCCCTCAAATTCGTATGTTGAACTCTTACCGCCAAGTACTTTAGAATGTGACTGCATTTGAAATGAGGCCTTTAAAGAGGTAATTTGCAGCCCTTGGAAACTAATGCTTCTAAAAAACAAAAGGAAGAAAAAAAGAAGGATGGATTGTAATTTTTAAAATATTTTTTGAATTCTTCATCTACATTTTGTTCTTTGCCACTAATGGGTTTATAACATTTCTTCAGAAAATGGTATAATCAAACTTTGTTTACTAAAGATACAAAAATAGTACAACTAATCAAATCAAAATGGTATTATCAAAGGAATTTCCATTAAGTTTTCTAACCATTTACTAGATAACACTCTCATTTGATTAATTTTTTTTCTTTTTTTTTAATGAGTAATTGATCTTTGTAAATTTTCTGCCTGTTCCCAAGGTTAAGTGTTTTAGCCTATAATTATCCTGCATTGTGTTTGTGAACCTCCAAACAAGCTGCCCTCCATTCTTTGTAGACAATTTCAGCCTTGGGTTTGTTTACCTGTGATCATTAACATTTAAATGCAACTACAGAATTCTGATGCTTAATTTCAAGTTGATATGTTGAAATGTTTCAAGAGGAAATTAATGTAGCCGATAAAATAATTTCTATAATTTTCAAGAACTTTAATAGTGTATGTAAGGGTATAGCAAGAGTGTTATAGAATTTTGTTTATGATATTATTAGAAAATTATTTATATTGAGCTCGGGTATTTCTGTTAAAATGTTGCCTGAAATATTAGCAGCCAGGAATACCTTCTAGTTGCAGCTGATATTGAGCTTAGTTGAAGTCTTAGGACTGGGGAAGCATCCTCACTAACTTCTCTCTACCTTCTCTGTCTGATGGAAAGTTTATACAGGACTGATGCTATGGTAGATCTGTGACTTAAGTTCAGGATCTTAGCTTCTTACTTTAGGTTGGTTCCATTTCACTAACATTTTCTCAGTTCTTAATGTCAGGTTCTCTCCTGGTTACTGGCAAAACCAAAAAAAGATGTTACTTTTTCCTCAAAGAGCTCACAACATTACTAATACTTTATTATTTTCCTAATCGTGCTCTGCAGATCATGAGATCTGGATGATACTCTATAGAAAAGATATTTCTTGATCAATACATGTATCTTACATGTATTTAAGAAATGCCATATATTCTATCCCTTTCTAACAGTCATACTACATAAGAACATACTAAAGTTTCTATTGTAAAGATACGTACTTAACAATTTCTTGGTAATATATCTAGAAACACTCCAAAGAATACACTGTAGAAAATCCTGAGCTGATGGCACCCTCCACTTCTGGGATTCTGCTGCCTTTGGTCCTCTTGGTAACTTTGTCAAGATTACATGTCACCTCATCTTTTGCCCAGTGTTCTGAGGTACTCAGTTATGCAGCAAGTGTTTATATAAGCCAATTTTTTTTATAAAGACCCCAAGGGCTTCTTTGAATTCTTTACCTGTTACGGGAGGTTTTATTGTTTCAAATATTGCTTACAGTCAGTGCGTCACTGGCTGGGAATCTTTGGTTAAACTGAGATTTCGCAGTAACAGGAACTGAGTTAGTCTCTGGGGCTCATTGTGCACATTGTTGGTTGGGTTTTCACTCAGGTTTACAAGGACAATTATAGTCTTATTGGTTTTAACTTCTCATTAGATGATGGACTCCCTGAAGGCAGGGTCTGAGGTTTCTTTTTCAATCTGTGCTTGTTTGCTTGCCCATCACTAAGTCTCCTCCTTCACTAAATCTCCTCCTTCTCTCTCTATAACATAGAAGATTTCCCATACCTGGTGTCAAGTACAATTTCTCTCAAGGCTGTAAGTTGGTGGTTCCTGCTTGTATGAATGTGACATTAGCGTTCCTCAAGGTCACAGCCTCCTTTCTCCTACCACTTTCATCTTCAAGCTTAAATGTCCTTCTTTTCTTAATTGAAGGCTAGGTGGAAGAAAGTTCTAGAAAACCTCAGATGTGGCCAACTTTCGATTTACTCAGCCTCCCTATGACTTGGGAATGTTATTTCTTATTGTGTTTCTTGGATCCCAAACCCCATTCCTGCTCATCATCGCCATTCCCTCCACTCTAATGTGAATTACTGGTGAATTGCCTCTGAGCACTATTCTAAGGTTAGTGAAAGATGATGTAGAAAAAATTAGATTTTGAAACACTGAGAACTAATAATAATAAATATTTGTGTGTGGATATCAGGTTGTTCTTTCTTCTCCCCCACTAACTCATGTTTT
Source organism: Macroglossus sobrinus (assembly GCA_004027375.1). Taxonomy (NCBI): domain Eukaryota; kingdom Metazoa; phylum Chordata; class Mammalia; order Chiroptera; family Pteropodidae; genus Macroglossus; species Macroglossus sobrinus. The sequence continues at coordinate 162,772 of PVKZ01001405.1, read as the reverse complement.
TGTAGCTATTTCACTCTGACATGGCTCTGCCTTGGGAAGCACATACAAGGCTGAAGCTTTTCATGTGTGTGTCACAGGAAGAACCACTCAGTGAACTGGGTCTGCCCCATTCTAAACTGGGCAGCACTGTTTAGCTTACTAGGTTTGTGCTTAAGTCTCTCTGTGGCTCAGGGAATCATCTATGATCCCTTCCTATTCATCTATTTATAATTTATTCCCTATGACCTATGTGAGAAAAACAAATGAAGAAACTTTGGCTCCTTCTCTTGAAGGGCTCACAGTTCAACAGTGTAAGCAGACATCATAGCAGATCACTGAAGAGCTGTGATAAGTGTGCAAAAGAGAAAAGATGGGGGATGCATGTGGACAGAGAGCGTGGTGCCCAATGCAGCCTGGTCTGGGGCGCCTTTTGGAGTCAGCATCTTCTTTAACTAAATCTTCAAGTAGGAGTCATGCAATTGTTCTATAAATAGGTAGGTAATAATTTATAGTAAATAGTTTAGGCTCTGGGGACCATGTAGTCTCTATCACAACTGCTCAACTTTGCCACAGGAGCAAGAAAGCAGTTATAGACAATAAATAAACAAATTTGTGTGGCTGTGGCTGTGCTCCAATAAAACTTTATTTATGAAAACTGGTAGATGGATTAGGCTTGCAGGCCACATTTTGCTAACTTGTATCTTAAAGGATAGTAATGGCAATAAATAGCTATATAATGCTTACTATGTGCCAAATACAATGTGTGTGTGTGTGTGTGTGCACGCACACACACATATGTATATGCACACCCATGCACTTGTTAATCCTCACAATACCCTATGATGTAGGTATCATAATCTCCAGTTTAGCAGAGGAGTCTGAGGTATTAACAGGTTAAACTTGCCTAAAGTGAAATAACTGGTGAGCTGGGGTTCCAACTCTAGGTTGGCCCTGGGGGAGTCCATGCACTTAACAACTACTCTTCATTGGGCAAGAGTATAAGGGAGTGGGCATCTAGGCAGAGAGAGCAGCATAAGCAGAGGCCCAAAGGCAAGAGACATTATGAAGAATGCATGGAGAGCTAGGTGGGAAGCAGAGAGAGTAGCAAGAAATGAGGTGAGAAGGGCCAGATGGTGGGGGGCTTTGAATGCCATGCTGACAAGTGAAGGCTGTTAAATATACAAAGCAGCACCAGCCCCCCGGGGAAAAGGTAACACATTATTCTGAGATTTGACCCTTCTCGCTTACATTTCTGCAAGTAATGCTTTGTCTGGAGGGAGGCAGGAGTGAGTGCCAGGTCCCTGCCGAGGCAGGGAAAGAAGCAGGAAGGAGAGTCTTTTGTTAGATACTAGTTTCACTAAGGGCCAGCACTGTTTGGGGTATAGTCTGACCCCAGGAGCTCTTGAAGGGTGGGGGGCAGTCTCAGCATGGTTTCCCTGGCCTCCCTCCTGGGTTGCCAGCCTGTCTGCCTTGGCAGAGATGGAGTAGCACAGTTAGTCTATAAGGCCAAAATTTTTCTGCCAGATGCGAAGTTTAATAGCCATTAGAGCCCCATAGCTGGGGAGAGTTTATAAATTCCCATACTTATTACACGCAAGGCACAAGACTGTTTATTGAGTTTTTTTTTTTCTAAATTAAAGCTCCAGTTCAATCCCCACCCATAATATTACCTTACTGAGTGAGTTATTTCTCTCTCCATCTTTTTAATGGGCCACAGTCACCCTGGTCTCTTGCCTCAGGTGCAGAGAGAGTTCTGCTGGAAATAAAAGTGTCCAGCTTAGAAGGCAGCAGCCAGCTGCAGGCCAGGCCGGGCCAGTAATTGGCTGAGATGATACTGGAAGCTCAGCTAACAGCTCCAAATTGGTCCCTAATCAAGTCCAACCTGAGAGCTACTCACTTCCCAGGGCTGCCAATTTTTTTCTCAGAGATAGAGCTATTGGGCAGGATTCTGGGCTGCCTGTACAAATGGCTCTACAATGATGGTTAAGGGCAGGAGCACAAACCCTCTTCAGAATCCATTAGTCCATGTCACCTGCTTTATCCTGGAAGAGATTTGGCTTCACTCATCTCTTGGTTTCCTGGTGCCAAAACTTCAGTCTAGCTTTGGGAAACTCTGGAGAGGCTGGAAGTCTATTCAATGCCATTGCTACTGGTGACTGTAATAATCACCTCACTTCCCCTTTCACTTGATGTACATCAGAGGTCTCTCCACAGACATGAACCTCAGGACAATTCAGGGTATTGGCTCAGCAGGTGTTATAACCTCCTATTTTGCAGAGGAAAGAGAAATTTTTATTGTACAGATCAGAGGGAACTCTTTATATGGGGATGAAGAAACAAAACCTCAGTGAAGTCAGGCGACCTGCCCAAAGTTTCACAGCAGCTGGTCCTGTGTGGAGCTGAGACTAGACTCCAAAGCTCTGAGCTCCTGGTCTGGGCTCTTTGTCTTTGGTGTTTTACTTCCATAAGAACAGACTTGCTTATAGATTTCTGGGCTTGTATATGTGGTTAAATGGGTCCGGGGCATGGTGGTGTACTGTGGAGAGGTAATGACATCAGAGGTCAGGGTTAATGGGTATGTAAGGAGTAGAGAGGTTGGCACTGTTGCCAGGCAACTAATCCCACCTTGCCCTAGTTACCAAGGTGATGATAGACCAAAAAGAACCTAGATAATACCAAGATAAGACTGGGAAAGAATTCCAATCCTTCACTGTATCTAGGGCTTGGGGGGAAGGATTCCTCCTTTTCCTGCTGATTATCTTCATCTAATTATCTGGTCCTCACCATGACACCAGAATGCCCCTTTTTCTCAGTTTTCAGCCTTGTTTTTTTTTACCCCAGGAATGAATCTTTCTGTAGATTCTCCCCTACCTCCCCTAGGTTGCCTTAGTGTCAGCTTCAGATTCTGAGTCTTGGAGCACAGGCCCAAGCAAAATAAAAATCAATGTACATTTATTGATTTCTTGATAAAGGGAAACTTGTCCTAGGTCTTTACATTCATTAATTAATCTAATCTGAGAGATGGGCTGGTACTGACTCAGGCTCAACTTTTCAACTCAGCATCCAGTGATGATGCCATGTTCGTACCTTGAAGTCAGCTGCAGTGAGAGTATTTATGCCACAGAAACCAGCAAATGCTACAAACCAGGATTTTTTTTTTTCTGGTTCAGAAAGATTTTTTTAAACATTTACTACCACACTATTGTAATCCTCTCACAACTCAGAAAAGTGCTGCTAGTTTCACTTTGTAGATGAGAAATGAAGACTTAGTGAGCATAATTAATCTGTTCAAGGGTACTCAACTAGCAAGTGGCAGATTCAGCATTTGAACCAGCACCAATCTGATCCCAAAGCCTTTGCTCCTTTTATGCTACTCCATTTATGGTCCTAGTAATGCTTAAATTACATGTATCAGAGATTGGGAGGCTGTTGGGCCATGTCACAAGCACAAGACACATACATTTTGACAGCACTTTTAACTGTTCCAAGTACTTTCATAGTCATTATATTACTTGATCTTTACACCATCTTGTTAAGTAGGTGACTATCTTTAATTCTACCTGAAGTTCAAGAAATTTATACTTAGGCTAAATAAATGTCCCTTGGCCATACCTATAACAGACAATAAATCTAAGGCAAGGACTCTTGTTAACAAATAGTTGGTTTGGAGATCTTTGCATCATGCAATGTGGCCTCTCACCTTCATAAAGCAGATCTTAGAGAATAAAACACCTTACTGAAATAGAATTTTTATTTTCTTTCTGCTTTTTTGTTTTTAATATGGGGTATAGCAACAAAAGAGCCTCATATTAAGGAATTTGATATTAATTAGTAAGATTAATTACTAAGAAAGAAAAGATAAATGTTAGATTCAGCCCCTATCTAAGTAATTCAAAACTCTGCCTCTTTCAGTCCTAACCTGTGAAATGGTAAGGGTAAAGGTAGAGGTGGCAACAAAAGGGAGACAGATAAAAGAACTCGGATATTCAGGGTTTCTGGAATTTCCCCTGCTCATATTCCTGGATAGTGAGAATATGTTCAACGAGATCATTTCTATAAGTAGTTTTTTCCTAGAAAGACTTTCATTCACCATGTTCTCTGCATGGGTCAGTACAGACAACATATCCATATGTTGTTCCAAACTTAACACCTAACAAGTTTGAAATAGAAGAATTTTCTCTTTAACATTAAATGAGGATGAGCATTAAAGAAAATCTCCATTAGGTATTTGTGGGCTTCTGAGAAGACCTTCAGAAATAGAATTGAAATACACAAATGTGGTTCTGACACCCACAAATCCTCTGCGTTACCTTGGTCTGTTCACCCTGTTTTTTTTTTTGAACTCTAGAGTCTGCCTTTATGAACACAGGTGAATAAATTAGGCCACATATATATGTTTTAAGAATGAAAGAAAATGGGATAACTGATGCAGAAGTGCACTGTGGGTATTCAATAAATATGTTTAATAAATGTTTTTCAAATAAATAAGCCATTACATGCTTGCTGTTGAGGAGTAAGCTCTTGACTGTTCTTTGTCAAAAATTCACTTGGCATGGCATAAAAGGGTTAAGTTTGATTCAGCAATCCAATGATTGTCCTCTTTTTGCAAGCCTGTTTATGGAATAAAGCCATTCTACTGCCACCTCCCTGGTGGCATGGTGCCCAGCTGCTTTCCCTAGGCAATGGTGTGAAAAAGATTTTAATAGTCAGTCATGCCCTAGAGTGGGCAGAGCTTATAATTTTCCATGACTTACTACGCTCATTCCCAATTACTCTTGATTGAATATATATATTTTTAAATCACCTCATTAATAGTGGTGCTTGTGATTTTGCCTTCTATTTCTAATAGAAATCTACTATTTTTCATTCAATGGTTCCCCAGCTAAGTGGAAAAAAGACAGCCAGGATAAAATAGACCCACTGAAAATAGTTTATGAAGTCTATGGGCAGGAAAAATGTTTTCTAAACTAATGTCAGTGACACAAAGGAGATAACCCATAGGCCATTTTCCTTCTTCTTACTCTTTCACTATCACACCTATTTATCTTAGTCATTTTGGTAATCTTTTAGCCCATGAATTATTTTATCGGTGCAAAGAAGTGAGCCCAAGAGCTGGAGAGAAAAGAGATTAAGAGAGTTAATAGATATGAAGTGCTTACAACTGTGCCCAACATGCAGAAATAATTTCATCAGTGCTCAGCCACAAGGATCTCCACTTTGAACGTGAGTGGACAGGCCTTCTGCAAATTGAGATATTGGTACGGTTTGTGTTTTGGGCTTTCAGCTTTCTGCCTTTGTTTTCATATGCTCTACCTCTTCCAACCTTAGCCAGGTTCCTTAAATGCTCTCCACATCCTTTCCATAAAATCCTGCTCTCAGGAAAGGCTCTGATGGTTTCATTCACAATGAGGTTTAAAGGAAGGATATTGTTTTATATGATTCCTAGGTCAGGATGGGGTTGGAGCCAGAGAGTTTCCTTTATAGAGCAAGTCTCATTAGAGTTTCAAGCCCAGAGGTAGGAATTCACTTCTGAGAAAGGCAGAAATAATTTGAAGAATGGAATGGGAATTACACAATTTTATTGGTCATTGATGATGACCCTGTGTCCTGGGCAGGTCTCATTGGATCAATAGTAAAAGAAACTGTGAAACAAGGTCAGTCCAAATGCCACATACCCCAGTGATCTCAGCACCTGGTGAAACAATATATTTCTCTTCTAGGTCTCAGCCAAGTAAGATGCCTTCCTAGTACCCATTGGATACGACTAGAGACCTCCCATTTTTCCATTAGAGCTTTAGAAACATATACCTGCTACAGTGTGCAAGCAGGCCGTATCTCCTGGGATTTCTGGATTCTGCATCAGCCTGGATGAAACACTCTTAGCAGGACTTCATCATGCAACAATCCCTATGTCATCAGTTCTCCAAATAAAAAATCAGTCCCAAGAAGGTAGCACATAAATCTTCCTTCCCAGCACTTCTCAGGCGTGGGCATGTACAATTTGCAGGCTCAGCATCCTTCGACCCTATGTCAACCCCTGTGCCAGTGGGCTCAAAGCCACCAGCAAGAGGGGTCTATAGTTACTCCTGCTGCCAGAGGTTCAGTGTTGCCACGGATGCCCATCTGGGAGCTCTTGATGGGAAACTGGAAGTGAACTGAGACCAGATTGGAGCTGGGAAAAACAGACCATGACATCTGCAGAGTCTGGTGGCAGGAGTGTAGAATGTGAAATACTCAGAAGGACACAGGCTCTGGAGTCAAGAGAACTGAGTTAAAATCCTAGCTGCTCCTATCCCATGTGACTTGGACAAGTCTTTTCATCACTGTGGACCTTACTTTTACTTATCTGTGACATAAGAATAGTTATCTCTGTCCTGACAACATCAAAATTTTGCTGTGAGCATCACATGAGATCCTGGCCTGATGTTAAAATTAAGGGGGAGTTATCCCTTGGCCCTGAGCTTGAATTATCTAAAGGGGTTGCAGAAAATCAGCTGACATTACCTGAAGAGCAGGAGGAGGATGCACTTGACTGACTGTGCTTCTCTCCCATGGAGCTGGGCATAAATTGTCCAGGGAGTCTGCCATGGCCCCAGATGAGATTTGTAAAGATAGGACCCTTGGGCTGCGTATAAGACTAGATTGTGGAGGAGAAATTGATAGAAATTACAACTGACAGGTCACAGATTTAAACATTTATTGACTCCAGCTAACTATGCATACTTATTCCAGTGCTACATACACTGACTTTGATCTCACACACACACTCTCTCAAGATGTCACAAATGCTTGGATGTTACACACACTCAGCCTGTTACACAAACATAACCATGCAGATGTTACACATAATTTCTCAGGTGTCACCCAAACTCACTCAGATGTCACACTCAATCACTCACTTATTCTGTTTGGCTTTATGCCATTCTTGCTATTATTTGGTTACGTGAGGTTAAGCCCACTTAAACTAACTTAGACAAACAGAGAATCTATTGGGAAAATTAAAGCTGTGTCACAGAACTCATGCAGGTTTTCTGGGGCATCTGGAGCCAGGCTGTGACTTTTCCCCTCTCCTTTTCAGGAGAGAAGTGGCAACATAGGCTCTGCCCTCTGCCTCTCTCTGAGTATATGGTTCATACTTCAGTTTCTCTGGCCAGTTTTCTTTTCTCTGCTTGAATTCAGGTCATCAGAGCTGTTCCTACATGTTAATCCAACTTTTATTTGTTATTTTTAAAATATCATATATAGTCCACTTGTCTCTGGTCTCAGAGGCTAATCATAGTCTACCCACCTTCAAATTTTTTAATGTACACTTATGAGTTTTTTTTTCATAAGGCAAAATTGGAAAAAAAATGAAAATCAGCAAAAAGAAAATTTACCTGTTATAACACCCAATGTTAATGTTCATGAAAATTTTACTTATTCTCATCTTTGTTTCTGTGTGGTTAGTTTTATAGTTAATAGTCATATGAAATAGTATAATTTATAAGTAACATATATGAATAACATTTTACATCTTCTATAGAAATGTGGTTGAAGATATCTTCCTTTAAGCACATACTCTCAGGTAGGCTCATCAAGGCTCTGGTGCCTTAAGATAGGGCCCTGTCCATTTTGATCTCAATGAAGGACACAGGATTTTAGGTATCTAAGATAAACGGTGTTTGAATAGGTTTGGGGGCCCCTGCCTCGGGTATCTTCCTTAACTGTTATTGACACACCCGCATGCCTGGGAGTACGATTGCCATTCATCCCCACAATATTTTTGATTTGAGCCATTCCTGGCTTTTTAATCAGAGGTCCAGGGCAAACTTAGGAAACACTCCACAGTTGTATGCCACATTTTGTGGATTTGCAATTTCTTTTGTAGGAGAGACTCCACAGCTTTCATCTCAAAGGTATCCATGATCCTGGAATGTCAGAGCCCCTTGTCCACCACCAATGGCAGAGATTATACCAGCCTGCAGGAGCCACTGCTTTTCTGGTTTCTAGCCAGCCCAGCCAGGCAGAGCAAGCAGCAAAAGAAACCAGTTTATTCCTCCTTCCTCCAGTTTTTTTTTTTAAACTTTTGTTTTCATTTTTGAGGTCTGACGCACATTATTCTAAACTGTTAAAAGGGGTGAGAACCTTCCCACACAGAAGAAAATGGGATTGGTATGCAAAATAGGCCCAGTCTTGAATAATTAATTCTGATTTGCATGTTCAGATGAGCCTGAGAGCCGCCCTGGCAGCCAGGAGGGAATTCATATGCAGGAAGGTGGAGGGTGGAGTACCCAGTGGGGGAGATTAAGCTTCCCCAGGAACCTCCACTGCCTTTCTCAAGTCAATACTTTGGAAGCTGTGAAAGCCCTGGGAGATGGTGAATTGAGGCCCAGGGAGGGGAAGTGTCTCACTCAAACTCACACAGCAAGTTAGTGACAAGAAATATTACATAGTGGTTAATAGCAGGGCTCAGGACTCTTGGACCACCAAGATTCTAATCCCATTATTTATAGGTTATGTGACTTTGGCAAGTTAAACTTAATCTTACTTAAACTTTAAACCTCAGTTTCCTCATCTGTAAAATGGGGACAAATAATAGTATCTACTTTACACCTTGTTATAGGTATTCAATTCAGTGTGTTTGATGTTTATAAGCACAGTAGAAATGGTGATTGCTCTTTATTTGGCCCTTATCATCAAAATTCTTCTCCCCCTCCTCCTCCTCATCTTTAATTAAAATCCAGATTTCCTTATTAGCACAATTTATGTTTATCAAGGGCAGTGTGGGTCTTTGGTGAGCTTTAGTGCCGCCACCTGCTAATTACTCTAGGATATTATTGCCAGGAAACAACAATAATAATAGTAATAATAGTGGGCTCTCCTTCCCAGATTCTTTGCTAAGCACTTAACAGATCTCTAGGCCCCTTGTATTAATGATTCACAGGTCCTGGACCCCAATGTTGAGGATACAGAAGAGGTGCTATCTGATGAGATGGGGCCTTCTCAGAGAGTCTGACCAGCAGAAGTCAAACCTGATCAGAGCGCATGCACTCCCTTCAGTCTCATTGCAGAGAAGACCAGTCAGATCACAGCAGGGCTCAGTGCTGGTCTGACTACCTCATGCTCTGCAGGTCTGAGACCCACTGAAGCGCATGGAAGAGAACGGAAACCACCAGCAGACCCCAGCTATGCATCCCAAGGAAGACTTGTGTCTTCTGAATGGAAAGGAAATTCCATTGAGAAAAGGCTCAGTATTGGACTACTGGGTAGAACCTATATAGGGACAGCTTTTTAACTCTAGTTTAATTATGTAGAACAAGAACTCTGTAAAGCCAGACTGTACCTCACTGAGATATAGTCACAGCCACTGAGAGCTTTTCAACAGAGGCCCCTTGGTTGTTGCAAAGAGGTTAACCAAGATAATGGTTGAGGTCCATAGGTTCCTGGGAGTTCTGTTCTAAATTTTAGGCTGAATGATGAATGAGGCTCTTTTGCCTTCAGGTAGCACAGAACTAGATCTTCACTCCATACCCTTTAAGACTCAGAACAACCCAGCCAGGGAACTAAATAGCCCCAGTAGCCCACTACAAGAGACAATCAACCCTCTTTTCTGTACCATGAACCCCACAGTATAAGAATATTCCCAGATGTGGTAAGTTTAGACTTTTGTGGGCTTGAGAACTTATTCTTAGAGCATAAGAGAACAGAAAGATCACTGGACTTAGAGTCAGCTATGCTGTCTTCCAGTCCCAGCACTCCCATAGTTCTGTGACTTTGGACAACTTGCTAAGCCTCTCTGTACTATAGATTTCTTGGGATCATGTTACCCACTTGCTGCATAATAAAGTATAGAGATTATGCTTGCATGGTGCCTGGCACAACAGAGATGAATTCTATAACGTTTATTTATTTACAAATGCACCTTATAGATGTGCATATTTATAAGATGGTTGTGCAAACTAAAAAAGATTACACACGAGAAAGCATAAATGTCACTTTCCTTTTCCCAAGCCCTTTTGGTGTATCAAGGGAGTCTGCATCCTCTGATGCATCATTTTAAGTAATCTAATATTGTCAAGCTTTGCTTTCAGAAGTCCCTATTTCTGCCAGTCCTGAGAGGCAGGCCAACCTGGAACTAGGATGCTGACGGAGGATTGGGATAAATGCAAAGGGAAGAGAGTCTCAATTAGTGATGACATTGCCTGCTGATTGATGTGTGGGAAAAGTTTATGCATCTGTTGTAAGGCTTTTGGTCTCTGAAACCCTGGGGCAATTTGTTGTTCTGAAAGAAGTATGCAGAATTAGAGTGAGAAGCAAAAGAAATGTCCTTGCCCTTTACTACCCAATTTCTCTCTGCTTTAATTTTCTCATCTCTAAAAAGGAAGTAATAAATTCTACTTCTCCGAATTTTGATAAGAATTCTATGAGATGACTGGTATAAATATTTAGCCCAATGCCTAGCTGGCACATAGTATATAAACCTGCATATTCGAACTTTCTGGATAGCCAAATCTTTAAAAAATTATTTAAAAAGATTTTTATACCTGCAGATCTTAATACATTTCTTTACCAGAGGAACCTGAGTATGATTTAACCTTTTCTTAGGGACTCAGGGTCAATATAATCTTCTCTTAGAGATCCTTGGGAAGATGGGTTGAGCTGTGTACCTCTATAATAAATGGCCCCAGAACAAACTCCTATTGATATATCTGCAAATAGTAGCTTTCTTTACAGATTTATTTAACTGCTTCACCTCTTCTGTAGGCTGGGAAAAGAACATCCAAGAATTTTGTGAGTAAAATGAGTTTCCAAATGTCTGACAGGCCTCCTATGGATAAAGTAAAGGGTTTGTGACAGTGCCTTTGGCTGGTTCCTGTATCAAGTGTTTTCTTTCTTGTACTCAAAAGTGCTCTGGACACACATAGTGTAAGTTATGACTTATCTCCCAACTGGAAAACAAATTATGCAATCTTATACTGTTCTGATATAGCTTAACTGAGAGCAATGCTTACTTCTTGACTTAAAAAAAGAATCATAAATTGTTTTTTTGCATCCATGCACATGTACACAATTGTATATGGCTGAGATATAGCTAGGTTCAGAAGTTATTATGTTTTGGTTGACTTGTCTATATCTTTCAATCTTACTAAAGGAAGATTGTTTGGAAATACCCGACTTGCAAATTCCTAAGCTACTAAGCTTATGCTCAAAATCAGAAGGTAAATTGATCTTCCATTAGCCTCTGGGAAGTTATATACTTCTGTAAATAAGAACTTCAGGCAATCATGGGTACATGAAAGCTTGACTTGGAAAATGTGGGTTAGATTAGAAACTCAGGTTCCAGATCTTTTAATCCAGAGTTGTTGCCCTGAGCCTTACAAAGTCATGCCCATACTGTCTACTGGAATCATTCACATCCAGAGGACTAGGGTTTGGTTTTGAGATAGTACTTCCTGCCAGAGGGTGCTATGATTCTCAGACATTGAAGCCTGGGTATACAGAGTTGCATGCACCCATATGTTGCTCAAAGTGCTTACACAGGCACCCACACAGACTCTAAACAAAATCCATCTGCCATGTGCACAGTACATGTATGCACACAAAGTCACTGAGGTGCATCCTTTTCACCTAGATCCCTTATTTGCCTGGCTAACTCTTCCTGATTTTCATGCCTTAGCTTATATCATACTTCTTATGAGAATCTTTCTTAATTTATCTTCATTTATGTTATATGTCCCTGCCATGTACACCAGAAATACTCTCTCTCCTTTTCTAATCTTAGCACACTTTACTGTGATTGGATATTAATTAATATATAGAGTCCCCCACTAGACATTAGCTCCCTGAATAGAGATGCTTTTAAACATTTTTATAACCATTGTAACTTCACACAGTCTAGTACATAATAGGTACTCAATAAATATTGAGTGGAAAAAGGAAATAGTCATACAAGTCCAAACAAACGCATAAAATCACTCCCATATATACATTCTCAGAGATATTAAATATATACATAAATATGATATATGTGCAGAGAAATGAGATCACACACTGTTATATGCCCCCCCTTTTCATCTCCTCAGATCCATGTGCACAAGGTAGACACATGCTCCCTCAAGCACAGAGAGGCAAACAAAAATCAGGCCCACCCGGGTACTATCGTACACATACCCACAAGCAAAACACACACACATACACAAACATACATGCACTTCAAGGAAGATATTTTCCTTGCACTTGTACTGACAACCTGTGCATGCAAATTGGATTTTCAGGACGTTCTAATCCTTTGTTGATATTTATTAAGACAAAACAGAAGTGGGCAGACACAGCCTTTTGGCTGGGCGGATGTGTTTTTGCTGCGATGTAATGTCAGAAACTGTTGATGCAGAATTAATGCTCACTTTTACGAGTTTATCTTATGTCATAGAGTTGAAAAAAACCTCGGTGTAAATATTCATCATATGGCTTAATTGGTTTGATGTTCCGTAGCAACAAGCACAGCGCCAGACGCTTGCTATGGAGGCCTCCGCGTTGTTTCAAAGTCTTTATTATTATGACAGCAAAGTCTTGTTCATTAAAGTTTCACAATCCATTTTCATTAGGTTGAAGCTGAGTCTGTAAATGAACAGTTGCTCTGAAAAATCAAGCCCTCACAGTTCTCGCTGGGGAGGCAGCGCGTCTGTATTAATTATCAGGACGCTGGTGTCGATCGACGATGTTAATTGCACTGATGGCTCGTTATTTGGGGAATTGCCATGCATTTCATGCAGGGATAATAAAAATGAATTTTTAAACAAAGAGACTTAAAATAATATCGAATCTGCAGAGAATACCAACATCAAAGGCTTATCTCAAAGCTTTGAATTTTATCTTTGTGGTCCAAAATGTTAAAGAGGCGCCCGCAATGCAGTTGGTTTCAGTTTGCAGTGAAGGAAAACAAAACAAGAGTTAATTAACTGTTATTACAAACCTTTTCAACTTTAATTTGACTTTCAAATATTAGCATTTATCTATGAACTGTGCTTCTGGGTTTGACAAATTAGTTTTCACAGAACAAGTTTAATTAGGCGTCATTGTGCTTTTATGTCAGTTTTCAGAGCTCCAGACAATAAATGGATTAACTTATTAAAAGTCATCTGTTTAAAAGACTTTGTCGAATGGCAAATGGGTGGGCAAAGTTGCTTGGCTTTGCAAGGAGATGGGGAAAATGATATCACTGGTTGGACATCAGGGGGATTGTAGATCACGTGACAAGAGGATTGGCATTTCTACAAGCTGAAGCCTACTTTTAGGGCACCTCCCTTTTCTTTCTCCCCCCAGGTGGTAAGGGATCTATGATCATTATACCAACACAGTGCCTAAGAAAATTGAGTTGAGAAAGAGACTATCTCTGTTGTAGAGAAAGGAAATGACACAGAGAAAGGGTTTACTATAGTGCTAAGGTCTGTTCACATGGAATTTGCATTTGATTGTTATTACATTCCATGATTCTCTAATTCAGAGGTCAGCAAACTTTTTCTGTGAAGGATCGACTATAAAGTCTGTGTCACAACGGCTCATCTCTGCCATTGGAGTGTGAAAGTAGTCAAAAACAATAGGTAAACAAGTGGGAGTTACTGTGTTCCAATAAAACTTTATTTACAAAAACAAATTGGGGGCCATTTTTGTCCTGGAATCCTGGCTTGCCCGACCTCTGTTCTAGTTGAATGTCATGTGTTAATCTGGCTGTACCAACCAGAATACGTTCAATAAAAAGGAGACTCTTCACCATTTTCTTCTAAAAAAGACTCACAATTTTTCATTCATCAGACATTTTTCTGACTTTCACCTAAGGCACTAGGCATATCTGGACAAAGAGAGACAATTTTTTTAAAAAGATATCCTGACCTCAAGGAGGTCACACTTTTATGATGAAGCTATTTCTTTGGAATCTGCTATTATATGCTAAGATTTATTTATTTTTGCTCATTAAATTACATGATTAATCTGTCAGACTGAGTTTTTTATGAAGCTGAGTTTTTATGAAGTACTATCTCATGTAATTGCATCTATGGAAGGAAGCCATTTTTTATTACTATCTTTGCCAATCTTTTAAAAAAATTTATTATTATTATTATTATTATTATTATTATTATTATTTATGCCTTACAGCACCTGATCTTCCTAGGTGGTCTCCCATCCAAGTACTAACCAGGCCCAATCCTTCTTAGATTCCAAGATCAGACATCAAGTTTGTTCAAGGTGGCATGGCCATAGACCATGGACCATGGCTCTACTGAGGCATGAACCCAGGAACTTCTGCGTGTAAAGCAGACATTCTAACTGCTACACTATGGAACCAAGTCCATCTTTGCCAACTTTTCTAATCACTCTGCAAAGCAGTCCATGGAAGAAGACACAGTCACGAAGGTCAGTTTGATCAGCATTAATAGCAATATCTATAAATAAGGCTCCATGTTGGACCAAGAACATTTTGGTCCTTGGAGAATTCATGGTCTATAGAGGAGACAGACATATTAAAATACTATAATTGAGGATGTGCAAAATACTGTGAGAGCATAGAAGAGGAAGAAGCAATCGATACCTACAATTAAGTGATTTTAAGATGGATTTTAGATAATGAGTAGGAGTTTTCCGGCAGAGAAGTGAGGATAAAAAGGCTATCAAGTATAAGGAATAATAGCCTGTGCAACATTCTAGTCGTGAAAGATCACTTTTGATGTGGGCCTTGTTAGGGAGTGTGAGGGAAGTCATGTATTTGCTCCTTTCACAGTATCTGGTTGGGACCTCACACTTGCTGTTCTTACTCCAGAAAAGATCTTTTCACAGATATCCACATGGTCTTCTCCCTTGGTTCCTATAGCTCTCTCCTTAAATAGCAGCTCCTCAGAGAAGTCTTTCTTGAGCACTATATTTAAATTAGCATTTCCCACTCTGTCTCACTGTCCTTTTGCCAGGCTTTATTTTCTTCTCAGCACCTATATCATTTGGTGTATTGTGTATTTAATTTGTATTTTGTTTGTGTCTCCTAACTAGAGTGTAAGTTCCATAAAAGCAGAGGCTTAATCATGGTGATTTTTATAGCATACTCAGCACCTTGCATAACATCTGCACAAACAAAGTATTCAGTTACTCATCAGATATCTATGGACCAGGCGTTGCAAGTGGGCAATACTTGCTCTGAATATGCTCACCATCTAGTTTAGTCACACAGCAAGTGGTCGCAATGCAGTGTGCTAAAAGCTAGAACAGACAGTGGCCCTCAACACCAAGTTAAGGAGCTTGTTGTTGTTCCATGGGTATTGGGGTTGCCATGGAGCCCTTCTAGATAGGGGAGGAGCAGTAATGGATTAGTATCTCAGGTCATTTCCCCAGGGACCATAAGAAGCTAAAAGAAGGTATGTCTTTCCAGGCAGGTATCTGAGTCGCTGTCTTCACTGCAGCCTGTTAGGGTAGAGTGTGCCGTGGCCTTGAGGAGTGCCCTGGAAATTCCGAGATGCTTATTACTATGACCTCAGAACTCCTCATGGAGGCCCTGGGGGTGGAGGCTTAGGCCAGGACTAGGGTGAGCAAGGGAGGCAAACAGGGTATAATATTGAAGGAAGCACTTTCCCTTAGGTGCTGGGCTTGTACCTGCATGAACCTGAGAGGGACCAACTTTTTATATGTCACTCTCTAGGTTCCTTCCTTCCTCACCCTAGCCCTGGGGAAGCAGTTGATCCAGAAGGCCCACAGACTAAGTGTCAAAGCCTTTTGTCTCCTGTTCAGAATGAAAAATGGCATCTGGACTTGCGTGAGTTCAAACCATTGAAAGGATAACCGACCCAGGAGGTTGGGGTCTTAAGAAAAGAGAGGGGAAAGGAAACAGATTCCATAGGTCCAGGTTCTAGTCTCAGGGCCATTGTTGCTTCCAAATACCTGGCTTCTGCTTCTCTAACTCTCTACTTTTGGACAGTGACCCTATGTCCCCCTATAGGTTCAGTCTGCCATTATATTCAGACCAATGGGTATACCAGGTAGGCAGGATTGAAACACTTTTGGTTCACCTCTGCCCTTGTTGGACATTGTGAGCTTCTGGGGACTATTCGTGGTTTCCTTCCTGGGGTTCTCTTCAGAGCCTCGGCCTGCTTCTCCTCTTGGTTCCCCTGCCCTTGGGTTGCCTACACTCAGGACTTGGCTTTGGTTTAGCTGGAGCCCCACCCTAGGCTCCCTTGAGATGAGCTGCTATCTTTGGGTCATTTTTCCTGAGGATGGCTGCCCATCTGCCTCATCCTGTGTGCTGGATTTCCCTCCCCAGGACCATGTTTCCTGGTGAGAGCTGTCCTACTCACAGGTTCTTGTAATGTTTGGAGATTTCTGAGCCTCTCAGACCATGAATCTCAGAAGCCACACCCTAAATGTGTCCAAGATCAGCCCATAGTTCCCTGTAGAACTCAGTTAGCCCTGGGAAGATGCTATTAGTGTTATATTCTGGTGTTATACTTTAGACATGAGAATTACAGTCTGGCCATAACATAAAGGGGAACATCAGCAGCATCCTGGGGATGGAATGAAAGTGAATGAACAAAACCATAGGCAGGCAGTCTCTGACTGTGCTTGGGATGAGTGGGATGGCTCCCTCTGGCCTCCCATATTTAAGATGGCCTCGCATACATCTCCTGTTGCCACTGCCCAAAAGGTGCCTCAGTGAGAAGAAAAACAAAATGATTTTATTTTATTTTATTTTCTTGGGAATCTTTTGAAGATAAGCTTATTATTCTCATTCCACAGATGTGAAAATTGAGGTTGGGAGAGGTGAAATGACTAGGGTTAGAGAGCTAGTCAGTTGCCAGTCTGACCCCAAGGTCATGCCCTTTCATGGCTTCCCATGCAGACCACACCCTAGAACCCACGTCAAGGGGGATTCAAGCCCAGGACTCTCTAGGGAGGCTAAGCTAAGGCACCCGTTTCTCGTTACCTTGTCATTCTCAGCAAAGACAATGATGGCTTGGTGCATACATGCAAATGACATCCAGTTTCTCACTGCTGTATCTCTGAGCACAAGCACTTGTTCATTTCTATAACTGTTAACATATCAGGAGGTATTTTGACATGCTACTAAGATAAGTGCTAGAGCTGACAATAATAATGTATAATTTATGTCTCTCATATTACCTTCCCATCACTGTGCTTACATTATTACATAAATTAGTTTAATGTATCTGACATTCATCAGATAATTTAAGCATTTGTTCTTTTGTCTCTGTCTCCTGCTTGCAGGCTTCTAGGCTGCAGATCATGGCACCATTTTGGCACTAATTTGCGGGAATGCTGGGAAAGTTACGGGAGACTTTCCTGACACGCATAGAGGAGATCTACTTTCTATATGAGATACTGGGCCATAAGGAGCAGACAGCCCTGCAAGAAGCACTTACCTCTGAGATAAATTTTAAAAATGTCCACAGATATTTCCCATCCCAGTATGTATAGCCCTGTGTATTGTGGTATTGGAGTTCCTCTTATCCAGAGGTAGAATCTGCTTCTCTACCTTCTAAAACTTGGATTGGTCATGTGTCTGGCTTTGGTTAGAGGGACATTAGTGAACTTGTGCACAGTGACTTGCCTCCTTGCTACTTTTGGAAATACGTACTTACCATCATGTGAACAAGCCCCAAATAGCCTACAGGATGATGAGACTCATGGCTCAGTTACATCCTTTGCCCTTGCTGATACTCAATCATTTGCCAGACATGGAAGTGAGGCCTTCCACTGCTAGCTGACTGCAGGCACATGGATGAGACCCACAGAGGCCAGCAGAAGAACCAGCCAGCAGAACCTAGCTTCAATGCTGATTGACAGTATTCTGAGCTAACTGCATGGTTGTTTTAAGCCACTGAGTTTGGAGTGATATATTACACAACACAAAATGACAGATAGAAGGTTGAGGTTGATTGATAGGGGAGTCTTACTTACAATTAGAGACAAGGACACATTTCTTGACTTCCTACTATACCTCCAGGCTGGGTCAGGCAGTTAACATACATATTATCTCCTTTGGTCCTTATACTAGATAGATTAATTCCTTAGTGAAGTTGGCAGTTTTATCATTCCTATTCTAGAGTCAAGGAGACTTGAGATTCAGAATATTGGCTATTTACTCAAGATCTCAGAACCTGTAAGTGATAAAGCCAGGATTCGAACTCAGGTTTGTCTGCCTGAACACCCCAACCCTGATCATTAATTGGGATTTTTAAATGAGGAGAAAAGTTGAAAGCAATTAATTCTGAGTTTGCATTTTTTTTTTCTGGTGAGGAACATTCATACTACAACTCCAAGTGTTTGATATAATAGTCCAAGGAACATCAGCCCCATTCCATTTGCAAGGATTTTTCACTTGTACTATCTCATTAATTAGCCTTATGGAGTCAGTATTGATGTTTCTTTTCCTATATAAGGCAAGTAGATTCAGGTTAAAGAATTTGCCCAAAGCTAGCAGGAGAGCCAGGGCTTAAGATCAGAACTCCTGAATCCAAAACTCATGCCTGCTCCCCTGAGCCAGGCATCTGCATTTTCAGTTTTCCTAGTGGAACCTCAGGCTGGATGCTTAACTCTCAATGATCTCAGAGGTGAAGACAATAGATTCAGAGATATTACTTGTGTGCAGTGTCCTGCATTAGGCCCTGGAAGTTTGCAGAGACAAAGGTGGCTTAGTCCCCGCCCTCACAGAACTTGCTCTCTGGCTCAGGAGGCAGCACTGAGCAGTATGTAATATCTGGGTCTATGTAGTACTGTTGTATGGTGGAGTGTTGTCACATGATCTGTTGTATCAGCACCTTCTTTTCAAGTGATACTAACACCTATCCAGTTAAATAAATCAACATGTCCATTTTCACAGTCAATGCTTATGACATGTGAGTGCCTCATGGGACCCCTCCAAAGTGCATCATTCTGTTTTCATGTTCACAAGTGTTAAGAAGCAATCGAAGATTTAAAACAGAAATGTCCAGTATTGGTAAAGATCTGGAGAAGCTGATAGAATTTGTAAACTGATATAAATTTTTCTGGAGGGCAGTTTATATGAGGTAACCCTCAAATTCTAGGAATTTATTTTAAGGAAATTACCTAAATGAGGATGTACAAAGATTTAACCATGATATTTTTTATGGTGATTACATTTAATTGAAAAAAACCTAAATGTCTAATAACAGATATTGGCTAAATAAAATGATACCTCCACACAATGTACTGTTAATCAGTGAGTTAAAATGATGTAGTAGATAAATAACATGAGATCATTAAAAGAAAAGGCAGATTATAAGAAGAATATTGCAATCTGAATTCATGTAAACAAATTATATACAGGAAAACTCTGTGAAGTTATGTACTAAAGTAGTAACAATGGCTATTTCTGGTGTAGATACTAAGAAGTTAGCTATCATTTTTTCTATATTTTTATTTAATTTTTTTTTCATTTTCTTCATTGGTGGTAATACCCATGCTCTAGTTTTAAGTTCCATTGAAAAGTAGATGAAGTATTTAAGAATTTAACAGAAACACTATCAAGATTTGTGGACCAATGTATCATTCTTTCTGCCCTTACTCCAAAGCTATCTGGGTTTCTTACTCACAGAGCTCATGCTGTCCCTCATTTTGATTCAAAACAAATCTGACTATTATTTAGTACAAACAGAAGAGGTTTTGGTGTCAGACCAACTTGGGCTCAAATCCTACCCTCTTACTACGTGGACAAGTCACATAACCTCTGAGCATCCATTTTTTAATCTGTAAAGCATGAATATGCAACCTACTTGCAGCAATGTTGAGAGACTTAGACACACAGTGTGTAAAGATCCAAGCAGAGTACCTGACATATAGTAGGTACTCAATAAACTGTCACTATATTGTCATTGTTTTGGTATCATTGTTATTGCATAAAAGAACTAGAGAATATGGATACTGTGCCAAATTTTTTTCTGATGGGTATATTGAATCAGTAATAGAAATAGGCTTTTGCAGGATCCCAAGGGTGGTAAGAGAATGCTGGTTGGCTGTTGAGCCCAATGTATCTCCCCTTGGCAATGGCATTTTGAACAGGCTCCTACACATCTTCTAGGGTTCAACCTAAAACATTTCCACTCTGGGAAAAAGTATATTTTCTTTTACAGCTAGGTCAGAATTATTACCTTGCATGTATAGGAACGTACATCATTTGCCCGCATTATACACATGGTGCCTTGCTCTGAACGCCTGTGCTGATGGCTGATGTTGGTAATTGATCATGGTGCTCTTTCCTATCCAGCTGAGGCAGTCTTCAGGAGTTTTCTCAACACGATGTTTCTTGCACTCTTGACAGTTAATCAGATGTGGCAAACAAAATGAAACCCATTTGCCTCTTTTGGATGAGAGCTGGGTTGGAGAGAGAGAGTGGTGGGGGTTGAGAGTTCATCTATTTCGATCTCCTAATTTACTTCTAGGAGGTTAAAAGAAGAGTTTTTTTTCTTCTAGGCCTCATTTTCTGCATCGACTAAATGAAGTCTTAGGACTAGATCAGGGCTTACAATAGATTTTCTTTCATGAGTCTACTTTGATGAATCAGTGTCTCTACAAAGAATATTTTGTATGAAATTATTCAGACGCTGCATTCAGACTTGGCTAAAATGGGTGATATGTGGATTAGCAATTTCTCCTGTGGAATGCAGTGATAGGTGTGCTAGGCATTTGCCACTCCTGGATTGGATGGTTTTTACTAGCTCTAAATGTCTACTTTTCTAGGATACTGAGGCCCAGAGAGAAAGTAACTGGTCCAGATGAGTTTATGGCAAAGTCGTGACCTGGGTCTTGGCTTCCTGTTTGGGACTTGCTTTATACAAACAAATTCAACATTAAATCTCTGTGCAGTATGGGTATTCCTTAAGAGGAAATACAAGTTCTCAGTGAATGAGTGATGTCAGTCCTTCCTTTCCTGGCCTGGGACTGAGCTTGGCTGCTTCAGGGGACTGTCTACTTCGCCTGATAGCCCTGACTACAGCAGTGGGCTCTGGAGCTGGGGACCAGGCTGCTCCTCCAGGCTGCTGGGTTAGGGTTATGGAGTAGGGGTAGTGGGGTGTGTGTAAGGGTGTGGGTATGTGTGTATGTGGTGGTTCTCTCTGGTCCTTTCTAAAAGGCTTAGGGAAGTAAGTGATTAGATTCCAAAGTCTTTCCCCTGAGGTGGAGTTGGGGGGTGGGCAACATTTCCCAGAGTGGGGCTTTGGCTAGGCAGGGGGCTCAGCTAAGAGCTACAGGGAAGCAGCAGGGGCTCCTTAAATATGCAGAGGGAGCAGCTGCCTTTGATCTCTCCTGCAGCAGAAGCAGCTACTCCCTGCTGAGCTGGAGTGTGCATGTGTGCTTGAGGGTGGCATGTGGGTGTGTGTTAACATGTAAATGAGGGCAGACTGGACTCCAACATGTGCATGGTGCATGTATGTGTGCATCTACAAGCACTGCTACAGGTTTATATGTGTGTATACATGATGGCATATGTGAGCCAGTATGTATACATGGGAGTTACCACACGTGTGGACATGTGTATCCCATGTGATCTGTTGGGCTGAGCACATGTCTGCACATTAGTTTATCTGAGATGTCTCTGTAACACAATAGTATTAGCTGCCAGCAATTCCTATTTGGGGCAATTGATT
The DNA here is from genome assembly GCA_004027375.1 of Macroglossus sobrinus. Lineage (NCBI taxonomy): Eukaryota > Metazoa > Chordata > Mammalia > Chiroptera > Pteropodidae > Macroglossus > Macroglossus sobrinus. The sequence continues at coordinate 141,155 of PVKZ01001405.1, read as the reverse complement.
CACAGCATTGCTTCTGGTGCCAGCATAGGATCACAACCTGGTCCTGCCTCTTGGCCCAATATAATTTGACAAAAGATGAGTCATTCTAGCCCTCACTCACCTGGTCACCGATGGTCGGGATGTTGTGGTAGATTGGAATACTAATCAAAACTTGCACTGTCTCCTTTCCCTCACCGATATTAGGGATGGCTGAATGACTTCCTTTGGCCAATGGAAGGTCACACAGCCACAATCGAGCAGAAATTCTAAGAGCTCATGCATGGCTTGCCACCTCTTCTCTTCTGCCATAAAACTTGCAATATTCAGATAAAGGCCATTTCAGCATCCTAGGTTCCAGAAAGGAGACACCACAAAGCAGAGACACAGCCAGCATGTAGTAGAGACATAACACAAGTAAGAAAAAAACTTTGTGAGAGTAAGCCATGGAGATTTTAGTTTTGGTTTTGTTTTGCTTTGGTTACTGTAGCATAACTTATTTTAGGCTGACTAAATAAATGGGCACTAGGATCAATTGTCCCGTTCCCTCAATGTTTGGTCTTGGAACCAGAAAGCACTTGTAGTAATTTCTGTCTACTGTGATCTATGCCCAGAAGTCAGAAATGTGTGACCATGTTTCCCATATGTCGATAACGGTCATATTTCCCACATAAAGGCCATATGTACACATAGGCTTTTTGTATGAAGCCTTCTCAGAGAGAACTAGAGACCAGAAAAATAGACACCAAAGTGAGATATAAAATTAATAAAGTCCATGGTTCTGAGTTCATTTATTCCTGAGACCCAATTGCATCCCTGCTCTGTTGCCAGCTTTGTTGTCCCACCTCATCTTGATTCTGTAAACAACTTGTCCTAATTAAAGCTCATATGAGTTGGGTTTATATCAGTTGCACTAAGATTCTAATGTAATATGCATGATTTTGTATGATTTTACACATGGGAACTTTACACTGATTTGTGTTTGCATGTATATTTGTGTGTATTCATGTATGTGCTGATATTGTGGAATATGTATGTCTGTGTATCCTTGTGTGTCTATGTGTCTTGGTAATCCTAAGCAGCCATGTATATATGTTTATGGTATATAAGTATGTATGTGGATTTGCCTGGAATATAGTAAATGTTAAATAAATATTTTTGGAATAACTATGCTGTACTACAACAGAATATGTGCATATTTGTTGTGCAACCAGTGACTTAGGAAGAATAATGTGAAGAGTGGGGGTTAGTTATATGTGGCAGTGTTCTGTTGGGACATCTCCTGCTGTACTTGGATACTGGGTAGGGACTGTCCTCATACTTCTATTTCTTTCAAAGTGTTTACACATTGGCATCTCAGGTTGCCCCCTGAGCTTCTACCTGGCTGGGCTTCATCCCACTTTGATCCCTGGGTGGGGAGAAAACCAGCCCAAACCCACCTAGCCTGTCTCTAGTGGTGTTGGGATAGCCACCATAGAGGCCTAGGTAAGATCAGGTATTCCAGAAACAATTACTTAGGTCCAGAGTCAGGTTGGCTATGTCACTCCCAGCCCTCTGCTGGAGCTCTGGGTCAGGTGTTCATTGTTGTAATAGGGAATTTTAATCAACAGACTTTCTACATTTGACTTTGGCAGTTTTATGTTTAGGTGATTTAAAACAAACTTGGGACTTGATTTTTGCTATTTACACTTTATTGTCATGTGTTAGGAAAATATTTTGAATTGGTGAGGTGGAAAGATTGAAGAGACAGCAGTGAAGGGCAGTGGAGGAGAGATGGCAAGATTGCTACAAAGAAGAGCAGCATCACACTTGGGGGTTTTCTGAGTGAGAATCAGGGGCCCCTGGACTTGAAGGAGCTTTAAAGATCAGCTGGTCAAACCCTACCCCCATGCTCAAATTCTCTTTGTAAATATTAATTGTAATGACAATGACTTTAATAATAACTACTATGTTGAGCTTCTACCAGGAAGTTGTTCTAGTCAGGCTTGATAAGTTGCAAGGAATAGAGAGACCCACCCAAGATAGCTCATCTCTCTTCTCTTCTCCCCTCTCCTCCCTTTCCTCTTCTTCTCTCCTCCCTGCCCTCTCTTCTACTCTTTTCCTTCCTTCATCTCCCCCTCTATCTCTTCTTCCTTCTTTTCCTCCCCTTCCTCTCTCTTTCCTCCCTTCCCAGTGGTGACCATAAAGAGCTCTTCATTATTACTTATCATCAACCTGTGTCTTTTGTTCTGTGTTATCCTCTTGGGTCAATTGAAAACAAGCCCAAACTTTCTTCAGTGGGGCTACTCTGTAGAGGTTTGAAGTCAGAGGTTATAGCCCTCAGACTGGCATCTTCTCCAGATCCTTTAGCCTCAACCCTTCCTCCTCTGACCTGATTCTAAGCCCTTTCCCTATCTTGTCTTCCTCAAACTAATTGAGCTTGTCAATTTCTCTCTTCAAGTGTGGTTCCCAAATTTTGACTCTTTCCTTTCTTGTGGATTGTAATGAGGGCTCAGCTGCAGCTCAGAAATAAAAACACACTTCAGGAGAAACTTGATATGACTCAGTTGTGTCCTTGAAATACTTCTAAACCCAGTGGAATCTTTGTGAAGAAGAGTGCCTGAAGTTATCAGGAACCTTGAATTCAGTTAAGATGATCATTTATCGTCAGTCCTGGAAAAGTTCATGCAGTTTAATTAAATTCCTTTGGCAAATATTTAAAGCATGGATTTTGGAGTCAAGCAGACCTAAGATTGGACTCTGAATCTATCATTTCTTAGTTGTCTCATTTAGTATTAAGTGATCACTCTAAGCTCCAATTTTTCTCATCTGACTTACAAAGGGCAGTCAGAACTGACTCATGGGTTTTTCATGAAGATGAAATTGAACCACACATGTAAAACACTTAAAACAGTCCTTCATCTAATCCATCACTCACTCATTCATTTATTCATTCATTCATTCATTCATTCTATATTTTAAGAACTTTGGGGATTCACTGAGGAACATACAGGTTTTTGCTTGCCATATACTTAGCAAATATTGTCCTGCTGACCTCCCATGTGCATCTGGATACACAGGAGACAGTACTGGGCAACTGGGTGTAGGTAGAGATATAAATAAATGGATAGAAACTCTCAAAGAACTGAGGTTTCAGGAGCAGCATTATGCCATTATGGGACTGGTAAGGGGGCTGACCAAAATTTTAAAGCTCAAATTAAAATTTGACACTAAGTTCTACAAAGATACTAAAAAACTTGACTTTTTTGGTGACTGGGATATTGAAAGAAGACAAGGGTCTGAACTGGAGCAGAGGAAGCCTATAATTATGTAAGTCAAATTTCCTGGACAGTCCAGCAAAGAGAGAGAACCTAGATCAGGAAAAATGGATAACTTGAGTTAGCTCAGACTAGTTCTGAAGGGAAGTATGGGAAGGTAAGGTGCATTGATTCTATTTCCAAAGGTCTAACTCTGGTTTGTGCATTCATTCATTTATTCATTTACTCATAAACATTTATTGGGAGACTGCTATATTCCAGGCAAATGCAGTGTGCTGGTATAGATCCCTCCTCCTGTATTTTCACAATATAATGAGGGGAAATTTGCCATTATAATCCAGAATAAAGAATGCTAAGATAGGAGAGGGTTATCACAGGAGCTCCCTATGTTATGGGAATATAGCAAAGGACCATCCTTCTCCAGCCTGAGCAGTAGTTCTCAACTGGGGATGATTTTGTTCCCCAGGAGAATTTGGAAATGTCTGAAGACATAATTCGTTGTCATGAATGGGGTGGGGGCTTGCTTCTATCATCTAGAGGGTACAGATGCTACTAAACATCCTATAATATAAATATAAACAATATAATACAGGACAACCTCCTCTCCCACCAACAACAAAGAAAGTGTGGCTCAAAATGTTAATAGCACTGCTGTTGAGAAACCCTGATCTAGACAGATCATATAAAGTTTCTCAAAAGAAGAGATATTCAGTTGGGTCCATAAGGATGAGAAATTAACTGGATAAGGAATGGAGCTGGTATAGACTTTCCAAAAAGAAGGGTAACATATTTAAACACTTGGAAATGAGAGAGAACACAAGGAAGCAAAAACAAGAGCCAGGTGAGGGAGAGAGAAAAGAAGAGATGGGGAGAGGGAGGATTAGTACTGTTCTGGGAGTATTTTAATGTGATGAAAGCATAAGGCATCAGGCAGAGAAGAGTAATAGGGGAGGACAGATCAATAGTAATATATTATCTGAGAGAAATATTTTACTCTCAGAGTAAAAAAGGAGACTTGGGTATATGGTTTATATATAAATATAATAGCATTTTTAGGATATTTCTATTGCTTGTGGACTGGATTGTGTGTCATTGGGATATCTGGAAGTCACAGCCTCAAGGATCATAGCCTATAACTGTTAGTGGGTCATTATAGGGCACAGAGGAAGCTCTGTGATATGAACACTCTTGACACTACACACACCTTATTTCAAGCCACAGCCTGGAACATATTCTGGAAGTTTGAGAATTTTTCTAGGATAACGTTGAATTCCATTTCTTCAACAAGAATTTCTGGGAGTTTCCCTCCTTGTTTAATGCCCATGGGAATGCTTAAAGATGAATTCAGAAGCAGCCAGTTCTCAGAAGAAAGAGGTATGAAGAGAGGTGGTCACATAAAGGAGGCTCAACTGGACCCCCAGAGTTGAAAGGGCCTAGGAAGCCCTTTGCTGAGGATGCTGGTCTAGCATGAATGAGGTCATTAGGAGGAGGATCCCAGCTATCCTCACTGAGTTGAATAAAACAATCCAAGGTGGAAATCCCTAGGTATCTCAGCACCTGTTATCTGGGTCTGTAGATGTAGCAGATCAAAGAGAATGGAATGGCATAGGGACAAATCACCCACTCTGTGTACTCTCTCCTTCTGCCTCCCTTTTCTGTCTGTGACCCTGACACTGTGTGTTTGTTTTTTTCTTTCTTCTCACTGCCTTGATCCCCTTTCTTTGCTGAAAGCAAGTTAAAGCCAGGTCATAAATGCCAAATTAAAGAATTGGGTTTCATGCTAAATTTATCCATTAGTACACTCAGCAAAAATCTATCAATTTTTAGTTCCTTGCACAGTGAGTAACACATATTAAACCTTCAAAAATATTTGTTAAAAGAATGCATGAATAAATAAATTTAAGTCTTAGTTTAAAAGTCATCTCTTTGGAAAAAACTCTTTTTGACCAACTAATGAATGACAGTCCTCTATTCCATGTTAATCCCTACATGATTGCTTCATTTCATTTACTTCACAATACTTAGAAGTGTCTGAAATTATATTAAAATATCTTTTGTCAGTATGTGTGGTCTGTCCCTTACTAGAATATAATGTTTAGAAAATCTGGGAATTTGGTTCACCTGGTCTCCCTAGGACCTGGGATAGTATCAAGTACACAATAGGCACTTTCAAATATTTACTAAATAGCGGGGTTTACTTGTTGGCTTCTCTAGATCAGGGGGTGTAATGAGCACTGAGGATTCAGAGATGAATAACATGTGGTTCCCGGTCAGAAGACTCTTTTATGTGAGATAGAACATTTCTGGCAATTTCTGGAAGTGATACAATTGAAGTTTCACTTGAGGTTGAATCATATTCCATCATGGAGAGAATACTAGGGTAAGCAACCACTAACTACTGTAACAAATGACCCTAAAGGATCAGTGACCTAATCCAATAAAGATTCTATTTTTTTCCTCTTCACGGTTTAATGAGAATCAGGCAGCACTTTGCCAAATGTTGACTTGGAAATCTGAACTCTTTCATTTTGTGATCCCATTTTCAACATCAATATATGGTCACTGTGAAATGCGGGGGAGAGTGGAAGATCAGAAGTGGGAGACTTTTATGGGCCACACTGCAAGTGGCATGAATGATGTCAGTCTACATTTCATTGGTCAGAACCCAGTCATGTGGCCCTAACTAACAGCAATGTTAACAGAGAATGTTATCTGTCTATGCATCCAGAAGGAAAAGAGAATAAATTTGGTGATTGCACAGCTTTTAATTTTTGCTGTACAGAGGAGGGAAGGAAGAGGTCATGGACTGAGACTGGGAGACAACTTAGAAGAATTCCTGAGAATGGGTACCAAGGTAACAGCAACGGCTATGGGGTTGTAAGAGAATTGGACAAGACTATTGTCAAACTCAGAAGGTTAAAATCATGTACTAATTAATACACTAGTATGTTGAGTCCTTTAATAAAATTATCATGAAACTTGCATCAGAGATGTCTCCTGACTCTGCTCTTGCTTCGTCATTAGAAGTTACTCTGAAATGGCATTGTTTCTGCTGCTCTGTGAGTTTTGCCATTGATACAAAGTGACAAGGTTCTGTCTTACTTGAGGGATAATTGGAGCATGGACAAAGAGTGAGTTTGGGGGCAAAAAGATTGCCTAGATTATTTTCTGCGGTACTCTCATTCTTTAGTTTTTTTATAAAGCCTTCACCAAAATGAGAGATTGCCCATTATGTGCCTAATAGTGTGTCAGATGCTCTGGGGACATGAGAAGGGAAAAATATGATCTTGGCTCTCAAGTGACTTAATTTTTTCTTCAGAGAGCTTCAAGTAAGTCATGTGACCCAATTATGGAACCCAAAGGCATCAAACTCTTGAGATACAGGTGCTAACTATTGTGCAGGTTCCCAACGAGGTGAGATAAGTATGGGCAGGTGTTGAAAACATTTCTGAGGGAGGCAGTGCTTGAGCTGGGTCTTAGAGTTTCCTCAAAAGCCACCATTTCCTTGTGTATTCCAGGGTGAACTGCATGACTTTGGAGTGAGATGGGCCTAGGTTTGGAGCTGGGTTCTATACCTTACCAATTTTCTGATATTGAGCAAAAGTGGGTAAATAAGATACTACAAACACAGAGTGCCTGGCACAGAGAAAAGGCTCACAAGGGGTAGATGCTAGCTTATAAGAGAATGGTAAATATATATTTTCTAAAGCTAGACTTCTTGGGTGTGAATTCCAGCTCAGCCCTTTACTTTCTGTGTGACCTTGGGCAAGTCACTTAACCTCTCTGTGCCTCAGTTTCTTCATCTGTGAAACAGGTATCATAATAATGCCTACCTCATAGGGTTGCAGTGGTAAATCCATTAATATCTTAAAGAATATGTAACAATGCTATGTAAGTTGTAGTTATTATAACTATTAGAAAAGCAATTGTTTCACCTCCACACATGAGAAATAGAGGCATTTCCTTTCTTGGAGATTCATAGAATAATTCAGACATATGCAGTGTATTTTATTCTGTGTGTATTTATATTCGTGCGCATGTACACACACCACGTGTGTGTGTGTGTGTGATGGGAAGTGATGGTGCAAACGATGGCACCTTTCTTACATTGTGACATTGACACATGCATTTTCAATTAAATTGAGTTCCCATTTCACTCTACTCATTTGGCAGCAACCACAAGTTCGTGGAAAAATATGAATAGACAAGGGGAAGGTGCACAAATGAGGGTGGGGGTGGGAGAGTCAGAGAATCAATTTACAGTTTGTCAAGACAAGAGTATTAATGCTTCTCTTTTATAAAAAAATTAATGCACTGGGTCTTTGTCTGGCATGGATCATAACAGCTATAGAAATCACATACTGGATATTCACTGTGTATCTGGCATGTTGCTAAGTGCTTTATAAATTCATTATCTCATTTAATCTTCATAATACCCGAGTGGCATTTCAGTGGTTGGTACCATATGAAAGGGCTTTAAGAGATTAACTGGACTTAGGTCACATGGCCAGTGTATGATGAAGCCAAGACTAAAACACAGGTTTTCTGACTCCAAAAGGTCATGGTCTTAGCCAAGGCTTATGTCCAGCCACGACACGCCAGGATGGCAGCACAGGAAGTTTAGGGTCACTGTCCTTTCTTATGGGTGGGGCCCCTGCCCTACCGGCTATCAAATATTTTCTCTATTGGTGCTTCTGAATTGTAAGGTAATATAACTTTGTTATAATTGAAAGAAAGGGGAAAAAGAGACAAATATGGAATATCTTCTTAGAACCTATGACATTGATTTGACTCTAAAGGGAAATAAAACTAAATTTGAAAATGAACAAGATCTTAGGAATAAAGTGGTCATTAAGTATGTTTGCAACATGTAATCAGCATGGTAGAATAGTAAGGGCACAGAGGCTGGCTTCTTAGACACACTCTTTCCTCCCACAGGAGAATGATGCTACTGACAAAAGAGAGAGGGGAGGGAGAGAGGGAGAGAGAGAGGGAGAAAGACAGAGAGAGAGAGATATAGAGAGAGAGATGTAAAATTAATCAATCACCCACAATTCTCAAATTTTTATCTCCTAGAGAAAACCTCTGCGAACTACTATTAGTACTTTTGTGCTCTGTGTGTGTGTGTGTGTGTGTGTGTGTGTGTGTGTACTTTTAGAGATATGTTTATATATAATGCCAGTCATAGGCTGAGGAGATTGATCTGAGAGATCCCATCCCTCAGAAAGCATTCTGACAATAATTCAATTACTTCTGTCAATGAAGTTAGGGATATGCCATATCTGACAAGCTGGCTGGACTTTAGTTCATTCCTAGTGAAAAAATTGTCTAAGGGGAAAATTTCTTAGTGTGTAAAACTGAAAAGCAGAACTCATATAGTGTATAATCCTAACAATGCTGTATGAAAATGCAGCAAAAATAGAGTCAATTATACTCTGTCAAAGCTTTTCTCTAAACAGCTGCCTACCAGAATATGACCATTTTTCCTACAATGTAGTAAAAAACAATAACAAAAAATCTTTCTCACAATGCCAACTACACAGGGCTGAATTCATCAACACTTTATTACCTTAAACTCAATTGTAAGAGAAAAATAATATGACGCAACTTGTCACTTTTTTCTTTTCCCGGTTTTGTTACAGTGATACATTAAGATTTGGGCGCCTGCTAGTGTGTTGTGATCTACATTTAATGATCTTAACAAGGACTTAGTAAGACATTGTTCATTTCTCTTGCGCTGTCCCTGAGTGGGGTGTTACATGAACAGTGAGACCCAATTATATCATAGTGTAATTTACAAAGAAAGAAAAAAAAGTTCTTTTGATGGCGTGTTCCCCAAGGAGAGTAGAAGTATTGTAGCAGTTTCTTGGCTCTGCTTTACAACAATATAATTAGCTATAATCTGAGCATTTGCATATACTACATAGAGCAGGAGTAATTCTCAGCTTGCTGGGTTAGTATGTAAAATGGTCTTTTATAAGACAGTTGCTCTGATACACCTAATTTTACTTAGCACATTTGCATCTATGTTGTGGCTGATCATCATAAATGGAAATTGTCACTCTCAATATGGAAGCAAAATGAAGAAATGCATCATAATGAAAGGTAATTTTTTTCTTAAGAGATTTTACTCAAGGGCCTACTATGGACTCAGAACTGGGACAGAACCCTTATGCCTCTGAGGTAAAAGTCTAGACTTTATTTTAGTCCAAACTTTGTATAGCTTTGCAGCTAGGCTTACATTGCATAGACCTTATAATTAACACTTGGTGATGCCAAGTCCTCCGGCACCCAAATATCTGGAGCTTCTACTCTAAGCATAGATATTTGCTTCCTTAACAAACAAAAAAACACTACTTTAGGTGAATAGATATGAATATTTATTAGTTCACTGTCTCTTTCTTATTAACAGTTCACTTTCCCTTTCTTTCTCTCACCCTTAACCACAAAACTTGATGATTGATAATAGGTCCATAAACTGGGCACATTAGTTTATTTCACCTTAGGGAGTGTGTGAGTGTGATTCCCAAATGTAAGGCAAAAATCCCAGAGGAACTTGCCCTTGAAAATCCCACAGATCAAACTCAAGAAATTTGAGAACCACCATTATGAGAGGACGATGGGAATTGAGACAATTGAAGAAGCAGTAGATTCACAGTAATTTCACATTTCAGGCTTTCTCCAGGGTACACCCTAATTGTGGGTGGAATAGCCTCACACTAAAGTATTTATCTCTCAGTACTCCTACCTCTCCCTCTCTCTCTCCATTCTATTTCAACAGAAGGATTTAGTTGGCAATAAGGATCACCTTCATTCACTCCCACTGGAATATAAGCTCCACTGAAACGTTGGTCTTGTCCACCTTCATTTCAGCACCAGCACTGTGCATGACACATGGTAGACACTGGGTATTTATCTATGTAAATAAGCAAAAGAATTTGCTAATCTTTCAAACTTCAGCTATGGGAAATATGCTAGAAAGACTAAGGTGGATATCAAATCCCAGTAGTATTGTTCAATATCTCTGTCTTACTACTTTGAAAATTCAAAAGATGATAGAGAAGAACCACAGATGTGTTTTCTCCAAAATTTGATTTATTTCCTTATTGCAGGTTCGGGAATATGAAATTCTATGTCTCTGGAATGGATTGGAGTTGAGTTTTGGCCAGCCAATATGCACTGATTGAACTCTGGGAGTCTTGGACTTCTAGAACAGTAAAATGTTAATGCTATAAGGACTCTTAAAGAAAATGGAATCCAGGACTCCAAATTCACAGGTGGGTGTAATGGATTAGCTTGTGTCCTCCCAAAACATCAAATGTAGAAGTCCTAGCCCTAATACCTCAGAATGTGATCTTATTTGTAGGTAGAGTCTTTATAGAGGTAATCAAGTTAAAACTAGGTCATTAGAGTTGGCTTTAATCCAATATGACTAATTTCTTTATAAAAAGGGAAAACTTGGACGCAGAGACTTATGGAAGAAAGAGAATGTGAAAAGACGCAGATAGAAGATGGCCATCTATAAGCCAAGGAGAGAGAAGATGGCCATCTATAAGCCTCACAGCCCTCAGAAAGAACAAACCCTGCCAAAACCTTGACTTTGGACCTGTAACCTCCAGAACTGTGAGACAATAACTTCCTATTTTGTAAGCCATCCAATCTGTGGTATTTTGTTATGACAACCTGAGAAACTTGTACAGTGGGTAAACTGAGGCCCAAACCAGGACCAATACCCAGGCCCCTTGTGGTTAGAAAAGATGATTGATAATTTTGGCCAGGCTTCATTAAATATGAAGAATTTCAGTGCTAGAGAGTATTTTTAAGAGATCCTTTGGTCTCCTCTATGTGTCATCCTTTCTTCAAAGAGCCAAGCTCCTTCTACTGTAATTCTGTTTTTCACTCAACCAACAAATTTGCAGGATGTCAGTGAACTTTTTCTACTAAGTATAAGGAGATGTTAGATTTACTTTCCCTACTGTTTTCAGTGATTTTTCTTTGGTGGAAAGTTTGAAAGCAATAGGAGAAAAAAGCAAAGAATATAGGAAGTGGGAAGAAATACAAGGAAATTCAAGGTAATTTTTCATGACTAATGTAACAACCATTTTTTTAACTTTTAACTCTAAATAATTTTATAATCTTACTAACATTTTTCAATAATAGTGAAAGTGCTTCTATATATCTTATACTCAGTTTCACCAATTGCCAGCCTTTGCCACAATCCTTTATAAATATGTGTGTGTGTATTCATTCTCTTTTCTTCCTAAGTATTTTAGTGTGTCTTTTCTTTTCTTTTCTTTTCTTTTCTTTTCTTTTCTTTTCTTTTCTTTTCTTTTCTTTTCTTTTCTTTTCTTTTCTTTTCTTTTCTTTTTTCTTTTCTTTTCTTTCTTTCTTTTTGGCTCCTGGATCAAGTTAGTATCCCATATTACATTTAATTTTCATGCATTGTAGTCTCTTTTTATGTGGAAGGATTCCCTAGTCTGAAGATCTGACATATTTTTAAGAGGTTCTAGTGCGTTCTCAGTACATCACACACAATTATGGTTTATCTCACCAGCTTCCTCTCCCTTCAACACACTTTATCGTGTGGATAAAACCAACAAGGTAATATTAAGTACCACTAAGAATAAGTTTTGAGAGGAAAATTAATGTCTTCATCTCCATTCATTAATCACCAAATTTATGATGTCTAGAGTACCTTATTTGTACTTTTTTTGGAGGACAGATTTATTAGTTTTTGCTTTGTTTAAATGAAGTTCAAAAATTGTTTAGGTTGTAGAATGCTTGGAAGTCAAAGCCCTTTTAAAATTAAAAAAAAAATCTTTCTAAATGCATATACCAGAAAAACAAACTGTAAAACCACTCTCATGTTCTCATGTAAAACAAGAAGCAAAACAAACTGCTAAACTAAATATTATTGGCTCTGAGTTTTCCTGTTAATAATTCATTCCTTGTCTATTCATTCTGTTTCCTATAAGCCCAGCCTAGCAGCTTAGAGGTAGCTGCATCTGAAGGTTTAAAGAAAAAATTGTAGGGAAAAAAGATTGTGGCTAAAGAAATGTTCCGTATTAATATAAGATATTCTACAAATTGGGAAAATACTGGAGATGTTGGATTTTAACTGTAGAACCCATATTCAAGTAGTGGAACACAAATGTCTGCAAAGAGCAAAGCTAAGAACTATGATTTTCTACCAGCATGTATTCCCAAAGGATGCAGGGCGAATGGATTTCTAGTGTGTGAGGATACTGGTTCCACAATCCTATGGGGTGAGTTGGAAGGGCTTGGGGAGCTGGAATCCCTGAGCTGATTGGCTCTGACCACTAGCAGCCTTGTGAATTTGCTCTCATTTTCCCTTAAGATTATTATCATTTTCTGTGCCTACCAGAAAGTAAAAACAAACAAACAACCCCCAAAAAACCCCACACACAAAAAACAAAAAAACAACAACTGGGAAACACTATAGTCACCTGCTTTATTTTATCCTTTTCTGAAGGCAGGTGCATGAAGGCAGGACTTGGGTCTTGCACATTTCTCTTCTGCAATGCATAGATCAGGGCCAAGAACACAATCATTTTTCAAAATGTACTTAGTGCATCAAAATCAGTGAATATCTGCTTCTTGCATAAACTGTGAAAAGTGATGATTAAGAAATGAGACACTGTTTGAAAGACCACTTTCCAACAGCTGTTGACTTAGAGGACAGAGAGTCTTTTAAAACACAGCTTAAAGGACACCTTGAATCTAAAATAGGACAAATGACAAAGTGGTGAAAGAGGAGACACATAACATATTTCTGGAGAAAGAGAGTGAACCCAATCTCTGTCAGGATTAGCAGGTTAATTAAAGAATCTATCCTGATGATGCTGGCACATCTTCAATTCAGACTGACATTAACTCAAGGCACAGGCCCCAATCTATCTTTTCCACCAGCTGCCATAGAGCTGAAATGCTTACCAGCCAAGTAGAGTCTTAAGGACCTTGTAGACATGTAATTGTATCCCAGGTGGCAGCCTGCTGCAGGAGAGAGCTCATGGATTAGCAGGAACAGAGTTATCTTATTAACTCTTGACCACCGAGTAATGGTCAGTGGGTAGAACGGGCAACAGGAAGGGAAAGTTTAGATAGAGCAAATTACCATTCTTTGAGCATCTACAATGTACTTGGCACAGTAGTAGTCACATTACACAACTTGATGTGGTGGTTAAGAGTGGCCACTATGCAGTCAGAAAGATGGGTTCAAATTCAAGCTCTGCCATATTCTGGCTGGATGATTCTGGGTAGGTTACCTTTCTGTAAGCATTAATTTTCTTAACTATAAAACCAGGACAATAATACTTTTGTACAGTTTTCCAGGGGTTCCAAAACAAATTACAACAAACTTGGTGACTTAAAATAGCAGGAATGTATTTCCTCACAGTTCTGGAGGCCAGAAATAAAAAATTAAGGGGTCAGCAGGGTTGAATTCCCATTAAAGGCTAGGGAAGAATTCTTTCTTGCCACTTCCAGCTTCTGGTGAATCCAGGCATCCCTTGGCTTATGAATGAATGCACCTTCCTAATCTATGCCTTTGCTTTTACATGGCCTTCTGTGTTTTCTCCTTTGCTGTCTTTTAAAGGCCATCATTGAATTTAGTGTCCACTTGGGTAATCCAAGATGTTCTTATTGTGAGATTATTAACTTAATTACATTGGCAAAGATCCCTTTTCCAAATAAGGTCACTGATTCTAGGGGTTTGGGCATAGACATATCTTTTGCGGGGTGGGGCACCACCATCAGCCCACTACAATGGTCTTTTTAGTTTTTGTTTGTGAAGATTAGGGTCTCTCTCTCTCTCTCTCTCTCTCTCTCTCTCTCTCTCTCTCTCTCTCTCTCACAGACGGTTATCTTTAGCACAATTTCTGGCATATATAGTAAGCACCCAGTGAATGTAACTACAGAGAGCTGTGACATACACAGTGCTATAAAGTCTAGGAAGTAGGTCTTATTAACCTCTTTTTGCATGTTGAAGTAAGTTCAGAGAAGTTTATTACTTTTCCCAAGGTCACCAAATTGGGTTTTCTATTCAGTGTCGGGTAACCACAAAGTCTATTTTTTGGCCCATCACCATGAAATATGAGTTTTATTCCCCAATTCCGACCCCAAGACAAAGATATGGGTACAAGTAGAATGTTTACAAAGTGATTTCAGGAAGCAGTGAGATAGTGTGGAAGCAAACAAGGAAAGGGGAGACGTGAACTAGGAAAGGAAAAGTGTATGAGTGAGTAGAGTACTACTGCGGGCACCTGGGCTCTATCCCACTGTGGCTTCCTGAAAGTTCAGTGCATATGAGGACTGTCCACCAAGACACAGGTGACCTCCAGTGTGGGCTCAGGGGATAAGAGAGGGGCACCAAGAACATCTCCTACCCCTAGCTGTTCTGTGGTGACAGAGTTCTTAGAAAGTCAAGGTAAGAGGGAGCACTGAAATGAAGAGTAAGGGCAACAGAAGTCAACTCTAGCTTTCGTTAATTTTGCTTGGGCCATTCCTAGAGTGTTAGAGAGAACACAGATTCTCACAGCTTAAGTGAATCTTAGAAATTATGTGGTCTGACTTTAGTCTCATTGCTGTGTTCTACTAAACAAAACCATATATTCTCAGATTTGTCCTCAGTGGTTATCTATAGCCACTACCTAGAAATTCGCAGGACTGGAAGGCTCACTCCTCCCCAAAGCAGCTTCCTAGAGCAGCCTGATCCATTGCTGCACAGCTCTCATTGTGAATAAGATGTTTATGTTCAGTAAAATATTTGACAATTTGGGTCTTTCACCAGTAAGATTTAGTACTTTCCCTAAGTCTGTCTCTTCTTCCTAAGAGACCTGCTTTTACTTGTATAGTATTTTCAGTTCTCCAATCCTGCCCTATCCCTGCCCTAGAGCTAGGGCTCTTTGGAGATACTGTGTTCTGCTCCTGTAGGGCTCCTGCTTATAATGGCCTAGGAAGTAACTTAAGTGGTTTTAGAATAAAATATAACTGTACCCTCAGGGACAATTGCAGCATATGGTGTAGTAAGAAGAACATCCATTCAACAAATGCCAAATAAGCACTTACTTTGTGTTAGATCCTCAGATCCGTGGCCAAGAGTCTGTTGGGAGCAATGGAAGTAAAAACAACCAACCAATTACAAGATAAAGGTCTTGAAAGGTCATTATAGAAGGAACAGAATGAGATATGCCATGCTTACCAAAGCCTGAAGGACTACATGTTCTGAGAATAGAAATTCCTTCAAGGGAATTAGGGAAGACTTCACAGAACTGGCATTTGATTGGGCTTTGGAGGTTGGTTAGGATTTTAGCAGATTCTGGTGCAGGCAGGAAAGGAATCTTAGAATATGGGAATTGCACAAGAAAGTCCTGGAGATGAGGCCATGCATGCTTCATTCAGAAAATGGCAAGTTGTCAGGTATTTCTAGAGTTTAGTGTGTATATGTTTGTATGGTTAATAGCACATGAGGCTGGTATGGTAGAAGAAAACCTATTATAGGAAAACTGATCTTGATGTATCCATTAGATAATGGGAAAGTCTTGAAATGCTTTTGGTCAAAGGAAGAGAAAGACTCAATTTTGTTTTTAAAAGGGTCACTCTAATACCACTGTGAAGAATAGGCCTCATCATGGGGAAATTAGAGGGAGGTAGACTAGGTAAGAGGTGAATGCAGAAATTCTGTGTAAAAGACTTCACCCATCCATGTTTCCTCCCTCCTTCCCTCCTTTCCTTCCTCTTCCCCTCCATTTTTTCCTTCATTCTTTCCTTCCTTTCATCCATCCAATCTTAAAAATTTATATGCTAATCATTGTACTAAGTATTAAGGCTTTGGAAAAAGGAGATTTTCTATCTTCAAGGGACTTACGATCTAGTAAAATTGAATGGGGGAAATGGAAAGAGAAGAAGGATAAAAAGATGTTTTGGAATGAAAGTAGACTCTCACTAGTGTCTAACAACATGCAAATGAAAAAGGAGAGAGATAGTAGAAACAAGTTTTCATATTGGGAAGGGATATCAGAATTCTAGGCCCAGCCATACCACTCACCATCTGTGTGACCTTGCACAAGTCTAGCTTCTTTCTGGTTCTATTTTTCTTGCCCACAAAGTTTAGACTAGATGATTTCTTCCAGTGCTTGACATTCTAGTATTCTATTACTCTATTGCTTTGCCCATTAATTAGTAAGAAAAAGAACAAAGGTTAAGAATTGGAAAAACTGTTTGGGGCATAGGAAGTGATTCTGAGGCAGAGTGAATCCATGACGAAACAGATGGAGAGACAGCCCATTAGGAAGGCACCTTGACATTAGGCTGTGAATGTCAGAATAATGAACTGTAGTAACAACCACAATTATTATTAAAGCTTTGCTCCACCACTTCACCTTCCGGCTCCTAACATACCTTTTCATCTTTGGCTCTGACCTCTTTGGTGTACTCTCAGAAGCCTCTGATGGGGCACAAAGGACACCAGCTCTGAAGCCAGATAACAACAGTTCCTTCCCCTTTCTTCTTGAGTGGCTCTGGACCCTGGACAGGCTTGAGGAAGTTCTAGACTCACCAGTCCCAGACTAGCAGGGTGTGGATCAGGGGACCCTTGGACAAGGACACTGACCTCTCTTCTATTCTACAGGTTGGCTGCCTTGTCCCCTTAGCCTATAGCTTGCTAACTTTCCTCTCCTTGACCTCTTTTTAGAGCTTTTGTACAATCTGTCAAATAAGAACCACTAACGTCATAGAGTCAGGGCCCTGGCAGGACATGAGCCATCATTGATGCTAGAAGACTAAGACCTCTTTAAAAGCAAAATACACACATTGGTGCTTTCTGAATTCTCAGCCCTTAACACAGAATCTGGTTCATAATAGGTACTTGATCAATGCTCATTGAAGGAATGGATGATTGAATAAATGATTAGAACCAGCCATGTACAAATGATAAAGGTGAGGTCCAACCAAGAGGCTGCTGAGGTAGACAGAACCAGAATCCTGTCTCAGCATCATTTCTTCTTGGTTGTAGCTCTTTAAAATTAAGACAATAACATATGCCTTGCAAGGATGACTGTTGTGTGGATTAAAAAGATAGCACATGTAAATAATCTAGAATGGTGCTGAACACACAGTTTATACTCAATAATTTTAGGCCCTAGTGCAAGACTGCCCAGAATGTCAATGGCAATCCTTGATCTTTGGAAAAGAACTAGGGGCTTCATGTAAGGAAATCCTTGTTTGAAAGATTTTAAAGACCTTAAAAAGCCTCACCTGTTGAAGGCAGCCCTGGGGACAACTTCGTGAGAGGCACGGAATCTAAGACCCTGAAACCCTTTTCCAATCGGGTTTGGTTCTTGGAACCAATTTGCATTTCTAATTCTGACCATTGGGTGGCAGCAGCCCATCATGTTAGGTAGCTCACAGAGGCTGCTGCCTGCCCAGCTTCCCAGCAGGGAAGTTGGAAAGGGTTAGGGGGTGGGGAATGAGCAGGAGTCGGGTGGGGGAAGGAGCAGCTCAGAGAGTCCAGGTGTTTGTGCCTCTGCGCGCCTGTGTGTGTGTGCCTTTGTGCATGACTGGGGTGGGGGGTGGGCTGTATAAGCATTATGAGGGTGTACATGCATGTGTGTGAGTGTGTGTGCCTGTGTGTGAGAAAGAGCTAACAACTCAGAGAAAGAGGGCCTTTGTTTCACTCCAGTTTATGTGGAGGGAAATCATTTGACCTAAAAGAAATAGCTCTGCCCCAAGGCTATTAGTATATGGTTGTGGATAAAGTTAGGCTTGAAAATGTAGAATTCCCAAGATATTAGAGACACTAAAATTTGTTTAATTGATCATTTTTCGGGTGGGAAAAACTGAGGCCAGAAAAGGCCATGACTGGTCTGGGGTATGTCACAGATCCTTGGTGGCCCTGGCCAGAACTCTGGCTCCCTGACCCTGTCTACCAAGGTCTCTACATTTGAGCTTCTGGCTACCTCAGGACAAGAATGCTGGACTATCAAACACAGTGGGTGACCTCCAGCAAGAAAACCTGGCAAGGTGAGGCCTATGACCCCCATATGTTAGTGTGAGCCTCCTGGCTTCTCTACCCTGTGCTTCACCACTCACATCTAGTCCCAGAGCCATTTCACCCATCCCCTGCCATCCCGTGTAGAACCTTGAGGGCGGCTGACTTTTCTCAGGGTCCTATGGCAGGCAAGTGGCAGTCAGGAACTAGAGTTCCCGACAGATTTCCAGTCTTCTACCCTGTGTCCTTTACCTGCCATCCACTTCTCTGTCTCACTCCTGGGGCTCTATCTGTCCCATTAGTAGCCCAGGAATCAACCCTCTGGGGGCACCAGGGAACTCTGGCTCCACCTTGCAAACCCTCAATATGTCTCTATCCCCTTTAAAAAGGACCTGGAGCCATACCCAATCCAAGGTCTGATGCTGGCAACAAAGGTTTGTGCATGAAATTGACCTGAAGCTGGCAAAAATGATGAGAGAAACTGTCATTTATTTTTCGAGTGTTCACTCTGCTCCAGGCACTGTGCTGAGTTATTTGGCTCTTGAGTCAGAATGCCTTTGCTTGAAATTTGGCTACATCACTAATCAGCTCTGTGACCTCAAGCCAACCTCCTAACTTTTCAGTTTCCACATTTTAAAACTGGAGATGTCATTAGTACCCACCACAAATGAATGAACACATAGAAAGTGCCTGAAACTCATAAGTCTCAATATATTCTGTTATGCTTTAATCTTCAAAACAACCCTGCCAAGAGTGTGACATGTGCTGATCCCATTTTATAATGAGGAAACTGAGACCCAGGGAGCTGATGTGTATGGTTCAAGGTAACACAGAGAATAAATGTGGAAGTGATAACAGAATCCAAGTCTATAGGTCAGACCTACTGCCAGCTCTCTAAAATTCTTCATTGCCCCATCACAAGCCAAGATTCAATAAAATTCAATAAAACAAACAATGTATATATTTATAAATTTATATATAAACATGAAAGAGTAAGAGAAAAATTAAGAAAATTAAAAAGCTAAAGAAATGACACTTCCCTAGACCTAATGTTTTCATTAAGATCCAGCTCTATCTTGATTTCAAATAGGTTGGTACCAGGGTGCTTTAGGAGAGAGACATATCTCAGAAACCCTTCCTGGTCTGCCAGAAATCCTGTTCTCACAGCTCCCTCCATTCCCAAACTACCCATCTTTGTCATTCAAATGTATCTCACAATGAGTCTGGACTGAGTAGTAGATAGTGGGTACACTGCAGACTACCAGCACAGTTCATAATCGCTACCCCTTTATGGGCTCTGTGCAAATGCTTAATCGGCTTTATATGAAACATAGTCATGAGCACTCGTTATGGTGGGAGATGGTAGTCAACATAGAAATTACCCAGTTGCATATGTGTGATGTCAGGCCAATAATGAATGAGCCTGGCCACCTCATAGGTTCCACCTGATCCAAAGAAGGGTCTGTGAGTAGCTTCACCCATCCAGTGTGAAGCCTGTAAGATAAAGCGATATTTACTGAGCTGCAGCTTCCTTGCAACTTCTCCCCAGGATTTCTCCATCAGTGGAGTCTCTCTCAATGCCAGTCTGACAATGAGCACCCAGCACATCTATCCCGTCTATTCATCCAACTAATGTCTTTGGAGCTCTGGCTCTGCATAGCATTGGAGAAATCTTGATGAACAGTATCAACTCTTTTTCTCTGCTTACATGGATCTTGGAATTGACACTTTTGGATTATACAAGTGGCATTTATGAGCTAAACTAATGCCTTTTGGGGTCCAGAAAACCTATCTGATCCCTACTTGTGCAGAGCCAGCTGGGCAGGTGGGATGGTGGCTGAAGCAGCTAGCAGTAACAGTCAAGTATCGAGAAACCAGGAGTCAAGTGGGGATGGAAGAAACTAGGGAATCTAAACTGCTCGCCGGGAACTTTAAGGTTGGAAACAGGAGCCAAATCAGCAGACCAGGCATCTAGTAAAAGTGAACTAAGTCTCCAAAATTCCATTTTTGTTACCTATAGTCCATTCTTCACTTGGCAGCCAGAGTGACCTTTTAAACACTTAAATCATATTGCATTTCTCTTCATTAAAGCTCTCCAGTGGTTCCTTGTTATGCTAGGAATAAGATCCAGACTTCTCACATTGACCTGTAAGGGCATGAATGTTCGGTCCCTTATCTGCTTCTCAGGCCTGGTATCTTACCATTCTTCTTTCTGGTCATCTGCCTCACCCATACTGGTCTGCTTTCGGTCCCTGGAACACTGACAAGCTTAGTCCAGCTTTAGGGACTTTGAACTCACTATTTTTTTCTGTCCAAAATGCTGTTCTAGATTTTCTGAAGGTTGGATACCTCTTATTGTTCAGTTCTCTATTCAAATGTCACCTCAGAGACTCCTTCCTCAACCATCCTATTAAAATTAGTTTCTCGCTATACCTAATTTACTTTCCATCATATTCCCTGTTTTATTTTCTTTATAGAAATTATCATGAGTCAAAAATAATATCATTTGTTTCTTTTTTTCCTCCCTCTAGACAATAAGCTCCAAAAAAGAAAGAAACACAACTGGTTTGTTCATTGCTATATCCTTAAAACCTAGAAGACTGCCTGGCACACAGTAGGCACTCAGTCACATTTGTTGAATAAGTGAGTGATTGAATGAAAAGAAAGTGAACAATAGACATGGGAGTGAGAAGAGAGGACTAAGTGTAATTTCTGTCAAAAAGCCACCTTCAATAAGCTCATTTTGATTGTCTTGTCAATGGCATGGTGTACACAAGAGTCTTGTCTAAACATCTTGGTGGGCAGAAGGTCTGAAGATTTGAGGAATATGTTCAGTCATTAGAGTTCACTTAGAAGCAGACCGACATAGCCATCAAGAGATTCTTTATATCACTACTGGGTATCGATAACCTCTAAGTCGTGGTGATGGGAGTTTTGTCTTTCTTCATCCTGGAATTGGTTACAGGATCCTTGGAAAGACATTGCCATAAATGTAACATTTGAGATGGGATCTGGGTCAGATCCTCATAGGCCTGGAGAAGTCTGCACCCCCACTGTGATGCCATCAGAAATGTAATAGATGTTTGCTCTGTGACAGTGATAGGAAATGTAAAGAAAGTTTGCCATTATCCATTTTAAACTTCTAAAAACCAATATTTTATCAAAATATAGTTATTAAAAGAATCAAAATTCACCCATGATCTCGATGTCTCAATGGAACAAATAAATCTTATTTGTCTTTTTTACTAGGCTTTGTTCACATAAATAAAGTTGAAGTATTTTCAAAATGTTAGTGTGCAAGGCAACATTCAGTTATTTAGGAAAATTTTACTAGGAACTTACTGCATGTCAGTCCCAGGCAAGGCACTGGAATGGAAAAGACAAAAACTCGGCCATGTCTTCCAAGTATGTGTAAACCTGAAGGGAGGCAGATGTGACCACTAAGATCTCAAGACGGAAAAGTGTAATATCTGGAACCAGGTCAAGTAGAATCTGACCCTGGCTGTGTCTCTGGGAAAGTTATTTAATGGATTTGTGTCTTTTTAGCCTTCTCTTTAGTAAGATGAGAATGATGAAAATAATACCCCCAAAAACTGTCAGAATTATTCAATGAATTAATACATGAAAAGTGCTAGGACAGTGCCTGGGACATATGACTGTTTTAAGTCTAAGTGCTACAGGCTTCGAAGAGTGGTGTACAAGTTACCATGGGGACATTTAACTACTGGAGGTGGACAGGGGGCTATTTCTCGCAGAAGATGATGGTTTCTAAGGCAATATGATATTAAGGCAAAAGTAGGGTCATTGGGACAGAGAGGCCTCTTCCTTAATTCTACTTTTATCAGCTTTATAGCTTTGGACAAGTTATTTCACCTTCAATTTGAAATAGGAATTATTTCACAGGAGTACTGTGAATATCAAATGACATTTGTGAGGGATCTGGCACATGGTGGTTGCCGGAAAAGGCACTACTCACTTAGTTTGTAGGGAACCACATTGGGATGGGATGCTGTAAATGCACTGAGTCCTGTCAGCCTCTTTGATGGCCTCATCTGAAACTGCCTCTTCCAGGGTCATGCCTGTTTTCAGGGGCTTCCTGCTGCTAATGACTGATGACCTCGGGGCAATACAGGCCCAGTCCCTTGCTCTAACTGTCAATGATGCTGAAGACCATCCTAGCTCCAGAGTTTCTCACAGGGCCACCTTGGGTCTTTATTTAGCTTACATTAAGTTCAGGGTCTACCTCTGAACCTTCTTGTTTTCTTCATCTTCTGAATTAGTCAGTTGAAGCTGCCGTAACAAAATATCACACATTGGGTGTCTTAAAATTACAGAATTTGTTATTTCACAGTTTTGGAGGCCAAAAGTCTACGATCGAGGTGCTGGTAGGGTTGGTTTCTGGTGAGACCTCTCTTCCTGGCTTAGAGATGGCCACATATTTGCTGTGTCCTCAGATGGTCTTTCCTCTGTGCTTATATGGAGAGAGAAAGCTCTGGTGTCTCTTCCTCTTCTTGTAAGGACACCAGTCCTATAGAATTAGGGCCCCATCCTTATGATTTTATTTAACCTTAATTACCTCCTTAAAAGACTTATCTTCAAATATAGTTATACTAAGCTTAGGGTTTAAACATATGAATTTTGGAGGGACACAGTTTAGTCCATAACATCTCCCTTTATTGGTATGGATCCTGAACACACTTCTTAATAACCTTCATCCACTGATGTCTGTCTCAGTGTCCACTTTCCAAAGAACTCAAGCTGTGAACATACTTTAAAATCATCTTAGTGTGCATAGTGCCTGGAACATAGTGGTTACTCAATTAATATTTACTGAGTGAATTGATGTTTGGATTTGAGTTCCAGTGTAAAGGATTACTCAACACTAGTACTTGCTAATGGTCAGAAACAGTAAAACTCCAGCTATTACCTTATAGACTTTTATTTAAGTATTCATGTGCATAAACTTCACAAAATTCAGCCCAGTGACACTGGAGTCAAATAGTGTTTACTTGCTGGGTTAGAAAAGGGGTAATGCGACTGGTCTAGATCCCAGTTAGGAGTATTTGAAGGGAAGAACGAAGAAAGAAATTTTCTTTATCAATTGAATTCTGTAAGTCAGTGCTATTCCAGAAGCCTTGCTGTCATGTATTTTCTCACATACTTCTCATAACTGCTCTATAAAGTAGGAACCTTTGTTAACTTCACTTGACAGATAGAGAAACTCAGGCTTCCTTGCCAAAGTCACAAGCCAGTCAGTGGCATATTTGAGAGTAACCATTTCCCAGCCTCAAAGTCTCTGAAAGGAGGGTAGGACTCCCTGATTCTATTCTTTTTCATCAGAGGCATGTGCTTCGGGGCTGCTCCCATCACCTTCTGCATCTCCAGGTTGACAGTGACAAGCCAGCCTGCCCTCTCCCTCCTCATCGTTGTGCACAGGCCCTATCCCAGCTGCTGTTTCCCAGAGGCCTTTGCATGGCTGAGGCACCAGGCCTCTAGGGGTAAGGCTGACACTAGATGTTAATGATTATCAGTTGAAACAAAACACTTGTTTACATGTTGCCATCATTAGAGGTTCCAGCCTCACCTCCGCTGGGCCTCCTGCCAGATGTTTGGAGGGGGTTTTCACAAGCTGTGCAGTTTACTAAATACAAAAGCACTCATATTAAGGCATTTTAGTATTAGGCAATGCAATTCTAATAACGGGTAATTGAATTTCTTTATCTGGAGCAAAAGGGACCAAGATATTCTTAGAATTTTCTCAGCTGGGGTACACAGATGGTTGCTGGAGATATGGGGATTCCCTTCTTGAACCCCCACTGAGGAGAGCAGTTACATTTAATGATCTTTTGAACATGTGTCTGGCTCCTGTTCGATGCTGACACAAGTCTTTCTGAGAAAATCAGGGGAGACATCTGCACTTGATGTTGAAGGATAATGTTTTTTTTTTTCCAAGTAGAAAGAAGAGACAGGGAAGAGCATTCTAGAGGAGAGAACAGCATGTGTAAAGGCACTGGGGTATGGAAGTCTTTTTGAGCATGGAAATCAGTCCCTGCTGATTTCTAAACACTGTAGTGTCTGGCTGGTTGCTATCGAGACCAATGGTTCTCATCCCTACTTGAACATTATAATCATCTGAGAAGTCTGAAAAAATTGCCCAATCCTCCTTGCTAGATGATAATTTAAGTAGTTGTGATGGGATTCTGAACATTGGCGCGTTTGAAAAGTTCTCCAGATTATTCTAATAAACAGCCAAAGTAGAGATTGATCCTTACACTGCCATAGCTTCTCGCTGTCCCAACTTTTGGACAATGTTTTGGGGAGTAACTTTGGTCCACTTTTTGAATTTGTCACTGAGTGTGACTGAAGTGCAAAATGGGGCTTTCCGAATGCTCAGCCTCAAGGGCAAACATTTCCTGTTGGGCTAGACAAACACATGAGGCCCCCTCTTTCCTGTCAGAGCCTGTTAGGGGAAGAATAACTTACATGAAGAACTCAACTTTGACCAGATTGAGACCACATCCATCAATCACCTAGGTAAACAAATACCAGTAGGACCTTCGTGCCTTTGCCTACAACTCTCCTTCAGCTGACTTTTCTGGATGAATTAAAAAATGCTAAATTATTTAAGGTTGGGGAGAGCAGGTTTTGTAACTGTGAATCGTAAGAGGGCTGAATAAGAAACTATAGTAGCCTATACATATTTTATCCCTATTTTTTTCCTCTTCCTTGCAGAAGATTTCAGTTTTCGTTTCTCCCAAGCAGGACTGCTCACTTTGACATTCCCTGGGTGTCTGTAGTACTAGGCAATAATTAAATATCAGGTGCATAAGTTGCTCTTTAATTTGACATGTGTGCTCCAGGCAATAACAGCACGCAGTGCCATGTGGGAGCGTAATTGCTAAGGAATAAAATCTTGTAGCGAGTGAGATCATTGTTATCAGGTATGGTGTGACAGCTCATTTGATCATTATGCCCAGGCTAAAGAGTTTGCCTAATTAGTTTCCACTAAAACTCACCCTTTAATCAAGAGTTATTCTTGCATAAAGAATGTCACTTGGTTCAGGTGAATGAACAATGGTTTCCCCTCGAGATTGGACTCTCGGCTGCATTGGGGTACCATATGTCTTTTCAAACAAACCACACCCGGCTAGGAAGCCTGAGCTGGAATGGCTGGTATAAATGGAGAGGAGAGAAGGCATTGGAAGGAGAGAATTGGATGCTGCCACCATGGTGGGTGGGGCTTAGGGTCTAAGAAAAGCTCTCTGCCTATCACAGAGACCTGGGATTCCAGAATCTTTCATATGCAGAAAGAATGGGGACCACAGAGGAGAAGTGACTTGGTCACGGCCACACAGCAAGTTATGGCAAAGCTTGGCTGGGACCCAGTTCTTTTGACTTGAAGCTCAAAGCTTTTTATTTTCCATCATATGGTGACTTCAATTCTCAAGCTTTTTAGGACCAAGGACATGGACTTTTCTCTCCTGACCCACTCTGAGTTCTGGGCTTTGAAAAAGTAAAAGTGAGAATGAATGCTGGGAATACTCAGTACTCAGTCTCTTTTCATTTCCATCTCTTAGGCTCTGGAGCCTATCTCCGTTCGAATTTCAGTTCTGCTCCTTAAGAGTT
The DNA here is from genome assembly GCA_004027375.1 of Macroglossus sobrinus. Classification (NCBI taxonomy): domain Eukaryota; kingdom Metazoa; phylum Chordata; class Mammalia; order Chiroptera; family Pteropodidae; genus Macroglossus; species Macroglossus sobrinus. Next base: position 115,289 of record PVKZ01001405.1, on the reverse strand, counting down.
GTATGACCTTGGGCAAGTCACTTAATCTCTCTAAGATTTAGTTTCTTTACTTACAAGGTATGAGTAATAATGCTTACCTCTGGTAAAAGGACTCTTTTATGTACCTGGAATTCTGAGACACCTCTTTCTAATTTGGGTTTTCCAAGTGACCCTAGTGTTTCTGTATTCCTGTATCCTAGGATTGGGTATAACTCAAAAGAATTCAAGCTTTTGACAATCTGTGTGTAAGGGCAGTTTGTCTTCACCAGGTGATTGACAGAGCCATTTGACATCAGATTCAGATTCCATTTGGGGGTATCTGATGTTTCAGCACAGTGTCTGGTTGGTAGGAGATGTCACAACTAAACTGGGATCTGACTAACAGAGAAAGCACCAAGCCAGTGTGACCATGAGCCTTTCATTTCTCCTCTCTGGGCCGGTGATCTACTTCTCCAGTTAAATGTTTCTGTCCTGAGAATATGTTTGCCAGCATTACGAGAAACATTATTGCAGCAGCCCCACTTACTTCCATGAATGCGCCTACCTCCATATGCCAATGATTCCCAAATGTGTAGCCCCGATCTTACTTTTAACCCTAAATTTCTAATTGTCAACAGGACACCCTGGCACTTCAGAACAATTCACCCGATCCTGAACTAATCCTCACTTACTTCTTAACCTCATTTGCTTTCTGTAGTTTATTACGGACTTTGCCAAACACTGAGATATCCAAGTTAAGTAAGCTCAGAGCCTCTCTAGAGCGGGGAGGATGTGTGATGCAGTGAAAGAGCATGGGCTCTCCAACAGAAGCCTGACCTAGGGCAACTCACTGAGCTTGACTTAGTTTCCTCATATTTAAAACGAGAATATAATTATACTACATATTTCCCAAGACCTTCTCCGATCTGACTCTGGCTCCCCTTTCCAACATTAGCCTCCATCACTTTTTCAAATATCCTTGCTCTAGACATACCAGACTACCTGCTCTTCCCAGATCACAGCAACCATTTCACTCATGCCTTCATGCATTTGTGTGTATTGTTTTTTTTTGTCTGAAATGTTTTTCCTTTCCATGCCAACCTAGCAAACTCCTACCATTCTTTATGTCTCAGTTCAAGAGTTATCTTTTTAAAGCTTTTCTTGGGTTTCCCAGACAGAGTTGAGAACTGTTGTTTACTCTCTCACAGCACTTTTTTTTATCTATCTCTCTGGGACTCCAGTACTCCGCACATTTTATTCTATATTAATATCTTTTAGCTTTTCTTTTATATTTTCTATCATTTCCTCAGTCTGACTTTCTAATTCACTACTTCATTTTTCTTTAGACAAATTTATCTTGCTATTTATCCTATGGACTGTATTGTTTACTTCAGCTACTTATATATATATTTTATTCTTAATATTTTTTACTTGGTATCTCTTGTTGATTTCTTGTTCATGCTGAATATTGTGAATATTTTCCCTCATATTTCCTTAAGTGTACATGGCATACTTATTTTACATTTTTGGATCATTTACTTCAATAAATATAATTCAAATATTTTTCTGTGTGTTGCCTTTCTTTATAGTAATTTTATCCTCAAATCTAGTTAGTTTGGTTTATGAAGTGATGTTTCCCTGAAGCTGTCAATCAACTACTTTGGTAATGTATATTAGGGAAAGAGGTCAAATTCACATGTCTGTTTCTATAGGTTTAAGGAGAGGGGAACAGATGAGTTCAGGCACAGAAAAGCCCAAGGTCCCACAGACCCACTGGTTGGAGTTTCATTGTAAACCTGTAGGGAGAAGTGGCATGAGAAAAGGGTGCTCTCTTTAGGTTGTGTCCACTAGTCCTGGGTTTGGGAAGGGGTGGGGTGTAGGTGTAAAAGCATAAGGATAGCAGAGCATATCCAATCTATTTTCATAAACTCTTTTTTTTTTTAAGAACTTGAAATTGAAAGGAAGGTACAGTGATTTCCTATAGGCCACCTGTCTCCACACACGCATGGCCTCCTCCATTATCAACATCACTCACCAAAATGTTACATTTGTTATCAAGGATAAATCTGTACAGACACATCATTATCACTCAAAGTCCGTAGTTTACTTCAGGGTTCACCCTTGGGGATGCACATTCTCTGGGTTTGGACAAATGTATAATGATATATATCCATTGTTGTAGTGCCATATAGAGTATTTCCAAAGTCCTAAAAATGCTTTATTTATCCCTCTCCTCTTTTCCTAATCCCTGGAAACCACAGGTCTTTTTACTGTCTCTGTAGTTTTGCCTTTTTCAGAATGTCATATAGTTAGTCATGCAGTATGTGGCCTTTTTAGATTGACTTCTTTCACTTAGTAATATGCATTTAAGATTCCTCTACGTCTTTTTATGGCTTAGTAGTACATTTCTTTTTAGTGCTAAGTGTCTATTTGTTGATAGAGCCTATAGTGATATACCATAGTTTATTTATCCATTTACCTACTGAAGGACATTTTGATTGCTTTCAAATTATTGCTACCAATTATGAATAAGGCTACTATAAATGTCATTTACTGGATTTTGTGTGAACATAAGCTGTCATCTCCTTTGGGTAAATACCATGTTGGATTGCATGGTAAATTTTGTTAAGAAATCACCGAACCGTCTTCCAAACTGGCTGTACTAGTTTGCATTCCCACCAGCAATATATGAGAGTTCCTGTTTCTCCACATCCTCATAAACACTTGGTGTTGTCAGAGTTCTGGATCTGGGCCATTGTAACAGGTGTGTAGTAGTATCTCATTGTAGTTTTAATTCACCAACTCGTTACCTCAGCAGGGCTTTCCTGCTGCCTTGGTTTTGTTTTGGCTGGGCTCTGAGGGGACAGGCAATGATTTGTTCAGGGCAGTTCAGGAGGCAGGTGAGAGAAGAACTTCAAAATTTTTTTCTCATATATCAGTTATTACCATCTCTGTCTGCTCTCTAGCTTTAAGCTGCAGTTACCTACCTCCCAGATACACAACGAACAGCTCTAGGCCCTGTTCCCTGAGGCGGAGAGTTTCATATTTTGTTGTTTATTATTGTTCTTAGTTTTTAGAACCTATATTTTGTTATTGTTTCTATAATTTTTTGGTACTTATTTTGGTAGCAAGAGAGAAAAATAATCTAGTATCTTGGCAGAAACAAAAATTTTATGTTTCATAATACTTGATACATTCTCCACAAATTGTATCAAGCATATTTTATGTTATCGAGCATATGTTATATTTGTTAGATGATATAGAGATTAAAAACAAGTTAGACTTTTGAGTTAAGTTTTTAATTTTCCTTGTTAAAAATGTTAAATAAACTTTATGAGGATATAATTTCCATCAAATAAACTTCATTCATTTTAAAGGTATACTATGGTGACTTTTAACTATATCTATCTATCTATCTATCTATCTATCTATCTATCTATCTATCTATGCACATCCATGTAACTAATACCACAATCTATATATTAAATATTTTCACAATTCCAAAAGTTCCCTTGTTCCCCTCCCAAGTCAATCAATGTCCACCCTGTTCTCCAGCCCCGAACAAACACCAATTAGATTTCTGTTTTTTTTCCCTAAAGTTTCTTATAAGTGGAATCATATCATATGTGGTCTTTTAGGTCTGTTTTAGAGATTCATCCATGTTTTTGCATTCATGTTGTATTTATTGCTTGTTGCATGAATAGTATTCTATTGTATGAATGTACCAACATTTTTTATCCACAGTCCTATTAATGAACATTTGGGTAATTATAGCTGCTTTCAGCTATAATAAATAATAAATCTCTAGTCTGCCCCATTTTAGCTGTATGACCTCAGGCAATTTACTTTCTTTTTGTTTCACTTCCCTCATGTAAAATGGGGATAACAATAGTAGCTAAGTTTTAAAGTTATTGTGATTATCAAATGGATTAATACATGTGAATTGCTTAGTCCTTTGCATGCAGCAAGCATTCAATAAATGTATTATTAAGTCAGCATGTTGTACTTTTGTCTTCCCACTTAAGTGTGAGTTCTTTGAAAACAAAAACTAGGGTCTATTATTCTTTATAACCCCGAATCCTAGGAACGTGCCTAGCATTCATTCCTTTATTCATTTCTTCATTCATTCTTTCAGTCAATAAGTTATAACTGAGACTATGTATTACACTCCATGTTGGTTGCTAAGTCTACAATCATGTCATAGCTCCTGCTGTAATAGAGCTTTGAGCCTAAAGCAAGAGACAAACATAGCAGGTCGCTACAATACAGGGAGAGCTCAGGTGCTGTGTCACATAATCCAGACCTAGAGAAGAAAGTGATGACTCAACAAATGCATACAGGATGAATGAGAAACTAGATAGTTTGAGGGCTGTGGAGAGAGAACTCGGTAGAGTATGAGAGGTACAGGAACATTCTGTACAAAGGCTCAGAGGCAAGAAAGGGCATGAATATAAAAGGTATAGCATGAAGGTTTGATGATAGAACGAATAACAAAACTATTATAATGGGCCAGAAAAGAGATATCAAAAACTGTGGCATAAGAATAGATGTAGAGCTTTAGCAGATGAGCGATATTGATGAGGTGGAAACTACTAAAAAACTGATCAAATGCAGCGGAAAAGAGAATAAGGTCATAGGGCAGCCAGTGTTCTAAACCCCAGGTCATTGGGAAGATGAAACTGTCATTAAAAATCAATGTCAGGAGAGAAGCATTGTTTTGTGTGGGGGTAGTGATCGGATAACTATGTTTCTGGACATAATAACTTTGAGGTGTTGGTGGACTCCCCACACTGAGGTACTCAGGGGAACTTGGGTGAGTTGTCAGAGATGGAGAAGACATTTGAGTGAAGAGAGCAAGGGTGGCCCCCTCAGTAAACACCTAGAAGGGGACTTTCAGGTGGAGCTCAAGCCATCCAGGATTACCTGATAAAATGACAGAACAACCAGTTCACTGGCATCTATTTGCACAAGTTGATTCTTTGTATTTGAGAAAGGAGCTTGCTTGTAGGGAGAGAAGAAGTGTCAAAGAAAATGTAGTATCAGGTCTGCCAAGGCCACTGGTCCAGCCTCCGTAATTTATGTTTAAGACCTGTGGAAAGAGGGACAAAGAAACTAGTTTTTAGTAACTAGTTTATGAGGCTCAGTTATAAATAGCACAATTAGTAGGTCTAGGAGATGAAGAATGAGAGAATGGCAAGAGGGCCTTAAAAAAAAACCCTTTTTATTTTAAATAATTTTAGATTTATAGAACAGTTGCAAAAATAGTACAAAGAGTTCCCATATAGTCCATTTAGTCCAGCTCCTGGCCAAAAACCTATGTGTGGTTTTTCAGGCCAGATCACAGGCAATTACAAAGGCTTTATTTGGCAGACCTCACAGGGGAATGCTGCCCTCACCAGATTTCATGAACAGTTGGGCAACTGCAGTCTCCGAAGGGAGTTTCAGTCAAGGCCTCAGGTCCTCTTAGCCCATCATGGTTATGATGTTTTTGCATACTTATATTCCAAGCCCAGGTATCCTCATTTTTAGTTCTTTTTATCTAAGGTTTTGGCTAAGATCTTCTTCAGGTACCTCTGCTAAATGCTCTTTAACAGCGGGATGTGGGAGAACCTTAAAGACACTTTTCTCCACTTGGACACAGTACCGAAATCCTCACTGAAGCCAACTGATCACCAAAGGAATTCTGATTTTAGATAGCCACTTCTAGCTTCCTCATGCCAATAACCTCCAATCAGAGTACAGTAAGTCGTCATTTAACATCGTTGATAGGTTTTTGGAAACTGCGATTCTAAGCATAACGATGTATAACAAAACCAATTTTTACCATGGCTAATTGATATAGAGCTAAATTCCCACAGCACATTTTTGGTCACAAAAACTCACCAAAGTTCTAAATAAAGGCCTAAAACACTTCTGATATTAAACATGGAAATAGATGTTAGCTATACATACACTTAAAAAAGATTAATAAAAACAAGTAAAGGATTCTTTTCCATCTCATTTATTCTAGTTCAAAGTCACAAGAGGCTGAAGCTCATCCTAGCAGCTCAGGGAGGGAACCCACGACAGACAGAACACCCCTTTGTTACAGGGCCAGTCACACACATGCACTCACTCAGATTGGGACACACCACATCACGTAACACGCACATCTTTAGAAGTTAGGAGGAAACCAGAGTCCGCAGAGAAAACCTATGCAGACGTGGCGAGTAAATGCAAGCTCCACACTGAAGATGGCCCCGGCAGGAAGTTGTTTTTTTTCTCATCAACATTATAATGTAATGACGTTGAAAGTAACTGATGTGAAATAAAACGTTATTAGAGGACCTGCTGAGCTTTTTAACTTCTAGTCTTCCTCACCCTCCCTCTGACCCCAGAGCCCATGAAACTGTCCGGTACTTTTGTTCAGGCTCCCACAGCAACCAGAAGACTCAGCAACAGTCCAGATTTACCTGCCCCTCAACCAGTGTATCGATCCTCTGAGGAAAACAGAACAAGGCGAGTCTGCGTTTTCTCCTCTCACACCATCATAATAAGTGAGTAAAGGCTTTCTTTCTTTGGCTTGTTGCTTTAGTAGGCCGCTCTGACACTTGACAGCTCAGCTCTCTCTCCCAGCTCAGCTGGGACTCTGTCAAAACCCTCCAGCCTGCTTCCCCAAATGCAGGCCTAGTTTCATCAGCCTGCAACCAGTGAAGCCTCATCGCCCCATGCCCAGAAGGGACTCGAGTTTGTCTTGAAATCTTAATAATTTTAAACAAATAGCCCCACAGTTTCATGTTACACTGGGCCTACCAAATTATGTGGTTGGTCCTGCCTTAATGTTAACATTTTACATAATCATTGTACATTTATCACAACTGAGAAATTAACACTGTTACCTAAACTACCAGTTTGTCTACAAATATTCTTATTTTCTGTTCCGGAATCTAATTCAGGATACCATATTATATTTAGTTGTTGTGTCCCATAGTCTGCTGTAATCTGTGAAATTTATTTGGTCTTTTCTTTGTCTTTGACCTGGGAAGTTTCGAAGAGTCCTCACCAGTTATTTTATAGAATGTTACATAATTTGGATTGGCCTGATGTTGTCTCTTGATTAGAATGAGGTTACGGATTTCTGGGGGAGAATACTACAGAGGTGAATTTTCTCATCCCATCACATCAGGAGGTACAGGTTATCAGCGTGCCTTGTCTCTGGTGACCACTTGATGAGGGTGGTGTGTTCCCTGTTTCTCCACCATGAAGTTACTATATTTCCTCTTCCATACTGTTAGAAGCAGTAACTAAATCCAGCCCACACTAAGAAAAGGGGAATTAAGCATCACCTCCTGGAGGGAGGAATATCAAACAAGTTGAGAACAAATGTTAAAACCATCCCAGCAATAAATATTTAGAGGAGATATTTTGAGACTATGCTAATATAATATTTTTCTTTAATGTTTAATGCTAATTTTAGCATTTATCAGTGCATCTTGCCTGCAGCAATTATTATCATGGTGGGGGGGGTGGTATTCTAATGGTGATGTTTTATTTCAAGGGGGCCTTTAAAATTATGGTGCTGACTTCATATGTGTATTGATTTGTTCTTTTTACTGAATTTGTAACGCCTTTAAGGCTGTCCTTTGCACCCTGCTGTACCCTCTAGGTTCTCAGTGAAACTTTGTTCAATTGAGCTGAATTGAATCACTTTTCTCGATGATGCTTAAAGATAGCATCAGGCTGACAGCTGGGCTGTGGTTCACACAGTGTGATCAGTGGACCAGCAGCATGAGCACCACCTGGGAAGTTGGTGGAAATGCAAATTACCAGGCCCCACTCCAGATCTACTTAATCAGAGGTGGAGCCCAGCAATCTTTTTTAACAAGCTCTTCTCAGGTGATTAGAATGCCCGCTAAAGTTTGAAAACCACTGATGTAGGGAATTCTTTTATAAGTAACTGTCTCTATTCTAATCCTTTATAGGGACACAAGTCCCATTGAAACCACTGTCTTTCCTAAAGTTCTGAATGGCTATTCTATGTATGAATAAACCGGCTGATTGTTTAAGTCAATTTAATCAACAGGTATGGAATGTTCAGTTTATGCCAGGCTTAGTGCTTTGTCCTGGAGATATTACCATCCCGACCTTAAGAAGTTCACTGCCTAGTGAGTGAAACAGTGTGAAAACATATGATTGAAAAATGTGTTAATTCTCTAGTAGACATCTGGGCAAAATTCTACAGAAACTGTGTTCATAAATGCCTATCATTTTTTGGAGAATCTTTTGCATGCCAGGTAGTTTTACATATAGTACATAAATTAATCTCTATAAAACCTAGAAAGGAAGATACCAACCCTATTTTACAGATGCTAAAACTGAGTCTATGAGAGTTTAAACATTTTTTTCTTTAGCTAGCTTGGAAGTGTCAGAAATGAAGCTTGAACCCTGGTCCTGCTAGCCCCAGAAGTCCTCTTTGCCAATCTTCCCCTGCCTAGGAAGTGATTAATGCTGTTTAGGGTGGAGTGGGTGATGTGCAGTTTGTAAGAGAAAATGGGATAAATGGGAGTTAGGTGGAAAAAGTAGACAGGGAACTCCAGGCAGAGGGAATCTCTCAGAAAAAAAAGGCAGAGTCATAAAGATATGAAGCCAGCTGATTCAAGGTAAGTGATCCCAATGAAGCTTTAACAATACTTCCTGGATGATGAGAGAAGGAGGTGCTGGAGAGAAGCTGAAGAGGTAGTCTGGGCCAGCGGATGAGGAGGCTCTGATGCTTTGAGATCCACTGCTGATTGCAGAGAGCCAGAGTGCTGTGGATTGACAACCGATGGGACGGATCTACAGCACAAATTACATCTCAGTCTCCCTAGAGGGACATGGTCTAGAACTGTGATTAATAACACAGGCTTGATGTTATACAGACTGGGATCCAATTCTCTACTTCTGCAATTTTGAACTTGGTGCTTTCTATTAGCTTCACTCTCTTCATCTGTGATACAGACAATAATAATCACAGCATTGATTGAGCACCTACCATGTGTTAGGTGCTTTCCTGAGTACTTTACTCACTCATTTACTTGTCATGATAGTAACAGTATTATTCCCATTTTATAGAGAGGAAACTGAGATATGGGGAGGATAAGTTCATAGAGCTATTAAGCAGGGTAGATGGGATTCAAATGAAGTCTGTCTGTCTCTGAAGCTCACCTTGTAACCTGTCTGACCTTGCAGGATTTCTGTGAAGTTAGACACTGTATGAAAAGTGCTCAACACAGCATTGTCCCCATTACTACTCTAATGGATGGTAATGGTGAGTTGTGATTACTCATGGGAGTTCCGTGTGGATCTGTGGGGGTTGGGGTGCCTTGTGTTGGAGTAGCAAAATTTATATCATCTTTGGCTCTCTGTGCCATCTCCTGCATTCTTTAAGCCTGTGACTGTCTCTTATCACCTCTTTTCATAGGGTCCTACCTTCCCCTAAAATGAGTCAGTTCTAAATGGACTTGTGGTATGAAATCTGATATAAATAAAAGGCAACACTGTAAAATGACCCAAAAGTCAAGAGATCCTAGTTATAGGTCTAATTGTTTCTCCTAAGTCTGTGTGATCCCCTGGGCAAGGGTTTTCTGCTACCAGGATCTCAACTTCCCCATTCATGAGAGGTGGAGGTTGGGATTTATTATTGCTCAATTTCCTCTTAGCTTTTTGAGGAAAAAGGTATCCTGGAACTCTGTCGAGTCTCAGGGCACAATTCTCTTTCTGAGAGGGGCTGTTATTTTTTTCTTCTCATGGTTGTGCATATGATTAGTCCTTCAGTTATTTGGGTGTTTTCCTTCCTGGATTATGGGTCAGCCTCATTATACTTAATTAATGCTTAATAAACATTCCCAGCAATTCTAAACTTTTAATCTACGAGACCAATATGTAACTATATCAGTGTAAATAATGTTGTATTTCATTAGTATAGACTCAAAAAATTCAGAATCAGAGTGAACTTACACTACAATAGTGCTGAATTTTTCATTTAGATTGTTTCTGAAGACTGACTAAGTGTGTGAAAAAAGTGAAAGGAATCAAGAAGAAACATGGGAACCACTTTAAGATAATCCAATCCCATTATTTGCAAAACACTATTTTTTCCATTTAAACAAAATACTAGAAGCCACTTCAAATTCTTGTTTGAAAAAGACTGAGGATATAATGGAATCAAATCAATGAACTTATTAAATGTGCTTTTTATTAATTAAAGCAGGTTTTGAAAGACCCATGCTAGGCAAGCCTTATTCTAGTCTGGAGTTTCTTTAAATTTTTAGAAGAAATAATACTGTATTTATCCTGATGGCCTCTGTAATTGCAATTTTGCCTGAAGTAAAGAACAGTGGCAATCCTTGATATTAGGGGCAATTAATGAAATATGGAAGGTGCAGGGCTCTGGCCTCCCTACACTGTCCTTTTTGAAGGTCTCATAATGGCCACACTATTTTCCCAAGTCTGTCTTTGCCCTCACAGATGGGAGGGCCCAGACACTCCTCAGGAGATGGGTGGTGGTGGGAGCGATTTTCACCCCATTTATCTCTTCAATATCAGCAATTTCTGTGTGTTCCTGACAGCAATAGATGTCATGCTGGGTAATCCTCTTCCTGTCGTGAAGGGACCTAAGCAATTACCAGTGAAGTATTCATGAAAGATCCAAGGGGAAAAGGTAGCTAATGATGCCTTTTATCAGATCTACCAATATAGGAGAAAACACACTTTGGAAAAAAATAGAAATTTTTTTTCTCTTTATAGGTAGAGTTGTTGTATGTTTTTGAATGTGTGTGAATGTATATGTTTTAAAAGTCTTATCAGTATTAATATTAATGATTAATTTTACTTTAAAGGCAAACTTTATTTTGTTACAGAATTATGAGAGAATAAAAAAAAATTGGTTCTCTAACTTCTCTTATACTTTATTCTTGCAATGCTATTATGTCTTATCCTCATGGCAGCCAGACTGGTCTTTTGAAACATAAAGCAGATTAAATCCTATCCTGCTTTAAAATTTTTCTCATGATCTCTCACTGTACTTAGAATAGAATCTGAACTTGAGCCTCACCATGGCCGTGAAGGCCCTTTATGATCTGACCTCTACCCACCTCTCCAAACTGCTCTGAGCCACTTTCATCTATGCTCCAGCTCACTGCCCTTGTTTCTGGCCTTTCAGCTTGCTGAGCCTGTGTTCCTCTCAGAGCCCTTGTACCTGATGGTCCTGCTGCCTGCACATGTACATGTTATTCTGAAGCAGGAACTGCCCATCAGGTCACGTTGCTTCACTTTTCCTTGTGTAATGGTCTTCGGAGCATTTATTACTTTCTGAAATTGTCTTGTTTTTTCATTTATTTAATGTCTGCCCTCCCCTCAATGTCAACTTTGTGAGAGAGAAACCTTATCTCTCTTAGCCACCACTGTGTGCCCAGCACCTGGCAGAGTATCTCTGGACACTAACAGGTGTCCCATGGATGTTTTTGAATGACTAACATAATGAATGTAAAACTTGGCTGCCATCTCTATCTGCTGTGCTCTTCCTGCTCTAGTTTTTCTTTTTGTGTTCTAATTAAATTTTTGGGGAAGCACAACTAACTGGCCAAGTAGGAGTGGGTACCATGTTGGTCATGGACATGTGGCTCAGAAGCTGACTCTGACTGGATTCATCAGTTTAGAACAGTTATTTAGGACTCAGGGCTCTGAGATATAAAAGAGTAGCTCTCATCCGCAAGTTTAAGACTTGGGTGTCAGGGAATTTACTGAAAGAATTACTTGTTGAACAGTCAAGAGTTACACATTTGCGTTTCCAAACTGAATGAATAATGCCATGAACATAGGGGCCACTGAGAACTTTTAGCAGATTAAGCCCATTATTTAAATTTCTAAGATATTTCCTGCCTCTATTTTGACACCTGTGCTTCCATTTTACTGACCTAATTAAGGTTTACTTTGTCCCTTTTCTGAAGGAGATCCCAAAGATCTTTTTAAAAAGCACACATAGCTGTGAAAATCCTCTGCTTGCACCTCATTGGAGAATATGGCAATCCTAGCCTGGAGTCTGGGGATTGCACATCAGTTACCATGAAATGGAGGTGAAAAGAGTGTTTGCTACCCTGTTAATCAATTGTTGATCCTTTGTGGCTATTATCCTTGTAGACACTGACCTTGTTATATGCCAGGTTTCCAAAAAACAATTCACTATATAACTACCTTCCCCTGCCCAAAGTCCCACATTTACCAACTCTAACCAATCATAAGAGAGTAACAGAGAAGAAAATGTTCTTTATTATTCAGCCTAGAAACTAAAGGCATTTCCAGGCAAAGAATAACAGAAAGGCTTAGGCCAATTTAATTCAAAGATTCTTAGAAAAGGTTATTTCCTCATGATGCCTGTAGGAATCATGGTGTACGAACTCAGTGTCATGTCTCTAAGAAGTCCTTCTAGATGTTATAAGATGCCTTCATAATATATAGTGGAGACATTATAGGAGAGATAAAGTAAGCAAGGCTATAAATATGTTTTTTTTTTGTCCTTAATCTGAAGATTTTTGTTCTATAAGGTCTTACTTGATAATTTTTATTTTTAAGAAATAATTTTAATTTATAAGAAAATAATTCTATTTTATTTTGCAAGCTATTTGAATTTTGTAAAATTTAGTGTTTATCCATGAGCACATGAAAATCTTCCAGATGAATCTTGGACCAAGGGTGCTCTTTTATCTATGAATGTCCTTCCCCATCTGAGCATTAGTAGATCATAGTAAAACTCAAATTACATAAATATTACATGTCTATAGAAAGGCATTTACAAAACTGGTGACCAAAGGAACACATTTTCCAAATGATTTATATGTCACAAAAATGTTTAGCGTGCAATTAAATTTCATTTACTGTAATATAAGAACCATGAAGGGGGACTTTATCTTATTTATTATTGTTTTCTAGCATTAAAACAGAACTTAGCTCTTGGTAGACAAGAAAAAAATTTAGTTTTGATTTAAATGTGTTTAACCTAAGCAGGTTTCTTTACTGCATGACTTCTCAGTCTTGTTATGCTCATGTGCATAGTACAGCTTCAAGAGAAAACCCAACATGCTTTATTTTCCAAATTTATTTGACCATGGGTCACTCTAGGATATATCTATTAATATCTACTTGAACAGCATTTTATAAAAGACAGTTTGGGAAGTGCTGAATTAAAAGAACAGATAAACATTTCTCAGGTGAAAGAAAGTGCAGGTGGTTTATTTGATTTGAAAAAATCTACAATTTAAATTTGGTTTCAACCTTTTGCCAATTTATATTTTTTGATGAGAGATAGAGATAGATAGAGAGAGAGAGAGAGAGAGAGAGAGAGAGAGAGAGAGAGAGAGAGAGAGGAAGAGAGGAAGAGAAAGAGAGAGAGGAAGAGAGGAAGAGGAAGAGGAAGAGGAGGAAATTTGAGATGGAAAAAGTTACAGAGTTTTGGGTTGGAGAAGAAAATCCCGACTGCTCTGGGCCTGGCTATCAGATAAATTAACAACTAGAAGCTTCTCAAGGAACTCAATGATAGCAATTGTCCACAGAGTGGATTTATCTTGTAAAGAGTTGTTGAAGTCTGTCTGTTCAATCAGCTGTGTTGAGACAGGACATTGATAATAGTATATTTCCTCTCTTTTTCCATGTGATTTATCAACCCCTCTTTTGGACACACATTAATGGGTCCATTACTACAGAGGAAGTTAGGCACAGAGGGTGAATGGGTAAGACTCTAAGTTTTGAGACAAGCTGTTGGGTTGACAATGAGTACCCTGAGTGGTCTTGGACCTGTTGCTTAACTTCTTTGTTTTTCAGTATCCTCCTCTAAAAGATGGCAATGATAATAATATTTATCTCATAAGACTGTGAGAGTCAAATAAGATAAAATGCATATACCTATTACAGCAACTAGCTATAATTATTGGTATCATTGGTAATGATAATAAAGATGATATTTCTGAGAGTTTAGTTAACTTATAACTTATATTTCATTTTAAGCCATGTATATTTTTGAGAATTCGGCACACAGTATTTTGTAAGAAGACCCTGTAAGTTATTTCTCTTAATGCAAAGCACATATTACAAAATCTACTTGCTTCAGAGAAATTGATGTGTGATTTTGAAGGTGGGTATGAGAGGACTTCTTGCAAATAGGAACTTACTCACTCTTTATCATTGGTTCTCTCTCTAAAGAAAATAAAATGAACAATGCCTAACTTGGAGAAAAGAAGGGAAGAAAAACTTAGACTCTTGCTTCTCAAGCTATTTGCTCAATATCCCATTTTGATTTCATTTTTCTACACACTTTTTATCTGGTTCGTTAAGTTCCAGTGCCAAATGTCTATAACTCCAGTTTTCCAGGCTCTGCTCTAATGTTTGAATAACATGTAACACAGCAGGAAAGAATAAGCCTTTTCCACGTGTCATTTTTTAAGGCAGGGTGGACAGAGAGGTGTGTCTTACCTGGTATGTCCATCCTTGGCTCCTAGGTCATGATTACACTTGTCAGTTGGCCTCCCTCTACTAAGGGGTCACCCCATCCACCTGGAGGAAATCTTTCAACCTGAGACTCTCTAAAGAAAATAGAAACACTAATGGCTAATTTTGTAGAAGAGATGAATTATATTTAATTTACAAAGCAGATAGTTTTATCTCAATTGTGTATTTATCCTGCAAATATTATATGTAGCCCAAGTACCTAGAATAGTACCTGACACAGAGGAGGCACTCAATTACTTTTTGAATAAAGAAATATTGAATTTAAAATTTGCTACCATTTTTAAAGCATAAAGAAGAAATCAAATAAAAGTAAAGCAATGACCCTAAGCTCCCTGTTCAGATAATCCCTATTGTCTCTATATAAGTAATATATAGATGAAAAAGTCAAACTAAACAGATTGGAGGAAAGTGCTACCATTCTTCTTTGGCTCTCATTCCATCTTCCTAAAGGAAATAACTGAGAACAATTCATCTAGGGGTTCTTACCTCAAAGCAATTATTCATGTAGGAGCACATGTGAGTACATAGGGCCACATTATTTATATAAAAGACTACAAACATAAAAGAGCACAGGTTTTCAAGGTTAGGTATGCTGACAATCCATATAAAGCCCAGCTTTCTCAGAAACATCTACCTTGCTTATTACCAATTTAGATTCCAATGGACATTCTGATTTTGTTGATATGTGTAGGCCCAGGAATTTCATCAAACATTTCCAGTGAATGTATTATGTAACTTTGAAGTTGAAGCATTGTTGCTCCTTAGGGATCTACGGAAATTTAGGGTGGTTCTGATTTTGCCACTAATCAATCCCTCCTCATTATGGTATTGATGAAACCCTTAGCCAATTTTGGATAAAGCAAGGTATCTCTGGGCTGTTGCCTTGTGCATCCTCTGACCTTAACAACCTGCTTCCCTCTTATTCAGTTCTCTTTAGCTCCCCTTTCTGTTCTTGTCTTACCAAAATGGCTGAATTTGTTGCTTTATTGTAGCTGACATGGCTGTTAACGAAAGATAATTCTCAATCTTTCTATCCTCAGCTCCTCAGTTTGTGTCTAGCTTAGTTTCTAGCTGTAGCTATGGCTTTCCCTATTCTGGCTTGTTCTACTACCTAGATCCATGCAGCAAGAATTTTAAGTATATTTGTTCTTTAGGGATCTCCTGAAAATGCATATTATTACCATTGAAATATCTCTGCCCGCCCTTCTCTTCCTCTCACTCTGGCCTTGGGTCTCTCGTTGATGCTCTGCATTGTGCTAGTGGAACTCAGTTTTCCTGTATTTTTAGGCAGAAATGGACAAACTCTAGATTTAATGCTGTCGACAAATATGCTTTCCCATAGTGTGGATACTATGTGCTCCACGTGTGGAGCTGTTAAATGTGGTCTCGGAAGCTGGAGCCCAGGCTTTCCTTCACTCTGTTCAACCCACAGAGGGCAGTTCTCTGCTTGGGCTGCTCATGCATCAGGTAATGAGCAAAGGAAAGGGCAAAGAGATAACAATACCGGTTCAGACTCAGAAAACCCCTGACTCTTATAAACAGTAGCTCCCCTCCTCCACACCCTTATCCTCAGTTTGCTTTCCACGGTTTCACTTACCTGCTGTAAACCTTGGTCTGAAAATGTTAAATGCAAAATTCCAGAAATAAATAATTAATAAGTTTTAAATTACATGATGTTCTGAGTAATGTAATGAAAACTTGCGCTGTCCTCTGTTGGTTGGTGATGTGAACCATCACTTTGTTAATTGGACCCATGCTGTATACGCTCCCCACCCAGTGGTCTGGTAGCCATCTCAGTTATCAGATTGACTGTCATGGTATTGCAGTGCTTGTGTTCAAGTAACCTTTATTTTACTTAATAATGGCCCCAAAACACAAGAATAGTGATGATGGAAATTCAGATATGCCAAAGAGAAGACATGAAGTGTTTCATTTAAGTGAAAAAGCGAGTATAGTACAATACGATAGTTTAAGAGAAAAAGAGACCACATGCACATAACTTTTATTATAGTATATTGCTATAATGGTTCAATTTATTATTAGTTATTGTTAATTTCACTATGCCTATTATAAATTAAACTTCTTCATAGGTATATATGTATAGAAAAAAAATAGTATATATAGGGTTCTGTACTATCCATGGTGTCAAGCATCTACTGGAGTCTTGGAACATATTATCCATAGATAAGTGGGGACTACTGTCCAAACTATCAACATAAAAAAGGGATATATCCTAGTAAGGGAGTATGTCCACCACCAAGATATATGAGACCAAAGAAGAATACTCTCTCTCTCTAAGAAGGTTTTGAGCAGAAGAGTGACATAGCTGACTTATGTTGGAAAAGGACCACTCTGATCTACTGTAAGAGGGCCAAGGTGGAAGCAGGAGACCAACTGGGCAGTACTACAGTAAGATATTGAGGCTAGAGATGATGGTGGTTGGCACCAAGGTGCTACTGGCAGTTTAGTGAGAAATAGTTGGAGGCAACCCAGAAACTGCCTGACTCCTGAGGTACACAGCTGAAATTCATAGACCATCAAATTCACCCAGTTCACATTTCAATTTCACCTCAAAGGTACTTTATTACAAGACACTTTGTCCCATGAAAACTTCCTCTAACAGAAGGAACAACGTCTGGACAAGAGCAAGATATCTGGTACCCATAAGCTCCCAAGTGGTTCAGATAATTTGAATCCACAGCTCGTAATTTTTGAGCTCTGTCAGTGCAGACCTGTGGAGTGGTACAGTTGACAAGCATTGTGGTCAGGCTGGGAGACCTGGTTTCTTGCCCTACTCCCTTCTCTGAACAGCTGTACACTCTGCATAGACTGCTTCTCTGGCCCCAAACTCCTTGCTATTAAAGAAAGGGTGTTGGGGAGGTGATTTTTGAGAATCCTTTACGTCTGACGGGCTGCAGTTCTTAATTTACTGAGGCCCAGACTCCTTGGTAAGCATTCTAGGAAGGATTTTATTTATTTAAATTTCTATTTTTAAAATGAGACCAACATCCCTGAGATGTCAAGTTCAACAGCGAGTGAATGCACTCAAACTGTGGCATTTTGGAAGCTTTTACTTTGCATTCTTTCTCAGAGCAGTCAACCCAGTTCTACTTGGAACCTCATGGCAGAGAACTCCTTGGGGTGGAAAAAAACATTTTTCTTGCATCTGGTTTAGGCCTTGGAGGGCTCAAGGGGCCTGTGAGTTTGCCTTAAGACATTCCTATTTATACCACTGATTTCTCCTTGAGTGTGATTGTAAACAATCTCTAAAAGCTTTGGTGAGTGTCTTTTACAGTTTCGGTACAGCTCCCCACCATCACACAGATGAATGTGGTGCAGCTCTGAGGAATGCTGACTGCCTACTCCATGTTTGTGTGTGCTCGAATCTGCCCAGAATAGATTCATAAGGACTGGTGAGAGGAAGCACCCATGGGTAAACATTAAGGGAGTCTTCCTTCTAGCTATTTCTCGGGAGGGTTTCTCCTGTCCATTCAGGAGAGGTAGCTGTTGGTATAGCTTGCACCAGCAAACATCTTTGTAAAGGGATTCTGCAAATTGTGGAGGTCAAGTTCCCCAGGGACAGAGGCCCTGGCTAAGAATAATTTCTTTAGTTTGAACCAAGGCCTATGTCTCTTTAGCACCCTGAGAATGAGTTTTCAGTAGCAGTCTAGCTGACGCTAACTGAATAGTTAGAACACCAGAAGGTACAGATTCAGGTTTCTCAGTACCTCCCTTAGGTCAAACCTCCCCAGAGTTCACAGGGTACCCTTGCCACCCGGACTCAGAACCAACCTGAAATCAAATACCAACTACAATTTAGGCTTTCATTTTTATCTTTAAATTTTTTAATTAAAAATTATATTTTGTTGAATAAATTTTTCATGTAAAATTGTGTAAGTTTAAGGTGTACAGCCTGTTACTTTGACACTTCATATATTGTAATAATATCCAATGTGGCAAGATTTATCACATTATGTAATTATAAAACAATATTGTTGTCTATATTCATGATACTATGCATTAGATCTTTATGGCTTGTTTACTACTTCCTGTCATATCCTTATAACCACTATTTTACCGTTTTTTTTTAATAGGTTTCAACTTTTTTAGATTCCACATATAAGTGATATCATATAGTAGTTGTCTTCCAACTAATATTTAATGAGCACTTCTGTGCACAACACTTTACATGCATCACTTCACTTATCCACATCTTATCCATTTATAGATGAGGACATGAAGATTTAGAGATACAATTTAAGTTATGGAGTTAGTTGCAGAGTGTGGATGGTCTGCCTCAAGAGCTGATTGAGATGTTCAGATTATGCATCTCATAACCAAATGCTGCTGCTGCTTCAAGGACCTTCCTCATGGTTCAGATTGCAGAGGGAAGCCCAGGGATCACAGAGTGGAATGAAGCTATGTGAGAGCCAGTGATTTGGAAGGGGTCCAAAGAATGTCAAAATAAATGCGGAGTTTGGGAGTCCAAGCAATTTATGTGTTTTCAAGTATGTTTGCAGAGGAAATCTTTTTCTTATAATTAAAAGATTTCCCCTCTCTCTATGTTAATTTCCCTAATTTTCATTTCTGTTGTTGTTTTTGTTGTTGTTGTATTTTGTTATCCATGCTATTATCACATGTCTTCTCATTTCCTTCAACCAGCTGCCATCAGTCAATGGTTATCTCTGTTGATACAAACACCAACAACTTTGGTTATTTGGCAATCACATGATACTGCTTTTTCATATCAAACTTGTAACTAATTAATATAGCTTAAGCTTATGCTTTTTTCCTATAACGATGAGGGCTGTTTAGCTAGGTATTCTCCATGTCTACCTATGAGAAGCTGACCTTTTGTATCTATTGAAAACATTATATATATTTTTTGTCAAGTTGTTACCTGCCTATATTTCATTCAGTTATATGACTACTTTCCCAACTTTTTGTCATCTGCAGATTTTGATGAGCATGCTATCTATATCTACAAAAGATTCTGGGATAACTATTAAATAGGTTAGAGCAAGGACAGAGCCCTCTGACTAAGGATGACCATAAACTCCAGAATTTTTATGATGGTCCCAATCACAAATACTGTTTTCTATGATCTTCAATTACTGGTACAACAGTTAGTGGGCCTCTAACATTCCACCAGAGATTTTTATCTAATTTTTATCATTGCTTTCAGCACAAATGTTCAACGTTATTCAGTAAATTCCCATATTTTCCTGATTGCAGACTTATTACAATATACTTTGTCAAACATATGGCTGAAAACAAGATATAACTGGTCTACTGACAACTCAATGGAAAAAATCTCCATTAGATTTATTTGCTAAGATTTGTCCTTGTGGAGCCTAGACATTATTTCTTATTTTCTAAGCTTTCAAAATCACTCACTTAGTAATTATTGCTTTACTAGTGGTTGAAATAACTAGCCTCTAGTATCTAGATCTACCTCTGCCTTTTTTGAAAACCATCACATCATTTATTCATCCAATCATTTACTTATTCAACAAATCCTTAGTGAGTGTCCATTATATCTCAGACACTGTTCTTGTTTCTGGCAACATAAGAGTTATCTTTATATGTCTTTTGATTATTTTTTTCACGATTTCTCAAAAATAACTGGCAGGAAGTAAGTCCCATTCACTTCTCTTAGGCCTGGAAACTCTTGATTTCCCTTATTCTGCTTAGCAGCTTTGATTCCTTTGGCATTCTAGATTTATGTTTTTCTTCCGCTTTCTCATTCCCCTTTTCATCCTTTCCCTTTCTTTCTCACTTTCTTCTCCCTCCATATGTATATTTTCTTCTTTAACTCCTTTCAGCTTGTAGATTACCCTCTCAAAGGAAAAATAATCCTATGAACAGTGTTGTTTTGATTGATTTTGCTTGGGTTTGCACTTGGTAGGAGTTGGGGATGGGGCTGGGATTGAATATTGGAAGACCTAGTATTGCTTATTTTTAATTAATGTTTAAAGTACTCAGTATTGAAGAAAAAGGATAGGACAAAGGGATTGGGGATAGTCTTATGAATGGATAGAGCCAAAGCTGATGAAGCCAGAATAATCACTCCCCATTAATTCTTAGCATAGTCAGTCATATCCCTTGATTCTCTACAAGTTAAGCTCTTTAACTAACACTTAACAGGATAAACAGTTTCTTCCCTGCAATAGTGTGTATGACAAGAAATAATAGTAATTTACAGTACTTGAATCCAGGCAATTAACTCTACAGCATTTTATGAAAATGCAATTATTCTCTAAGTAAGAACTCCTAGGCTACTGCTGGAAGAGATGGGCTTTGCATACTTGCACATGCTTCTGTCTTAGCTGGAATGAAGGACTTTTTTTTTTTTCCATATCCTCAGCATACTGAACAGGTTGGGTTACGGCTGACTCTGGTTTTAGCTTTGGGTGCTTTGTGATGAGAGCCATACATTTCTAGAGATTTTTAGATGGATGGCTCATCTGGGTTGATTTTACCAACGTTTGCAACTTTCTGCAAAGAAAAAACTTTCTGCTTTCCTAGAAGCCTTTTTTTTTCTTGGTTTTTACTTCCAAATCTTATACCTTCTCACTGGAATAAAATCCACATCCATGTACTTGTGCGCACACACATACGCACATACACCCACACACCCCAAAGCTGTTGGGCTTGGAGAACATCATTAATAATGTAACCAAGTCTGGGGGCTTTTTAAAAGTCTATTTCTTGCTTATAAATAAATGGTAATTTGTTTAAAAGCATCATTACACACAGTGTTCAGCCAGATTCCATGCATTCGATTATTTTAAATAAATGGACCATAAATGGAACAAGTTCTTTCTAATTTACAAATGATAGGAAACATTTTTCAAGAAAAAAAAAGGAAAAAGTATAAAATTTGTTCTTAACTACATCTCATTAATGCGGAACCGTTCAATGACCTGTAAAGATTAAAGAATTAGTGAATTGGTCGAATTATCAGAATGAAAAATCTGTATAATTTTGGTTTCAATTTAAAAATCTACTAAACAGTCTAGCGACTTTAGTTTCAGATATTACTTTTTAATATCAGTTCCTACAAATGCAGTGGCATCAGGGTTACAAATGAACTGAATGGAAAGCAACAAATAGTATGTTTAAATTCACAGCACAACAGAGGATCTAAGTGTGAAGGAGGGATGCTTTGTGGGGGAGATATATTTTTCCCCAGTAAAACAACTGAAGACATTTAATTAAGTGACCACTCTGTTAAGTGGAGCAAAAATTAATATACATAAATGCATTTATGTCTAGGCAGGGGTGCCTTAATTAAGAAGTTGGCTTCAAATAGCGAACCAGAGACAGAGCTATTTAACCAACATCACTAGAACATCTTCCTAAAATTTTTCCAGTGATCACAAATAGAAGGAGAAGGGACAGCAGGAAGTGGGTAGGAAGGTCTTACTTACTGGATATGACTCAAAAGATGAGGCCATCCTAGCTGATGAGAGTCTGCTGATAGGAAAGGTATGGCTTTAGCACCTCTTTGCCACCTCCTTCTTCGCCAGTCCACATCAACCTCCTCTACCTCATTATGACTCATATTTATCAGCCAGGAATGTCTCTCTTCTGAGCTACCCCCACTGGTCCCTTTCTGCTGGGAATCAATTTGTGTGTGTGTGTGTGTGTGTGTGTGTGTGTGTGTGTGTGTGTGTGTGTGTTTAACCTTTCCTGCTGGTCTATAATTCTTTTGAGGCAATACATTATTTCTAAGGTCTTTCAATGACCCCCACGTACTAATGTTTTTAATCTGGGATTCTAGATACACCTAAGAACTTTGTGGAGGAAATTTGTGCTAGAGTCTTAGCCCCTTGCCTAGGCAAGAAAGGCCTAGAGAAGGAGTTCTTCAGGGAGTGGTCCCTGGACAATTTACACATGTCCCAGGAGGCTGGCATAGTCTGTGACCAGACTAGTTGCAGGTGTCAGAACCAAGGGAAGCTTGTCACTCTCAGGAAGTCAAGTGGCCTGGTGATATAGAGCTGGATATGTGTGTGAAGAATGAGGTGCTGGAACTATGGAGAAGAACATCTATCCTCCCATGAGCCCAAATCAGCCAATATTGTAATGCCTGTTTTTGGAAGGATGGCCAGTGGCTTTCCCTAACTCTGGGTTTGGGTGACCATCCACCCAATGGGGACTAGAAATATTGTAACCTCAAGTTCCTACTGCTTGCTCTGCCCCGGGGTTCCCTGGGAAGTAGATGATGCATGGGCAGGAGACCAGAACCCTGCTTGAATGAGGCATACTTTTTGGAAAAGATTCTCCTCTCTGCTGAAGGGAAAGAAAGAATTCAGGGGCCTTTGCTTTGACAGTGACTCTTGGGAACTCTTTTTTTCTTCTTCTTCTTTTTTTCTTTTTTACATCTTTATTGAGGTATTATTGAAAGATAGAAATTACATACATTCAAGGTGTACAACTTGAACTTTTCTCACACATGGCACTGGGGAATGCACACAGACAAATAAGACTAGATTTCTGTTCTCAGGAGGTGTATGATCTAATGAAAGTTTAGGCCGGACAAGTGTAAAATACAAGCAGGAAAGTTTGAGCCAAGGGCCCAGGAGTTTTAGTTCGACATGCTTTCTACCACTCTAGCCTCCTTGAAACAACTTCCTCCTTCAGAAATGGGCTTTGCAGTGATCACAAAGCCAACACTGCCATTACCAGGTATTCGGAATTCCACCAGGTCACTTTTCACAGCTCGCTTTAGGCTAGTTCTTTAGACTTGCCCTTGTGGTTCTGTGCTTTGATGCTAATTGTTCTCCTAATTTCCTTGACTGTGCCCTGGCTATCATAGCAGCCCAGAAATCCTCTGTTGTACACCTTTCACCTCCTTCTTTTCCCCCATGCTGTATATTTTCTGTTGTCCTCGATCTCTTACTCTCCCTCTGCTCTACTCTGTTCTCTGGGAGTCTGTCGCATCAGAACTGCCTCAGCTGCTCCCTTGCTTCTAGAGGAAGAAATGGGTTTGGGAGAGGAATGGGGTCAGGGGTTTCTTCTTGCTCCTTCCCTTCTGGATCACTGTGGGTTGGCTGTTTTCACAGCACTTCTCAGGAGGCCCTCTTCATACAGATTTTTGATTAATATTCTTCTTATGGCTTAGAAGTGACAGTGGCTCCCAACTGTTAGTAATCTTGGAGTACTGCTCTGTCTCCTTCCCTTAAACCCTGCTCGCACCCTTATAAAGAGCTATTTTGTTATACTCTCTTTAAATTACCAGTTCAGATGTGCTATCACTTTGCTTCCAGGTCCCTGGATGATGCCACTCTTACCAGCAAATGTCCTTTCTCCAGCCTTATGAACCATGATTGTGGTTTAGGGGGACATTGCCTAGACCCAGGATCCCCACATTGGGTCCCATAGGAATAGTCAAATGTGCCTGCAATTCATTTAGTGTTGTTCATTTTGAAGATGAATAGGTAAGGGATGCTGCTAAACATCCTATAATACATATAGAACAGTTTATCACAATAAAAAGTTATCTGGCCCAACATTTCAATAGAACAGAGGTTGAGAAACCATAATCTGATGAACTGTTTCTGCTTGAGGGATAAGAGGAACCCCATAGATGTATCTTCTGGGATTGATCTGTAAAGTTAAAAAATTCAGAGTATTCTTGGTGAAAACAATTTTAAGAGAGACTAAAATAATTGTAGCTAGTCAGGGAAGTGGCACTGAGTGTTAGATATGAGAGACGAGGCTCCTGGGCACACCATGCCAGTGCTAACCAGAGTAGGGACCAAAGCTTAGTTCTTAGGTTGGAAATTGCTAGCTTACTCCTCTCATACTCCTTGGCTTCTGTTCTCCATCTCCTTCAAATTCTCATTTGGGGTTCGAACATAAGTCAGTTTGATTGCCAAGCCTACACTCCTGCTAACATAGCATGTCTTCTCATAAGGCAAAGGAAAGAATTTTGAGGAAAGTGTGAAGATGTTGGATTTTTGCTAACCAGGTAATGGAAGTTTCAGAAAATAACAGGATTGAGTAGGACATCTGAAGATCTAAAAGAAAAGAGGAGGCAAAGACACCTTGGGCTGACCATGCAGAGGTTCAGTAATTAAAGGGGCTGACAGGAGGAGCATCATCTAGGACCAGAGGAAGGTCATACGTGGATGGAATTGATTTATATTAGTATCCCAAATTTGCAAAAGTTGCCTTGTTATCACAGAAACCCTGCCCTTTTAGTAAGGAAGATGTTGCTTTTTGAGAACATTCTCAGTGGATCCCCAGCTTCTTCCTGGCCCTGGAGAGAGAGTGTCAATAATCATGCCCAGGTGATAGAGGAAGCAGAGAGATTAAGTAAGTGCTGGAGATAAGTTGATCTGAAAGTCAGTATGGAAAATGGGTGCAGAGAAGGAGATGTTCACAGATACT
The DNA here is from genome assembly GCA_004027375.1 of Macroglossus sobrinus. Classification (NCBI taxonomy): domain Eukaryota; kingdom Metazoa; phylum Chordata; class Mammalia; order Chiroptera; family Pteropodidae; genus Macroglossus; species Macroglossus sobrinus. Next base: position 90,416 of record PVKZ01001405.1, on the reverse strand, counting down.
TGGCTTCCTCTAAGCACACAAGGACTTTCAGCATCCTTTGAAATTAGTCAGTGGTCTGCCTATAATAATTGATGTGTTCGGTCCCCTAATCAGGGACCGGAATCTAATGCCAATTGTTTCTTTTACTTTTTAATGGATTCGAACTCCATACCCGAGCTTCAAAAATCAAAGCACTTCTGGAAGATATTTATTAGCGGCCAAATTATAAAAACACATAGCAAACCTTTAGTTTGCATTACAAGTGTTAATATATGCAGAGCCCCGTGAATAGCTCATCTTTCTGCCTCTCTTGTATCTTAAATTTTTCATTACAAATTTCCAGGGCTTCAAAGTAGACTCTCACAGCCAGTGCCTTTTTTCTCCCTTGCATGACAAAGAGCTGTCAAAAACGGTTCCTGGGCTGGCTAGTTTCTTCCCCTTTTTTCTCTCATCTAAATGTCAAACAACTTAGCTTAAATAAAGCCCAGCATTCTTCGTCTGGTGCTTCTCGAAAGAAAAACACCACCACAGAAGGCATCTACAAAGGCCCTAATTAATGTTTCTCATTGATTTGGTTTTAGTGTGATGTATTTTATGAAAAAAATATGAATCCAGAAGGCACTCTCATTAAAATCATTAGCGGCTCAACATTGGCTGCAAACAGCCTGGTGCGTGGTAGGGCTTAAAAAACCTAGACTTAAGAGCACAAACACACACACAACGCACATGCGCACTTTTATGTGCACTTGACATACTTTCCAGGTTATAAACAACACACCTCGGTATGTACACATGTAAAATTGCAAGATAAGCACTAAATCTGCACACAAATGTGTACATTAATCTCTGATGCACATGTATGTATACAGGTACATGACTGTTCATGCGATGTTCATGCAGGCACACCAACATGCATGCATCTCATTAGCCATTGCATGCCCAGAACACAGAAGGTAATATATGCTTACACAAAGAGTGCACATGTACATGCACACACTAACTAGATACCAGTGCATGTCCATATATTAGAGGGAGAAAGGAAGAGAGCTATCTCTTAGTTTCTTAGGATTATGTTCTTAGAAGAGATCAACAAATACTGGTACCAGTGGTTTTCCACATTATATATTGTCTCTCAATAAGATTTTTAATTTTTTTTTCAGTTGGTCTCCTAATACTATAGGCCAAAGCTATTAGGACACGTGAGGGACATTCACCTCTCACCTCTTCTGTTGAGACAAGTTTTCTTTTGATGAGTTGGAATGTTTTCTGGAGCTCTCCCTTCTGACTGGTCTCTAGACTCCCATGATGGGAAAGGAGAAAGGAATAAGAAGAGAGGGATTCACGATCCTGATCAGGCATGGAGGGAAACTCCATGCTCAGAAACGACTGAAGGTCAGACTTAGACTCCTTAGATAACAGCTGTTACCCTTTGTGCCCTTTGTTGTTCTCGATGAGTGGCATATTCAAGAGAGTTTCCACGACTTATCGAGGGATCTGGTGAATCTCCCTTCTCAACCTCACACCTAGGACACATGTGCTCTTTCTGCTCTCATTGCAATGTGCATGAGTCTACCTTTTCCTCTTGACAGTCTGTGGGAGTCTGAGATTAACCCAAGTATTCCTCCTCCCAGGCCAGCCTACCTGGTTAGGGTTCAGCATTAGAATTTGGCCCCCTAGCTGTTGCTATTATCAAAGAATAGATTTGCTCTCAAGTTAAGATTTTGTTGTTTCACAAATATATATTTCTTTCAAGGACTTTGCAGTGAGGCAGTTATTGATCCAAGGTATGGTTTATGTATTTTCAGAGCCTGTGTATCAAGATATTATCTTACCCCAGATGATACAGAAACTTGGACTAGATGGTAATAAGTTAGACTATAAATCTTCTGAAGTAAGACTCCATGTTTTTCTTTTTGCTAGGGATTTTCCCTCCCGAGCCTGCAGAGACCACAGGCCTATTTTTTAAGAACCCTTTTCTCTCCTCCCTCAGGGTGCTGATGGGACCACAATTGTACCTCTCAAAACTTTGCTAGCCCACATCTTCCCATAGAGGAGAAATTGCTCACCCAAGTGTAGAAAACCTTACATTTGAGGGCTATATTACCCTAGGGGAAGGGCCTCTGTGTTCAAGGTTAAAGCTTATGCAAGTGCCCTCTTAACCTCTCATCTTCTCTTGAGCGTCTGCCTCCCTCTTATCCATGTGGCACAATCAGTAAACTTGCATATAGGTCGTTTCTCTCTTACTTCCTTAAAGCATGAATGACTATGGGACCCCAAGTTTTAGATTTGAATGGAATGAGGAAAACTATGTTTAGCCTTAGTGGTAAACCCTATTCTATAATCCTTTTTTACCAAATTTTGGGGCTTAGGGTGTTTGCTGTCAATTTATAATGTAATTGATACTTTGCATCTTATTTGACTAGTGACCAGTGTGTAGCAATATTCAGAAACCCGAAAAGAAGTAGGAATGAGGGCAACTTCAATACATAGCATATATGAGCACAAACAACATTCAATAGCAACCCATTGAGATAATATAAGTAATGGCTGCTTTAAGCTTTGGATATAGAGTGGGGATAGGTAGAGTTATGGGCCAAAGCATCTCCAAGTAATTAAAGCACAGTCTTCATGTTTTGCCATTTGTCAGAACAAAGTAAATATTGGAATCTTAAAACTTGCGTCCCCCTCAGCTAAATATCTTTCCGTGGTTATTGCTCAAATATTAAAAATACTTGTGTAAGTTCTAGTGCAAAACTGCCATCAGAGGGATTTATGAAGAGACATAACCTGCTGCCTCTCTGAATTCATGCATCCACCATCAGAGTTCATATCAATTTTGCTCTGGTCCCCATTAGCAATATTGTCAAAAAAATCACAGAAAAATAATGACCCTGTAAGCCAAGAAATTTAGATCCGGATATGAGCCGTAAATCTGTATTAATTTAATAGTTAAAGTACGTTAATGCTTTGTAATATTTTTTCTTTATAGAGAACACAATAGTGAGGTCATCTGTAATAAAGATGTTAATCCTGAGCCACTTGCTAGTTTGTTTTGCCTCTTGGGGCAAGAGGACATTAATGGATGAAATATGGCCTCAAGCTCCTTAAAATAGTGTTTTATGGCAACCTCTATGCAGGGCTATAAAACACTTACTTTGAGTGATAAAGAATCTCAAGAAGGGATATACACTCTCCATTATGCCTGATCTGACATTAGCTTTGCTTAACTTATCATCGGTCCACAGACACCCACTGGGCTGGGCAGCAAAGTGAGACTAGGAGCAGCCGCAGGGCTCAGAGAGAAGTAGAGTGAGTCATATGGCCTTCTGGACCAAAGTTTCCAGGGCTCAGCTTCCGGGGAAGGTATCCATTCTGGATTTTTCTACCTGGCTCTTTGGTTCAGGGAAATGACCCATTATTTCATCATTAGATCTCTGGGCAGGTTTTGTCACATGCACAAGAAAAGAAAACGAGTAATACCCACTTATCTTGACAATATTTCCCTTTTCATGTTATGGAGAACATCTTTTGTTTACATTTCTGTTTTCTTTTCCAGAATAAATAAGTAAGCACGATGTAGACCTTTCTCCTTCCCTTTTTAATACTAAAATTTCTTTCTTTCTTTTGGTTTGGAACAGGTCACTTTCACTAACATACCCAATGACCTACTAGACTATGCCAGTCTCCAGGTGGAAAACCCTATAACTCCTCAGGATTTTCAGAATTAGAAGAAATACTTCACCTTGGCATTCAAGGCTCTTAGACCACAGGTGAGCATAGTGAAGATACTGGACACTTGCAGTTTTTCAGCGAGCAGGCATCCAAAGGGATGGATCCCTTATCTGCCCTCGGCATACTTGGGGAATCTTATCATTGGTGTCTTCTCTAAGAGAACACAGACTCCAGGTGGTCCAGGAATGGGAGAGGCAAAGCTGTAAGATCATCGTCAGTGAACTCTCAGAGGTTTTGTTACAGACTTGCTCATCAGTCATCACAAGGTAGTAGGACAAGGAATACAGACCTTAGGTAAAAGAATGATGTATACATATGAAATATTGGGAGGAAGGACAAGTGATTAACATACAAGTGAGAGACAGGCGCAGGAGGAAGTTCTGCCCTCTCTTCAAGGTTTCTGGTGCTGAGATTAGAGCACAGGAAACCCCAGGATGCTTCTTAGTGTTCTTTAGAGGGCACTGATGGCTTGAGGCCTACATATGGGCACAAGGCACTAGCACTGCCTCTGACAGTACTTCCTTTCCGGATGAAAACCAAAACTTTATACCCATTCAGTGATTGTAAGAGAAGGAAGATGCAGCCCACAGCTCCTGTAGGCACCTCTGGAATACTCAAGCTGGATCAGGGTAGATGCAAGCTGTGTCTGTGGTCACATCCCCTCTAGGTGGCTGAGAGATTGTATCTTAGCCATAGGACCAACTCTCTGGATGTGTACAAGTGAGACTAAAGGTGGTGGAGGTTCTCCTTCTCTTAGTTCTCTTTATCTTTGATTTTAAAGTCCTGTCATTAGCTTTGTTGGTAAATATTCCTAAAGTAAATACAGATCAGCATGAAACTCAGTTTTCCTTTCCACCTTTATTTATTTTAGCTATCATTTATTGTTTGCCTACTTTAATTATGAGGAAAATATTTATCATTAATCCTGAAAATAATATTTCAGGTAGGTTGTTATTGTTGTTCTCTTTTTATCAAGGAGGAACTTGAAGCCAAGGACATAAATGATTTCATTTAAGATCACAAAGCTAATCAGTGGCAGAGTTAGGATTCCATCCCAGGCCAGCCTGATTCCAATGCCTGTGGTCAGACCTTCAGATAAAGAAATGATGTATACATATGAGATGAGGTACTGGGAGGAAGGACAAGGCCATACCACATCCTGCAGTGCCCTATTGCTTTGGTCATATAGTAGATGAGCAGTACATTCGTTGGTGACAATTTACAATAGGCATTGCCAGAATTGGCAAGTTGACATACCAGGTAGGCCTCCATTCTCTTCTGTATTCCTCCTCCTAGGTCTGAATCTCTTATGTATCAGCTTTGAAGACTTGGAGCACCTCATAAAGAGATGTTGTCTCTCTCTCTGCCTCTTTCCCTTCTATTTCTCTGAGGATCACGGCCTCTAGTAGCACTTGATTACATGCTGCTCCTAAATCTCAGCTCAGCTCCAGGCTGAGGAAGACACTTTATTGTTACGTGATGGTTCCACATCATGTTATCAAGGGCCAGAGAGACATGTGGCTCTAAGGGTGTCTAGTGCCTACTTTATTAACTCAGCCCTCCTGGTGGCCACCAAGTAGAGATTGATTTCTGGAGCCCCTGGGCTGCTGAGTTGGGAGAAAAGCCTCTGGCAGTGAACACTTACAGAACATTACTGTGTCAGATACTATGCTAACCTCTTAGTTATTAACTTGATCCTCATCTGAAACCTATGAAGTGGATAAATTTTCCTATTTTATGACAAGAAAACTGAGGTTCAGAGAGATTTAAACACCTGTCAAAGGTTACCTATAGCAAATGAGCAGTAGACTTAATTCAAACCTAAATTTGACCATAAAGAACATGCTTTTTACTACACCATGTAAGGAAATTTAGCAAGCAAGATTACTGGCTGTATCCAGTGGAAAACTATGTACACTCTCAAGATTTATCTGATTTTAGCATTTCATTGTCCTTGAACTATTTTATAATGTAAGTGATAGATACATGATAGCAATGTAAAATAATTTTTGTTTACATAGATGCAAGTAGATTTTTTTCAATGTAGATTTAAGTGACTCTCTCCTTCTTTCCTCTCAAAGAACAAAATGGAACACTTTAACATCAATCTATAAATTCATTTTAACATTCTATTACTCTGTATAAATCTATTGTTATCTGACTTCTCCTTTGAACAGGTTGTGGCATCTTTTAAAATTTTTTTCATACATGTTCATTTTATGTATTATCTTCATTTATATATGAAAGTCATGATTTTGCCTTTTTTAGAAAATTATTTTTTAACAGCCATGTGGCCAAACGGCAAGCTTCTGGAAAGAATAGCTACCAATAAACCCAGTCTCTGGCCACTTGAATTTTGTAAATTTAGAGCAGGCAAGGGGAATTAAGAGACAAGAAGACCCATCATCTTCATCGTCCACGCCAGGCTAGATAGCCCAGTTATTGATTAAAGAAATCATATACCACTGCTATTTATAAATTCAGGGCTCCAAAGAGAATGTTTGTTTTTTCTGCTTTTAATTATTGAACATGAGATGCCAATGTTATTTTGCCAACAGCAGCACAATAGGTCTCTAATGAAACTCACTGAGCTACTAATAATTAAACCATCAGGCAGAAGTAACCAGTGCAGTGAGATATCAATTAACATTCTTCAATAATTACTCTTTTGTTTAGATTGTTTTAAGGAAGACCGTTTTTGATGTTATTTCTTCAAATTTACACAGAACTTCCACCTCTGGTGAAACAGTCATGAGGCCTAAGTTCTAAAGTCATATATTCCTCAGTTCAAATTGTCTTCCACTAACTACAAGACAGCTTAGCTCACTCTTCTGAGACTGAATCCTTCAATATGAAAAGTAGAAATGATAATAGTTACTTGGAAGAATTATTGTGAGGCTAAAATGTGATGAAATTTTAAGAGCCTAACTTGTACTTAGCACATAGCAGAGGTTTAACACATTTTAGTTTTGTCTTTTTTCTTTTCTCCCTCACACTCTCTTCCTGCCTTCTTCCCTTTCTCTCTTCCTCCTTTCACCTTCTAGTCTGTTTTCTGCCTAATAGTCTTATTGGAGATCCCTACAAGAATCTCAAACTGTATACCCACAACCTTATCTTTGAAATTACAATTTACCCAAAGTTCCTGCCAAAGAGATGGATTTAGACACCTGTGCATGTACTACAGGACTCTGACAACAGATAATATATCCAGCAGGAATCAGTTCAGGAACTGGGTCAAGCCAATCAGAAGTTCTATTGTGAGACACTCTACTAAGAAAAAGAGACTAATTAGACAGTGGTGAAATCTAAAGTTAAAAAGTCACGTAGGGTCAGGGGGATAGCAGGTGCCAAGGCAAACCAAAGGCAATGTTTATCTGTCACTGTGATGGGAGAATAGGGATTGTGATATCAGAGGAAGCCACGATGCAGTGAGAAACAGACCCAAGCAGTGATGAGAAACGGTGTGGAGATAGAGACAAAAACCTGCCAAATGAATTTCTGGCCTCCATTAAGCCTAGTTGTACTTCCTTTAGGTGTCCATTTGCTAAAGCCTCCCCTCCGCCAAAAGCCCTAATTGAGCAAACTAGTCACTCTTGGAAGGGGTAAGAAAAGAGAGAAAGATAGTGGGAAGGGGTCATTTTATTCAAGAATTTGAAGATTGAAAAATGACAGCAGGAACTGTCATACTTTTAAGGGTGGTCCAGTGAACATGAAAGCAGGAGTAGCATGACAGGCCCTAGACTTGTGTTGACGAAGGCTGGCATCTAGGACTGCTTTACTCATTTACAAAGAACAAGTGCGAGTGCCATTGGGAGATGTGTGGAAATTCAGCTTCTCTTCATTAGAGGCTGGAAGATTCAGATGGTACTTTATTGGGGATGCTGGAGAAAGGCTCTTCCTAGTTTCAAGGTTTTAGTTATTTCTAAACTCATATTTTTTGTTTTCTTTTTTCCCCAAGGGATCTTTTAATGGCAAATTGGTGGTGGTGGGGGCAGTGGAGCACAAATGATATCATAGAGAGAGAGTAGGGGAGGGTGAGAGAGGCATCAGGGAGGGAAAGAAGACACTGATGGGAAGGAAGGATGTCAAAGTTTGCCTTATTTACAGTTTAGGGGGAGGAGTGCTTTCCTGACCTGCTACTAAATTAAGTTAAATGCTTTCAACTTCATTTAATTCAACAAACCCATACTGAATGCCTAAAATATGAAAGGCCTGATGCTAGGTACAGTTGAGAACACAGGGATAATTCTCAGTTCATGAATAATATAAGTCAGAATATCATGAGAATATTATGAAAAGTGATTAGGTCCTGAAATGAAGAAATTACACTAGGCTAGGAGCTTTATGGAGAAGACAGATTACAGATGACCCTTAAAGAATAGATGGTGGTCTTACAGGTGCCAGTGGGAGAGCCCAGGAAAAGTATTCCAGGAGGAGGAAACATTATGTGGAAAAGTATTAAGACAAAATATGGGAATGTTTGGAATGCAGGAATAGGATTAGACCATGATAAGATGGGCCTGTTTTGAATCATCAAGGCCAGCAAGAGGAATTTTTTCTCCATTTTGCAGGCAAAGGAAAGCCTTCTTTGAGCAGGAAACAATGCAATTAGAGGTGAAATTTAGGGAGCAGCTTAGTCGAGGATGGATTGAGAAAGAGATTGGATGCAAGGGAGCCAAACAGAAGTCAGTTTAGTGGACAGGAGCAAGTGGTTCCAAAGTGGTTCAAGAAGTCCTTGAGGTGGTGATGGAGAGATGAGAGGCTGGAGGTCCAGGTCCATCCTCAATGCAACCAGAGCCATCAAAGCAGTTGAACTGTTATTCCTTTTATGTAATGGGGGTCAGAGGAAGGTTATATTTGCACAGTGGTTTGTATTGCCAACTACAACAACAATAAAAACAAAGCAAAAACAAGACCACCTTAAGAATTTCAGTGTAGGAAAAAGGAGACTGGATTGCTTGGGATTTCAATATGTCCAGTGTCTAAATTTTTGCTCCTAAATTCTTGCTAGCTTACCAGTGAGATAGCATTTGCCAAGCTTTCTTGGCTTTCTTTTTTCATTCTTAAAAATTTGGGAGGACTCTTGGGAAACATAGTGTAGTGAGAGACATCCTCAGATCTCTCCCCTTGAAACAACAATAAGCTGAACATCTAAAACTCAACAAAAAACACAAACTGCACACCAGCACATCTGAGCATGAGATCTGTGCATAAGAGCTTCCATAGGTCAGAACCCTGGTGTCAGGTGGTGGACTGGAAGAAATAAAGAAGCTACCTCTTGCAGCCTCCAGAGCTCCCTGCAGGAGGAGGGGAAGGGAAGAAGGTGTTGCAAATTCCCCTGAACAGCCCTGCCTGGAAGTGCTATGAATTCCATGCAGCTGACAGCAGGGCCCAGTCATCAGGGCAGAAAGCAGAGAAGTGGAATGGGACCACAGAGAAACAACAGTTGATTTTTACTGGCCCGGTTGCAAAACTGAAGCGGAGTCACAGCCCCCAACTTCCAATTCAGAGAGCCTCTTCTCACATAACTTTTGAGACTGATCACTGCAGAGCCCCAGGGAAATCTGAGCAAATGCTGCCAAGACTGTCGCTGACAGTAACAGGGACTGAAATTGAGGGTAGCGAAAAATTAAATATCTACAAGAAATTTTTTTTAAAAGGCATTATTAAGGCCTTTATATAAAAGAGGGATCCAAGAGTCTTAGAAACCACCTACTGGAAACCAAAAGAGAAGCCCCTTCTTTGCAGCAGGTTAAAGAGAGACTTTTAAATAATCTTTTTTTCTGGAAAAAACAGCAGAATTACTTCCATTGATGCCCAGGTGGAGAAATGGTCCATTAAACACCATAAACAACCAAGATGACAAGGCATCTCAGAAAGAAAGAGAAAGTTCTCCAGAAAATAAGCTTACAAACATAGAAATATGCAACTTAAATGACATAGAATTCAGGATGGTACTTCTGAAAAAACTCCATGAGTTCCAAAATGAGTCATATTAACAATTTCAGGAATAGAAAAAACAACTAGAGGAGCAGAGCAAGGTGACTGAAACCCTCAAAAAGAACCAAATAGAACTTCTAGAGATAAAAAATATACTGCAAGAGTTGAGAAATGAAATAGCAAGCTTGGGAAATAGAATCGACCAAATGGAGGAAAGGATCAGTGATATCAAAGACAGAAATCTAGAAATAGAAGGAAGAAGAGAGAAACAGAAGAATGAAAAATAATGAAAGAGAAATATAAGAACTAGCTGATACCATCAGGAGAGGAAACATAAGAATAATGGGCATTACTGAAGGTGAGGAAAAGGAGAAGGGACTAGAAAGCATTTTCAGACAAATAGTTGATGAGAATTTCTCAAATCTAAGAAATGAGCTAGAGCTTTGGATTCTGTTGGATTCAAGAAGTCAACAGAACACGCAATTATCTTGACCCAAGAAGGTCTTCACCAAGACACATTGTATTAAAGTTATCAAAAATCAACAACAAAGATAGTATTCTCAGGGCACCCAGGGAGAATAAAAAGTTAATTTATAAAGGAAAACCCATTAGATTATTGTTGGACTTCTCAGTGCAAACCTTACAAGACAGAAAGGAATGGTATCAAATATTTATTAAGTGAAAAGAACCACCAGCCTAGAGTAATCTATCTAGCTAAGCTCTCCTTTAGATATGAAGGAGAAATTAAGACCTTTCCATACTTATAAAAATTGAGGGAATTCTCCACTACAAAGCAAGCACTATAGGAAATACTGAAAGGGGTCAGCTCACCTAAGACAAAATGACAAACAAACAAACAAAATACATAATTAGGAGTAAAGTGACTATCAGGCAAATAGAAACAGGGGAGTGCAAGCCTTACTAAGAACAGGGCATTATATGCTTAATAAGAGAATTGCTATAGCAAGATAGTAATGAACATTCAGCATATGTAGGGATAAATTGAGATTACAGTGACTGAAAAGGGGAAAACTTAAAGGTCCAAATTTGCAAAGGGGAAAGGAGATAAGGCACACATAGAAGAAAATGGATGACTCTCTCTACATAATTATTCTCTTTATATTTGTAATGGTAACCACACATCAAAGATTTAGAACTGAAATATATAACATTAATCAAGAAGAACCAGAGGCAAAACCCAACCAAAATAAAGAAAACAGAAACACAAAGACAAGGAAGCAATGGAAACACTGAGAAAGCAAAAGATAAAACAGCTATAAGTAGACCTCAATAATCAATAATCACCTAAATGTAAGTGGCTGAACTTACCAATAACAAGGCACAGAGTTGCAGAATGGTTCAAAAAAAAAAAAAAACCCAACCATATCCTGCATCCCCTGCATCCAGGACACATATCTTATCTCCAAAGACAAATATAAACTCAAAGTGAAAAAGTGAAAAATACTTCAAGTAAATGGCATTCTGAGAAAAGCAGGAGTAGCAGTACTAATATCTGACCAAATAGACTTCAAAATAAAAAGGTGAATAAATATACTGAGGGATACTTCATAATGATAAAGGGAATAATGTGCCAAGAAGACATAACACTTATTAATATCTGTCCATATCCCATAGATCATCCATACAGAAAATCAATAAGGAAATAACATCCTTCCTTTAATGACACATTAGACCAACACGACATAATTGACATATACAGAGCCTTCCATCCCAGAATAGCTGCTTATACATTCTTCTCTAGTGCACACGAAACATCCTCAAGAATTGGCCACATACTGGGGCACAGAGATAGCCTCAACAAATATAAGAGGGTTGAATCATATCAACCATATTCTCTAATCATAATGCTCTGAAACTAGAGATCAACTTCAAAAGGAAATCAGGAAGAACCACAAATACATGGAGATTAAACAACATGCTACTGAAGAATAATTGAGTCAGGGAAGAAATAAAAAGATCAAGAGATGCATAGAAATGAATGATAATGATAGTGCAACATATTAAAATTTTTGAAACATGGAAAAAGCAGTCATAAGAGGGAAGTTTATATCATTACAAGCCTATGTCCAAAAACAAGAATGAGCCCAAATAACCTAATGCTTCATCTTAAAAATCTAGAAAAGTAAGAACAAATGAAGCATAAAGTCAGCAGAAGGAAAGAAATAGTCAAAATTAGAGCAGAAATAGATGAAATTGAAAACAAAACAATAGAAAAAAATAAATACAACAAATAGCTGGTTCTTTGAGAAGGTTAATAAAATTGACAGCAGTCCAGTATCACCACTTAGTTATTCAGTATATCATTGAAGGTCCTTGCAAGTACAATCAGACAAGAGAAAGATATAAAAGGCATCCAAATAGGAAACAAAGAAGTCAAACTCACTATTTGCGGATGACATGATTCTCTATATAGAAAACCCTAAAGATTCCACAAAAGCACTACTAGAAACAATAAGCAAATACAGTCGTTTATGGGCACAAAATTAACATTCAAAAATCCATAGCGTTCCTATACTTTAATGATGAAGCATCAGAAAATGTAGTGGAAAAATAATTTCTTTTGCAATTGCAACAAATAGAATAAAATACCTAGGAATAAATTTGACAAAACATGTCAAGAACCTATATAATGAAAACTATAAGACCCTATTAAAAAAAATTGAAAAAGATACAAAGAAATGGAAAGATATTCTGTGTTTCTGGATTGGAAGAATCAACATAGTTAAGATGACCATATCACCTAAAGCATTACACAGATTTAATGCAATGCCCATCAAAATAACATTGGCATTTTTTAAAGAAAAAAAAAATGATCAGATTTGTATGGAAGCACAAAAGACCCCGAATTGTCAAAGCCATCCTGAGAAAAAGGAACAAGGCTGGAGGCATCAATCTGCCCAACTTAAAATTATACTACAAAGTGACAGTAATCAAAAGAGCACGGTATTGGCAGCAAAACAGACACACAAACCAGTGTAACAGAATCGAGAGTCCAGAAGTAAACCCATATTTATATGGGCAAATAATTTTCAACAAAGAAGCCAAAAACATACAGTGGAGAAAGGAAAGCCTCTTCAATTATTGGTGCTGGGAAAATTAGAAGGCCACCTGCAGAAGAATTAAACTAGACTGTTGTCTATCACCATACACCAAAATTAACTCAAAATGGATTAAGGATCTGAATATAAGACCTGAAACAATAAAATGCATAGAAGTAAACATAGGAATGAAACTCAAGGACCTTGGACTTAAAGAGGATTTTATGAATTTATGAATTTGACATCAAAGGAAAGTAAAAGCAAAAATAAACGAATGAGACTACATCAAACTAAAAAGCTTTTGCTCAGTAAAAGAAATCATCAACAAGGTAAAGAGAGAACCATCGAATGGGAAAATATATTTGCTAGCAAAGTCTCCGATAAGAGTCTAATATCCAAAATATACAAAGAACTCATATGACTCAATAACAACAAAAAAACAAATGATCCAATCAAAAAATGGGCAGAGGACCTGAACAGACACTTCTCCCTACAGGACATACAAATGGCCTACAAACATAGAAAAGATGCTCAACATCTCTAGCTATTAGGGAAATGCAAATCAAAACCACAATGAGATACCATCTCAAACCTGTTAGAACAGCTATAAAGCTGGACAAGTGATAACAAATGTTGGAGAAAATGCAGAGAAAAAGGAACCCTCATACACTGCTGGTGGGACCAATGTACAGACACTATGGAAAATAGTATGGAGGTTCCTCCCAAAACTAAGAATTGATGTATCATATGATCCAGCAATCCCTCTACTGAGTACCCCAAAGACTTGAAAACTCATATCCATAAAGATATTTGCACACCGATGTTCATTATCCACAGTGGCCGGGACATGGAAGCAACCCAAGTGTCCAATGATAGATGGCTGCTAAAGAAGCTGTGGTACATATATACAATGGAATATTAGCCATAGAAGAGATGAAATACTGCCCTTTGCGACAACATGGATGGACCTCAAAATAATCATTCTAAACGAAATAAACCAGACAAAGTTGAAAATCACATGATATCACTTATATGTGGAATATAAACCTAAAAACAACAAATGAACAGGACAAACAAACAGAGACTCATAGATATATACTATAGACTAGTGGTTACCAGAGGGTAGGGAGTGGGGAAGGAGAGGGTAGGTAGATGGATAAAGGGAGTTAAATATAGGGGGATAGAGGAAGAATAAAGTGGGTAAAAGGGATCAAATATATGGTAGCCGAAGGAAACTGGATTTTGGGTGGTAAACACACAATAGAATATACAGATGTCAAATTATAATGTACACCTGAAAATTATATAATTGTATTAACCAATGTTACCCAATAAACTTAATAAAAGAATTTGGATACTAAAACCTAGTGTATGATATTTTTATAAGTACTAAATTATATAATATATTGAAAAATTACCACAAGGTCTGGGATAGGCAGACATTAAATAAATATACATTCCTTGTCTCCTTTTTCTTATTCAGGTGGGCAGGGCAATTATAATAATCTTGATAGATGTCACAGGTACCTATAAACTTAAATTAATACAAGTACAAATATTGTATTATGAATATGCGATATATCAGACATTGTGTCAATCATGGCCTAATCAGAAAAAAATTTAAGTGTTTCTACTGGATGGTTTTTAATGCAGAAAATTTTTAAGATGAGAAGCCAGAGGACAGTGTAGTAACCAGAGATTAGCAAAATCAGGAAGGCCACTACTGCTCTGAGCCTGGAAGAACAGAGAGAGAAGGCAGCTTTTTGGGTTACCTGGTGGAATCAGAAACCAAGATGGGCCTGTCCAGTGTGATCTGGAGCCAAAGAGGAAATGCAGCTGCGGCAAGAGAAGCTCTCTGAGGCAGGGAAACACCCTGCCCCTTCTTCCTCTTGCCCTCTAATCTTTCTCTGGTGTCTCTCACTGGCTGAATTCATCTGGAAGCTAGAAGATGAGCCTGGAAAGATAGTTTTCTGGAGTCAGTATCCATGTGTTACAAGACCAGAGCCCCTGAAAGCATAAGGGATGTCTGAGGGTACACACATAGGTTCAGGACACTTTAATAAGGTGTTGACAGTGGGCAAGAATATAGTAGTTTGTGTAAGCTACAGGCTCCTGGGTTAGAGTAAGAAGCAAATGAAGCCTGAGTTATAATAGTCTGCTGTCTTTAGGGAGCCCTGAACGTCCCTTAGCAGCAGTTGGGCAAATGTTGATAATTAACTAGAGTTCTATACTTGCCCCTTACAGGCCTGGGTTTATCTCTGATACAACTATAACTTTATGCAAAAGTGCAATTGGAGAGAATTTGGCTCTGGAGCTGGTTTTTGTGGGAAAAGGCATTGGTGATTAGGGGTTTCCAAGGACTGATTCACTAGCAGCACTTTCTAGACCCAGAAAACTCTGTCCCTTAGAAATGATCATTTGAGATTTCCTCAGATGTGTTTCCCACTTTCTTCTTAGTCTTTGCTATTGGATTCCATGCTATTGGATTCCATGGAAATGTATTAGGGGAGCTCTACAGAGACAGAATCTGAGAGTTGAGGGTGTCCCTAGAGAGCATGAAGTCCAACCCCAATTCAGGCAGGGCACAATCCAGCATCCAAAGTCGGTGCTGCCTCAGTTTCCCTCATCAATTGATTCTCATAGGTCCTAGTCTCTCTTATCTCTGCCTCACTCTTACTGTGCAACCTTAAGCTCACAGTTGATCTCTCTGGGCCCCCATCTCCCCATTATGAGGAAGTTGGCTTAGGTCACAACTGGGGGTTTTTCGAACTCTGTCATTCCAATGCAGAAACAGTAGACAGGTCTTGGTCAATTAAAATGATATTGATAACTGTGATTTATCGACCATTTATGTACCAAGAATTTTTTATGCACTGTTTCATTTAGCCTTGTTCCAGAAGACTCTCCTTAATTGTGTAATCCTGTTCACACCTGCCTGTTATAGATAGTACCTATATTTCCGGCCACTCTTAGCTTTTGGACCCATCAAAGTACTCCAGGATTTCAGGTTCAGTTGCGTTCTCATTCTAAATCCTGTGCTTGCTTTATTTAAACATTCTAAAGTTAACACACTGAGATGCAGACAAAGTACTATCAGGCATCTAGCTTTTGTCTCTCAATTCAAAGAGCTACAATATATTCACTGCTTCAGCTCACCTGCTGTGTGATACTTTGTAACTAATTCATTCTCTAATCTCTATAAGGAGTTAGACCTTGCAGAGAGTATTTTAAACTAAATTATTTGCCTGTTGTTAACTTTCCCTATATAATTTATCAATGAGAAAATGATAGAACTAAGATACAAGGTATCTAAAGTCTGGCAAGAATAAACACATCTTTTTTTAAGGCTTGTGGGTTTTGGCACATATCCAAAGGTATTTGCTGTCCTTTGTCCACCAGGTCCATGGAGTTCAGCACCTCATAATAGCCCTAAGTAGGTACCATTATTATCCCATTTTTAGATATGAAGCAACTGAGGCTAAGTAAGTTCATTAACTTGCTGAAAATCATCTAACCCTTCTGTCATGGTAGTTTTATCCTATCAGTATGTTGGAAGCTCTAAATGAGCACACAGCTCTCAGAGAACTCTACACCCAGTTTTGTTCCCTCCCTTTCCCAATTATCCCCTCCCCCCAAGCACTGCCACATCACTAGCTCAGAGTCAGAATTCGACTTTTTGTGGGGAATGAGAGAAAGAGAGAAGCATGGATAGTTACATTTGACTTCAGCTGGGTGATTAAAAATTAATGGCAGATGAGCTCAAGGAGTAAGACTGGAGGTTGGTTGACCAATTAAGTTGTTGATAAAATTGAAGTTAAAGATGCTGAAGTCTGATTCTGATCAGAGATGAACTGAGAAAACAGGGACAAATGCATGATGTTAAAATTGAACAACCGGTGGTGCCTGGCTAGTGACTAGATGTGGATGTGACTGGGGGAGAGTGGTGTCTTGGATGACTTTCAGCTATCTGACATGTTGACTGGGCGGATGTGGGTGCTCATTTATTAATGAAACACAGGAGGTGTGCACTCCCAAATCAGTGTTCCATCCCCCTCCTCAAGGACCCCTTTCTCTGGTAGTCACCAGGGAGTGTGTGTTGTATGTCCACACACAACCAAATTGTCTGAATTGTCCCTCTGATGTCCATCTTTTCTTTCATGGGTTCCCGAAGCTGCTCTCTAGTCCACCTGGTACCACTGCTGCCTTTGGTACTGCTCACAACCTGTCCTCTTAACTAGAATATTCCTCTTACATGTGTGAATGGGGCTAGACTGCACCTCCCTATTTGGCACGAACCCTTTATTCTCAACACCAAACTCTCACACTGCTATACGGTCACCTCAGACTTTAATGGAGAGTTGGAAACAGTAAAGGGAATTGAAACTCCTGCTGAGAAACATCGTGACTTGTTAACAGAGTGACCACTCCTCTTGCTTATGTTTCACCAAGCTCATTGATTCCTATCTCTTAACCTCATGAGTTTGTCCCCCTTCCCTGCTCCATTCACCTCTGACCTAAATCTGACTGCAGAAGGAGATAAGTCCTCCTTGAAGGGTCCCCTCAAGGACAGTCTGCCATGCTTCCTGCTCTTAAAGTTTCCCTACTTTGAGATGGTGCCTGTTTCTTAAAACCTTTCCTTGCAAATGGTCATTCCTTTTGAGGTAAACCCCCAACCCTACTAACAGGGTGAGCTTTCTCCTAGAATCCTTACCTTTCTCCCAACAGCAAATACTTGGGACTCAGTGATCCTAAGTTGTACATTTTCCTGCTATTAATTCTTCAGTTTAGAGTAAGGCCCAGGGAGATTTTAGTAGAATCATCCAGGATGGACTTAGTCAACTTGGAGACTGCCCCCTTTAAGTTATAGAGATACAACTGGGAAGCACAAAAGGACTCTTGTTGATTACTCAGCAGGTTACTGTTGACTCAGATATAAACCAATATCTCCTAAAAACTGACATTAGTTCCTGGAGGCAGAAGTTTGGATCCCCACTAATGAGGGGAAAAAAAATCCCCTAAATGAGATACTGTATACAAAGACTCCTACTCTAAATGGAGTAGGACTCACATCAAGCAGTGTCAGGTTCTCTTTTGTTTTTGGTTCACAGACTGTATTTTGGGGCTCCTGTGCACTTTGCATGTATGAAATTAAGCAATGCTATGTGCCATAACTTTACAGGGATTAATTTACATAGTATACCTATGAATATCCCATCCTTATTTTATAGATGAAACAAGTGAGATTTTAACAAGATTGAATTACTTGGCCAAGTCACCCAGCCTGTAAGTGATGAGGTAGGATGTGTATCCAGGCACTCTTCACTCTGGACGCTACTATCCACTCTCTAAATGAAGTTATTTACAGAAATTATACCCATTCAAGGACACACAGACTCTATGCAGAAGCTTTGAAATGATGACTCAATATATCTTAGAACAAACTGCATTTCTAGGCGATATCCCATACCCTACACTCTGTAAATGGAAGGGAGGCAATATGAAGAATTTTAATTGTCCTATATACATAATTTCCCCAAACAGGGATTGAAGAGTTGTAAAGGGAGGGGAGCAAATAGGACATTTATATTATCAGTTTACAGGAGTAGATCAGCATGGAGGAGTTCAGTTTTGGATATGGAAAAGTGTGAGGAGCCCAGGGCTCACTCAGATGGAGATATGAGGTGTGGAGTTTGTGGTATGAAGCTCAGTAGAGTTTCAATATGGAGAGGAATGAGAGGCCTGGATGGAATACATAGAGAAAGCTCCTCTCGCTCAGTATTAACACAGACCCAGCATGTCAGTTTAACCTGATTTCTCCAAGTAGTTAGGCTGGATCTGCTTCACATGCTCAGTGTGAAGTCCTGAAGGTGGCTACTTGAAAAATAATTTGCAGGTCTGAGGGCTGGAGCCAGGCAGCTGTAGGAAATATTTAGTCCCCAGTCCTAATTCAAGTATATTCCACTTCAGGGCAGCTGCCATCAGTTCAACAGGTCCAGAGAAGGCCTGGTCTGATTTTCCTTGCTGATATCCAAAGGGAGTGTAGACAGGTTTTTAGAGCCCACACCAGGTCACCCACAGGCCATTTTCTGCACACAGCTCCAGCTTTCTTGGGAAATTGGCTAACAGCTTTTCCTGGGCTTTCTTTGGACTGCTAATGTAATAGTGCTTATTTTCAGAATCTTCCTGAGGCTGTAGGAAAGCATCAGAGTTTCTTTGTAAATCCATTATGTCTTCTTTGGTTAGAAATTATCCCTGACAAGCAGTCCCACAGCAAGAAAAGTCAGTATTATTTTGCAGAATAAAAATGGGGATTGGCTACTTCTTTTATTATTTTTTTATTATGACTGTCCTCCTTTTGGTTATGACATTCGATGTATTATTTAGCTTAAGTGCTTGATTAAAGAAGGACTGGTGGGGGGTGGAGTAGAAACTGAAAGGGGCAATTGCTCAGACTTTGGTCGTCCTACTCGTCTTAGTAGCTGGGATGGAAATAAACTGCCACAACCCTTTGGGGACCCTGACTTGTAACCCTCAGCAAGGAGATCACGTTCTAACTAAGGGACCTTCTGGACGTTTCTGGGTCAGCAGAACCTTGGTGCCTTTCTTTCATATACCGGAACCCTTGTGTCTTTATTAAATATTAATTTGCTGTCAATAATTAAATGCTGATTATTTGATCTCTAATGGGGTCAGGATTCCCACAGTCCCATATTAGTGTAATAATGCAAAAGTAAAAATTGCCTTTCAGATGGAAAAAAATGTACTTATTATTCTTTCTTTGTTCAGAGTAAAATGGTTTGTCTTAAATTAAAAATTAAAAGCAGAATTTTCTTTAATCTTCGAATTAAATTAGTGCTAATTAGTTCTATTTTCTGTACAACATTCACATGCTAAAATCTCGGCCATTCCTTCAGCGTATTAATGGTGCCCTTTGGCTGTAATCAAGATTGTCTTACATTAAAAATGATACAGTTAACTCGATTATATTAAGATTCATTGTTCTCAAATCACAGGGTTATGACTAGAAGCTGTTGGAACTGTTGGAAGGGCTGAGATTGCCAGGGTGCAGAATAAAGTCATCCATCATTTCCATTTCAAAATCTGAAATGCTGGTGTGAGGCTCAAAGCATCTTAGGTTGCCAGGTATCCCTGGAGTAAGTGATAGGCACAGAGATTTGGAGCAGATTTCATGCCCATTCCATGCAGACAGTGAATACATTCACCGCTCTACTTTGCAAGAGGAAGAAAAAAAGAAAAAGAGAAAGCACACTGAGCCCTCATCCTGGGACAATATCATATTTAGAACTTCCTGTTTCCTTCTCATCCCTCACTGCCTAGGGAAATGATGACTGGATTCCAGGTGAAGCAGTGGCAGCAGGAGTAACAGCAACAGCAATAACTACGTTTACTACTACCACTACTACTTCTTATTTACTGTTTGCTGTGTGTGTTGTAGGAACTGTGAAACAAATGCTATAGATCACTTCGTTTAAACAGTACCCTGAAAAGTTGGTATTATTAGTCTTATATGCATTTGGCTGAGGCTCAGAGAGATTGAATGATCTTCCTAGCATCACATAGCTAGTTAAGTGTCAGAATCAAGATTCAAACTCAGATGTGTCTGACTCCAAAGCCTATATTCTTAATTATGCTCTATTATCATATAAATTCATTTTTAAGAAGCATTTTTGTTTCCATAACTAAAAAGATGCTGTGTGTGTGTGTGTTTGTGTGTGTGTGTGTGTGTGTGTGTGTGTGTGTGTGTGTGTGTGTGTATTGAGAGAGAATAGGTCTGAAATTTTCCATCAAGACAGTACAGTTACTCTCATGCCCTTGACAAAAGAATGATTCTTCTTCTGGGGCATCATCTTTGTGTAGAGTCGTATAGGGAAAAAGGGGAAGAATATGTCCAAGTCCCTACCACGGTATGACAGATGTGGTGTCTATTGTACTCTCCCTATTTCTGCAAGAATTTGAAGGGAAAACTCTTTACTATAGCATGGTTAGCCCAGATACCACCACATAACACAGACTCAAACCATAACCTAAACTTAATCTCAAGGCTTCCCTATACACAGCACATTTCAATGTTGCTGATGTCTGTATGCAATGAATCTCAGTGTTTGGAGTTCTGTGATCATATGGTTTCAGGTCATAATCATGGAGAGAGAAAAAATTCCCCCAGGATTTATTGCCAAGATTTGCTCGGGTGGACCAAACCAATTGGATGAGCATGATGCATATCGTAATCTCATTTGATTCTCACAGCCACCCTTATGAGATAAGGTATGATGAGAAAATGGAGTGTGAGAGAAGTAAAAGAACTCCTCTAATTTCTTATAGTTGGAATTTTGTTGTATTCTACATCTATGCGTTTCCCAAAGCATGAGACACCTTGATTGGGGACCTGTGTGTTTGAATTCTTGAGTTTGGATAGAACCACATTGAAATATTAGTATAAGTTAGAGTCTGGTCTGTCCATTTAAGGATTCTGTTTTCAACCAAGGCCATTGGAGGAAGGGCAGTGTTCCCTCATGAACACCGTTCACCAGGTTTAACCACACCAATAAAATGGAATGGTTTATCCCCTCAAAATTTAGAAGTTGAAATTCTAACCCTCAAAGGTGATGGTATTAGGAGATAGGCCTTGGAAGATGTTTAAGTTATGAGGGTGGAGTCCTCATGAATTGAATTGTTGTCCTTATAAAAGATTCCACAAAGGTCTCTAGTTGTTTCCACCATGTGAGGACACAGCAAGAAAACACATCTGTGAACCAGGAAATGAGCTCTTATCAGGCATCACACCAAATCTGCTGGTAGCATGATCTTGCACTGTCCAGACTCGAGCATTGTGAGGAATAAATTTCTGTTGTTTATAAACCACCCAGACTGTGCCATTTTGTTATAGCAGCCTGAATGGAATAAGACAATTATTTTTATAAGTTTTAATGACAAGGCCTTTCTTTCATGCATACTCCTTTAACTGGATTTGTAAATCATCTTTCTCACATAAATGATTCCCATAATTTATCAGTTATAATTTATATACCAGAAACCCAGTTTTGATGCTTTAAAAGTGGATCTATAACTTAATGATACTTTCGAAGCAATACAAAAAAGAATTCCTTCTAGATTTTTACTATTAAACTTACCCGATCTGTTAGAATTGTCTTGCTTACTCTTTTGTGTGTGTGTGTGGAAAATGTTTTTAAATTTTATATTAGTTTCAGGTATCCAATACAATGGCTAGACATTTATATAATTTATGACATCATTCCACTGATTACTCTAGCACCCATCTGGCATTATACATAGCCATCACAATAACATTGACTATATTCTCTATGTTGTACTCTTCATCTCTGTGAATTTGTAACTACTAATTTGTACTTCTTCATCCCTTGTATTGCTTATTCTTAATTCAAAACTGTACACACACACACACACACAAATATATACTTAGCAATAATCCTTTCCAAGTTTTCCAAAGTGCTAACTTAGTTTTCATAAAAACAAAATTTTCTTTTCTTATAGTTGCATATAATTGATTGTGTAATATTTTATTAGGCATATAAACAAAAATAAGTGGAATTGGCACAAACAGATTTGTGTACAAGTGCATCTAAGTGATGAGAGCATTTGTGTGCAACATCACAGAGAGCAGCCTATTTGCTGCAGGAATTAAGGTGTGGAGGGAATCAACATTTTTTCTGAAGGACTGGAGAGTGTCTTAATCCAGTAAGTCAGTTACGTGGAAGTCAGATAAAAGCACTTTACGCATGGCAGGGACTGGAGTCCTGGCTGGGGGTCTGAGTGGCTCTTTTCAATGTGGCACATCTCATTTTTGTCACAGTTATAGCAGTGCTTCCAGACTCTCATCCAGTCACCATTTTCTCTTCTGATTTTTCACTTAACCTTTCAATTACCCATGTTTAAAAATAGAAGAAGATTTCTGAGTTTTGAAATTAGACACCAAATGCTCCATTTTCCAGTCCTGAGTTACATGTTTGAGAAATATTTTTAATTGTTTTTTTAAAAAAGATAAAAATGGGTACCTAGAAACTAGAGTATCATCCACAGAAGTTTTAAAAAGTTACTGCTTTATGTAATGTAGCTGGGGCCAGATTGAAAGAGGACACAAAGTCTGACCTCTGCATCTCCTCATGAGGAAGTGACACAGTAGCCTGGCAAGAGAGTACTGAAGAAACTTTTGTCTCCTGATTTAGAATGGCTATGGTTGACTGTGAGGATGATGTTATGACAGTTGGGGAGCACTCACGTGCAATCACATTTGTTACAGTAGATCATCCACATATACGATACAGGAGACTCCCACATAGAAAGCTAGTAGGGGCCAGGGCTTCCTTGGTTCAAAGCCAAAGGACAAGGATGCCTGAAATATTGATCAATTCAAACAGAAACCCTGTTTGGACTGGTGGTCTGCAACATCTTCCAACATACACAAGGACGTACAGAGACACTTCCTCTCACTGGGAGTGCTTTCAGGTTGGACCCTCACCTGAAGCTTTCAGGTGGCTACATCCCTGAACAAATCATACAAAATTATATCTACCAGACCTACACTTTATAATTGGAAAGGAAATCTCCAACCATGTCAAATTGACAGTGAGGCAATCTAAAGGGAATATCTTCAACCACCTTCTTTTTTGATAAACATCTGGATTTGAAAGAGCTTTTATCACTTAAGAATGAGAATATAGAAAACAGTAACAGAAAACATTTTTTTAAATGATCTACCACATAAAAAAAGAAGAACATAGCTCTGGTTGGGCAGAGGAAAAGCAGAAACAAAAGTAAATGTTTTTCTCTTTCTGCTTTGGGTTGTTAATAAAATTCAATATGGTAAGACACAAGATTGAGAAATTAATGAAGCTGAAGTGGAAAAAGAAAAAATTACAAAAGGGAACTGGATAAGATAAAGAATGCCAAAATGCCATGGCAAAATCTAAATTGTGTTAGAAGTCTTAAAGAACAAAATAAGCACTGTAGAAAACTCAGTGATGTAGAGGTAAATTTTGAGAATTTCTCCTAAAAACATGAAGCAGTAGGATAAAGAAATTAAAACAATAAACTCTAAGTTGGTAGATGTGGAGGGCAGAAGATAGAAGACTAATGTATAGATATTTTGGTTTTCCAAAATAGGAATCAGAAAGAAATGGGTCTGAGCAATAAAAAGGATATAACATTTAAAAAATAACTTTCAATTTTCAAGTTGAAAAGAACTCTCATCAAAATTAATTTAAAAAATGATTAATATATTTGTCCTATTGAAAATTAGAAATTTGAAGACAAAGAAAGCATTCTACATACACCAATGTAGAAAACAAACAAAATTGAATTCACTAAAATGGGGTAAGTCTGACTATATTCTCTACCATTCTCATTTTTAAACAATAAAAGCTCTTTTAAAACTAATCTTCAGTTGGTAGTAGAGCAATAATTTTGATCTTATGAAGGATAACAGGTTATGAGTTAGAAATTCTATGTCCAGCAAAGCTGTTATTTGCTGTTGGTGCATAAGTAATACATTCTCAGATATGTATTTTTATGAAGCTCAATGATCTTTATTTTTTATTGTCTACTGTCTAAAATGTCTTAACATATTTTAACTTGTCATTGAAAATTTTCATCTTAAGTTATGATAGTTGCAAAGGATATAATATATAAATATTAATTTAAAAATATTAGCTTTTTAAAAGTATATCCTCCATAGAGTAATTGACTATTATAACTCCTTGATTATAAGAACTATATATAAATCTCCCTTATAATTCTTCTCTGTGGCCAAAATGATGTACATAAATATATATTTTTTTATTTTCTGGGAATATGACTGTAAACTAAAAGTTAAAAGATTTAGTCTGAATTGACTTATAATAATTATTAGTGTGCACATGATTTGAAAACAAATATATTAAAACTTTTAAAAATATATTAAATGAAAAAAGTAGTTTTGTTGGAAAAGTATCTTAATAGGATGGACAGAAAGTGGCAAGTTTATGATTTCTTGTTTAAATGAGCTTCCCTGATATCAAATATTTTAATTATCCATGTTTCATGCCCAGGAGTTTAAAATCATGGAGCAATGCACTGTAGGAAAATACTAGATGTTTGAAAAGTATGACTAAAGATGAGTGCAAAAGGGTGATGGGATGGAGAACTTATCTAAAGTCTTATTGAGAGGTGAATTCTCAAGCAGATAGATTTTAGAAAAAAGTTCTTGTGAAATTTGAAAATTTGACAATGATTATATTAAAACTGCCTATACCCATATAGCTCTGGAAAAGTCTTGATTTTCCCCAAGTATGCATATCCTATTCTGAAGACCTGTGATGTAGTCAGCCAGAAGTTTACTCAAAACAAAGTACTTAGAAATGTAAAATATATTTCATGAAAGGATTAGTGGTTAAATTTAAACCTGTAATCAGTTTTATGATTTGGTTGTAAAATTAAACTAAAATATTATTAGCCTTGATAAATTTAGACATGTATTGTAAAAATAAGGTAGTAATTAACTAAGTGTAAAATATAGCTCTTAACCGAAGCTTATAATAGTAAGAGGGAAGGATAGGAAAAATAAAGATGTGAAATTTTAGATAACTCAAGCTAGATTTTTATTTGCAAACATTAAGGATCCCCCAATATATTCCCTGTGGCTTTTACATAAACTGTAAAAAAAATAAAGTAAAAATGTGAAATTTTATCACCTTTATAAAAAGACTTAATAAACATCAATTTATTGTTAATGTTTAAAATTGGAGAAATGAAAATTTAAGGTTTTGATATTAAGGTAACCATGATTTATCTATTAAAAAATAATAAAAGAACTCAGTTCATATACTAAAATATGAAACTGAACAGAGCACAGAAAAGACCAAAATATTTTTTAAAAAACCAATAGATATATATAATTTATTATAACAAATGAAAATTGGTTAAATGTTTCTATTGAGCAAAACTCAAATTGTAAACGAATGTTATAAAGATAAGTGACTCAGAAAGAAGCAAAACAAATGGTTGAATAAAGTATAAGTTATGCAAATGTAAATAAAAAATAGAGATTGTTATGTTTAACAATCAAAATAATTCAAGAAAAGATAGGATGAAAAGTGTATTTATGTTTATATAGGTTTTAAGGTACAACAAAATTATAACTGTCAACCAGGTTTAAAATATACAAAGAAAAACCCCAAAAAAGAAAAGGTGAAACACTGTAATTTATTAAAAGTGAATCGTAATGTACATTGTAGTGACCATATTTTAAATAATGCAGTGGACTTGGGTCAGATTAAGAATTTTATCTTTGCTTATGTAACATCTAAAAATTAGTGAATAATACATTGAGATCTAAACTATTATTTTGATAGGCAAAATAAAACTTTTGCTATTTTTGAGAAAATATAAATCACCAGAATTTATTCAAAAAGCACTTAAAAACTTGAAAAAACAGGATAAAAAATTTTAACCATTGACAAAGTTTTAGCTTTAATAAAAACACTGGATCAATATAAATTTTCTGATTTTTTTCTCTCAAACAAGTTATTCCAAAAGATCATTCTAGAATGTAGAAAATATCACGTATTTCCATATTGCTCTAATTAAAAATCATAACTTCAAAGACAGATGCTCAGATAAAAAGAGAGACAGGGAAGTAGAATGAATACTTTTGAGCTTATTCTGATCAGTTACTTTTTTGAAGCCCTTTAAATAGAAGACAGGAAGAAAGAAAGAAAGCCAGTAGGCAGAGAGGAGGAAGAAAGGAAATATCTGATCAATATAATTTATCATATAAAAGTAAAAATCTCAAAATAAAATACTAATCAAATGCAGCAACATATTTTATGGCATATGTATCAAGACTAAGAAAAAATCTGTTATAAAAATGCAAGGATGGTTCAGTAGCCAGCCATTTTAACTTTTAAAGTCCCTGTACTAGGAATAAGAGATTTTATCCTTAAAAAGACAAAGATAGTCTCAAATGGGTAACATGGAAAACCTTAAAAAAGCAGAAGTATTTATATTGAAAACAAAGACAAGAATTTTCATTATATTTACATAAAATATATTTTAAATATATTTATTCAAGCTCTAGCCACATAATGCAAAATTAAAAATAATAAATACACAATGTAATCAGTGAAAAAATATATACACTTTTCATTTTTGTATTAAATACATCGATCTCCCTGGTAATTACTTGATAAACTATTTAAGCTAGTTTTTGTATTTAGTAATGTTAATGTTTTATACAGTGTATAAAAATCAGTACTTTTTCTACATATCAGTGATAAATAGTAAATAATAATAACAACAGTAATAGAAATTATCTTAATACAGCAACAAAATACCAAAAACAAGCAAACAAACAAAAACATTTAGCAAGAAATGTTTAAAGCTTTTTTATTAAGAAAAATAATAGTGATTTCTATTTCTAGCAAGATGGTAAATCAAGATACTTGGAACTCCTTTTGCTATAAACACTTAGAAATGATGGATTAAATAAATATAAAGAGGGAAAATGTAAATTTTTAGCTAAATTCTAATGAAAGAAAAATCCCCAGCAGGCAGACAAGGCAAAGAAACTGAAAATTAGAGTGATATATGGATGTGCTAATATGATTTCTGCCCTGTGGTAAGTGAATGAATTCAGGGCAATGGATCCTCTACATCATGGGGGCTGGCTTTTGCAGTCCCAGACAGTGAGGATTGATACCTAGGTGCAGTAGAGATAGTGAGAATCCTGTAGGAAGCAGGGACCCTTGAAGGACATTTCCCTCACTGCAAGGGGTGGATTAGAAAAAAAAGCTACCAACAAAGGGACACATTTTTGAGAGGACAAAAAAACTGTCTTTGAGTCCTTGGGGGGAAAATCTCCCCTGAGAAATCTAAATATTGACTTTGTTCCTTGTTTGGGCTTGGAGTTGAAATTATACTACCTATGAGGCTTGTAACTATGACATAGAGAAATTATTTCCCAGTTACGGTATCTTGTCAATGCCTGGCAAAAGTAAATTTAAACCTCTATAACCATGCTGAATTCACAAAGCAAAGTAACGCGCGCACACACACACACACACACACACACACACACACACACACACACACGTGTGCGCCTGTGATTTACTGTGAGGTATAATCAACAGACAACAGGATGATTAGAATTCCCAAAAATTCAAATAAAAGAATCTGAAGAAAGACTATAAAAAGTATGCTTAAAATGGATAGAAATGTGTTAGACTCAAAAAATAATACAATATTAAGAAAAAACTGGGCAGTTTTTTTAATATCCACTGTAACTTGATATGAAAAATGTGACTATAGGCATCAAAACCCCATTGATAATGAAAAGAGCAGCTTAGATACTAATGAAAAGAGAATTAGTGTGTTGGATGATAAATCTGGGTAAGATATTCTAAGAGAAAAAATGGAAAATACAACTGAATGATTAAGATGTATAATTTAAAAACACAACAGGCAACTAATAGGTCTTTTAGAAAGAGAAAGAGAATGTTAGATGGCAAAGTCAAAAGAGATAATAGCAAACGTTTTCCAGAATTGATGAAAGGCATGAAACCTTGTGTTTAAAAAAGTTTTGATCAAAATAAGTAGAAATAAATCCCCTAGCTGCATGGTAATAAAACAATGGACCAGCAAAATCAAGAAGATGTTAAAAGTAATTAGGAAGACTATGAAAATAAATATATAATAATTTGAACATTAAACCTTTCAATTACATAGAGACCAGAAGATAGTGAAATACCATTTTCAAAATATTGAGGAAAATTACTCATCAACATAGACTTCTATGCAATTACTATGAAATTACTATTCAAAAGAAAGCTTTTATCCTCAGGAAAAATTAAAACAGATTTTAACACCCACAGACACTCCCAAAGATCTAATAAAGAATGAACTTCAGGAAAAAGGAAATTAAATATAGAAGAAAAGAGCAAGGTGCAGGAAACAATAAGTTCTTTTATTTAAAATAAATTTTTTTTATTAAAAAGAAATTAAAATTTCTCAAGGGAGGTGAACAAAAACCCCAAATAAATGGAGAAGGTTTTAAATGAGAAGAATCACTGTAAAAATGTTGGTTTCCACAAGTCAATGATTAATTACATTCTAACTTAAATAGATTTAGCCCTATTTAAAAACATGAATGTCTTTTTCTTTTACATTCCCATATATAGCATTGTTTTCCTTGAGTATACCTGAAGCATTTGTCTAGTTTTCAGGAAGGAGATGAATTGACGTGATTGGTATTCTTACAACAGCAGGCATTCAGAGTTAATATTTGGCTTTTAACATGCTACAAGAAAACAGAATGGAAGTATAGAAATTATAATGACAGAAAAAAATTTTCTCACTTCCTGTATCTGTTCCTCTAACATATGAAAAGGGGGACTCAGTGGACTAGATCATAGTTTATCTAGGGGAGAGCTTGACCTGAGAGGAAGTAAAAGAGGAAAAGCTCCTCCTTGCATCCTGAAAACTTTGTGGGAATAAAGAAGGAAGAGGAAAAGTTTCTGAATTTCTCATTTCCCTATTCAGCCCTTAAAATACCCAACCCCAGAGTGGGGAAAGGAGACATAGAAACATCCAGATTTGTTACTGAGGGCATCAGCACAAGCATCACTTTTCTCTGTCCTTAGAAGGTACACCTCCTAAGAGGCTTTCAGAAAAGCCCTCCACATGGTGACACCTTTCTCTGTAGTGTGGGGGCGATCCTGCAGTGGATTAGTGGGAGATAAGTAAGGCAGGTAAGCACAGGTAGTTCCTGGCTCCTTCTGCTTTGCTTGTGGAATGCAGGAGGCTCGGGCAGGGGTTTTCTCTTGTGCCCCGTTGGACACATGAGAAGTGGACATAGTTTCAGAATCTTATGCAGAGGCTCAGAAGGGCTGAGAGACTCCTTGGTAGTGTCCAAAGATGCCTCTGCAAACAGGATCGAAAAAGACTGGAACCATTTTAACCTCGTTTCTTCTCCTTGTAGTTAGCTAGTTTTCCTATTTCATTTCTTATCTATCTATTTATTTGCATGTTCTACTTTTATTTCTTGATTTGCCTTGCCCAAGAAGCTTTTCTAATACATGATTTTATCATCTTTGTGAGCCCTCCTTGTTTTTTCTTCTACTTTATCATTTTCTCCTAACTGAACTTATTTTAAAATTAGACCTGTTACTTCCAGAGAAACTCTCAGAGCCCAAACTTCCTGATAACCCTCTACCTTATTCTTCTGCTTAGAAAGATAGGAAGTACGATTTTTGGAATTGATATTTCAGACCGCACCCTATAGCCCACTCAACTCATTCAGCTCCTGATGGCCAGTCTTCTTTCTCGTTCTTGAATCGAATCCAGGCTTCACACCTGGATGCCTTCCAGGGACAGAACTGTTCCCTGGATATTTTTTCCCCATCTTTTCCCCTACATTTTTCTCACCCTCCCTTGGCTGCTTGTCATCTCTCTCTGGTGAAGTCCTCTTGACAGCTCCCCTTATTAATTTAGTCAACAGATTGCTTCAGGGAGGGTCATAGCCAGGTCTGAGGAGCTTGGAAGAGTGGCAGGAACTTACTTGCAAGTTCATCATTTTCTCTTGGAAACAGCCACTTCTGCTCTAGTGTGTGGCGGGTTTAGTTTGCTAAAGGTTTCTTTTACTCAGGGTTAATTGCCTCTGGCATGGCACGTTCTACTTTCTCCGCTGAGAACACTGCTGAGAGCTGGGTCCAGCCTTTCAAAGTCAAATTAGATTTTCTCTTCTATGAGTTACACTACTGATATTTTTAATATTGCCTGAAAGCAAGTCTGAAGGCATAGGTTTCTTAGCCATTTGTGAGCCTGCAGTGGATATGGCTTCAGGAGATTTGGATTTAAATCTAAGCATGCCTTTGTCTAAATATGTGGCCTCAAACAAGTGACTTAACTTTTCTGAAGCTTTATTTCTTTATCTGAAAAGAGAGATGCACATATTTTCCTTTTAGCATTTCAATCGAATCAAAGAGGTAATGTTTATGATAGCAGTTCCTAGCACATAGTAAGTGCTCAGTAGATGTTTATTGAGTCTAGTTGAAGTGCCGGAATTATTTTGGAAGTTGTCTTGGAGGTCTTTATCTTTGTGGTTCAGTCTGTGCAATTCACTTACCATTCGGTGAGCACCTAATACTGAATCCTGGGTACTGTGCCCAATGTGGAGTGAAGAATGTGAGTTAGACCTGGTCTCTAGTCCTGTATTCACAGTCTGGTGAGAGAGGGACAGAGAGTGTGAAGGAGCTGACAGAAGGAGACTTTAATTAGATCTGGCAGTTTTGTAATGTGCCTACTTGGCTAGGCTGAACTGCATTCCCCCAAATTTGTTTTCCTTTCTTTCCAGTTAGGGTGGACCACCAGAGAAATTCTTGTGGGGAAGCAACCAGCTTGTAGCTCATATCCACTGTCACTTTTCTGCTAGCTCACCTCCTGGGTGTGAGGCAAAGCCAGGACTGCTACTGTTCTACCTTCTCTGGATCCTCCAGTTTCTCAGACTCCTGGACTAGATGTAAGGATTTAGTCCACAACAACAAGATCAGAGGTCACAAAAACTGTACTGGTTTTGGTCCGCTCTCATGGGCTCCAGCTCACGCTCATGAGTTCTAGTTTGTTCTTGTCCTCCCCTACTTTACATTCATCTTCCCTTTCTGTCTGCCCCATAGTGTTCAACCTCCAGCATCAGCCAGGAAGAGGACAGCCTTACAGAGAGCTGAGCCGGCTTCCACAAGGTTTTCCTTCTCTGACTGAACACTGACTTATACATCAGGCCAAAGCTTGGGACAGGCCTGAGAAGGAGAGTTGTCAGAGGTGCAGTTTTCTGCCCCAAAACACCCTAGTGAGCCTGGATGCCAGCCTCAGTGGGAATTCTGAAAACAAGAAGATTTCAGTCGTGATCCCTTCAATATTTTATAACCATGATTTAACTTTATTTTAGATGTGGAATGCTTTCATTAAATAAAATCTTATGCAGATGCTCAATGTAAAAGGCAGATTGTAGGGAGTTTAAATGTGTCTCCTAAAGTGATATGTTTGAGTCCCAACCCTTGGAACCTGTGAATGTGACTTTATTTGGAAATAGGGTCTTTACAGATGTAATCAATTTATGATAAAGTCATACTGGATTAGGGTGAGCCTTAAATCCAATGAATAGTATTGTATAAGAGAAAGAAGTGGAAGATTGGGTACAGGTACACAGGGAAGAAGGCCAGGTAAGGACAGAGGCAGAGATTGGAGTGGTTATCTACAAGATGAGGAACTCCAAGAGTTGTCAACAACCGTGAGAAGCAAAGACAGAGGCATGGGATAGATTCTCCCTCGGAGGCTCCAGAAGGAGCCAATCCAGTCAACACTTTGATCTCATACTTCTAGCCTCCAGAAATGCAAGGTAGTATACTTCTGCTGTTTTAAACCATTCAGATTGTGTTTTTTTTTTTATAGCAACCTTAGGAAACTGATACACATGTCAAAGCTGAGCTGAATTAGGGTAGAGGGCTACTCCATGCAGGGAAGGGCTACTTGTTCTCGTCTACTCCCCCAAACCCAAGCTGCTTCTGAGATGACTCTGTAGAACTCGAGGGATCCTCAGGAAAAGCCTGAAAGTCCTCTTTTTAAAGTTTTCTGGTTCAACACTCCCAAAGATCCACCATTGGTCCCAAAGGTTCCTCCATTGCAGTGGGGGAACCTTGTAGCCCTGACCCTCCAATATCTGCAACACCCCACAAGGCGAGCCTTTGACTGTCTTTATAAAGTGTGATGATGTCTCCGGCAGCCATGTGTCTAGGGCAGGCCAGAGATTCCCAGAGTTAATAAACCCTCTATGGACCTCGGCCCTGCCGCTCTTCAGGTCTGGCGAGTACCCCAAAGGCATGATTATCTGATGGTTCTTGCACAATCAGCACCAGGGCCTTTTGCTTAATTAATCACAGAAACGGTCTGCCTCTTCAGACAACAAAATAATGAGCAGGCCTGTGAGAGGTTCAAAGACTGTGCAAAAAAAACAAGCACTCCCTGAGGAAAGGGCCCGTTGGAACAGGAAGGTCAGAAAAATCACTGTAATCTGTTAGAACTGCTGCTTGTGTTATGTTGGATGCCCCTTTTAATATAAATATAATGATAGTGTAAATGTGTGTATAGAGAGGATTGACACATATACCATTTGGATTTGAGAACCAGAAAATGATGAGTGTTGAGAAAGACTTTAGAGATTATCTGGGTTAACTCGCTCTTTTTATAGATGAAGACAATGAAGGTTAATGGAGGTTAAGTGACTTGCTCAGGGCCATGGGCTTGAGCACAACAGAACCAGCCTAGGACCCAGATCTCCTAGCTCTAAGTCTGTACAAGTGAGGACAGAGAACACTTGAGAGTGGGGGCTACTTAGATGTCACAGAAAAAATCAGAGGATAGAAAACTTACCAGAGTTAGAGGGAAGGTGTAAGATCAGAGCACAAAGCATGTCAGAGGGTGGAGAGAATGATAAGTCAGAATGTGGAGGTCTAGTGAGAGTTTATAGAACAGAGGGTAAGGCCAAATTAATTGTCTTGACAGTTCATGGTCTGATCATGAGACTTTGGGTGTTATAAATTTGGATGAGACATGCAATCTGTTTTCAAGGAGCTCAAGACAGTTCAAGAGTTAAGGAGAATATATCTTGAATACCAGAAAGACTGAATCAGTATTGTAGGTCAGAGTAAATGCTGAGTGAGTTCAGAGAGGTCAAGGGCCCCTTCCAGCTGCAGTGGCATTGGAGTAGGAGGTTTTAGGGCATATGAAGATTAGGACATGGATGTATCATGCAGAAGGGTCAACTTGAGCAGGGTTTGCTGGAGGAAAATTCTGGAGAGGTGGACAGACTTAGAATTCAGATGGACTGGAATAGAAGGTACATGAAGGGAGGACCAAGTAGGTGGGCCATGTGAGAATGGCCTTACTTGGAATTGGGACTCTATTTAGAAGGTACTAGGAAGCCATAGACCAGGCCCACCATGTATTGTGTTCAGGTTCTGTCTTATTTAGAGGTGTCATGTATATGGGGTCACCATTTGCATTTAGACTTAATTTATGTAAGGGCCCGAGAGAGGGAAAAGAGACTAGGCCTGTATGGTGAATCCTAGAGCAGCAATGGATAGCTCCTTCTTACATAAACCCAAGACCATGGATATATTCACTAGCACTCACATATATCTGTGGCTAGGCTCTAGGCTGGTCATTCTGTAGGGGTCCTTTGAGGTTGCTTCTCAAGTCTACTGACCTTGGAGGCCTGATTCATGGCTCCAGCTTTGCCACACAAGGCTGTGTAGGATTGCACAATAATTACTTTTTTTTTTTTCTGCTTGAGGAAGGATGCCTTTGCCAGTCACATTTTCAAGCACAGTTCTGCTTTAGGGACAGTATTCTGGCAGCTGTATGCAGGACAGATGGCAAGACTCAAGGTGGTAGGAAGACCAAGGAGATGATGGTGGCAAATCACGAGGCTGCTGGTGAGGCCAGTGTGAGGAAGTAAGGAGTAGAGGTGACAAAAATCTAAACGGTAGAATCACAGCCTTCAAACATAACAAGCTATTCTTGCCCAGACTCCATATGTGATCTTAGCTGACAATCATCACTCCTCTGCCTCACTTCCATGTCCAACCAACAGAACAAACCCCCTGGATACACACCTTATCCATGGGAGGTTTTGAATTTTTTAGGATAAACTATGTATAAAAATGATTAGGCATAGTCCAAACCATATACTGTTTTAACTGTAAATCATAAAATGTTTAGAAGAAAGATGACCTGACCCCTTTAGAAATGTATGGTATGTGAAGTAAGATGTAAAGGAAGACCTATCATTTCCTCTCTGAGGAGGGAACCGGAGCCTGTGAAATTTAAGTCACTGGGGTAGTCCATATTTGGGGAGAAAGGCATTCCCAGCAGCTGAGCAGTTGGTAGATCAGGAGTGAGTGAGAGCATACAAAGAGCAGTTGCCAATGAACACAAGTTTTTATAAGGCAAGAAACACTTGCTCTTTGAGAAGCCATCAAAAGCCAGACTGAATAACCCAAAGGGAGGGCCTATGTTTTTGGGATGCATCATGGGATTGGAAGGAAGGTAAGTAGATAGGTAAGTAGGAATATACATAGGTATGTAAGTGTGTGTGTACATATGTACATATATAGGTGTGTAGGTAGGGAAAGGCTGGTTTAAGCTAAGGTTAGTGGTCAGTTATGTCCAAGTTTTGCCACTGGCATGAGAGACCAGAGGACCTGGCTTTGTTTCTTTTCAGCCACTCATTAGCAATGCAAATTCCAGTCTCTTTGGACCTCATCTTCTACCACTTAAAAATGAGAGTCTGATATGGCTTTAAGTAATATTTAAATATCAAATATGAGGCAATTCTTAAATGCTATGAAAACTGTGCTCTTACTTAAAATAATACCTCTGTTATCTAAAAAGTTTTTGTTAAGTACATCTTGTGCTGTATCTCTATCACCTTTCACAACTCCAACTTCTGGGTCTATGCTTTTATGACTTAGAATCAGTGGTTAGTAATGCAATTAGAGGACCAGGGCCTTTGGGATGTGAATCACCTCATTGAAACTGCACTGGTGATGGAAATAGCATTCAAATGTTCTCAGCACTGGTTGTGCATTAGAATTACCTAGGAAGATTTGAGAAAACAATGATCTCTGGATCCCGTCCCGGAAGAGTCTGCTTTAATTGACCAACATGGGCTCAGGGTTTTTTATTTTTATTTTTTTAATTCATCTCAAGTAATTCGAATGTGCAGCCAAAGATTGGAGTTAATGTTATAGATCACTGGATGGTTGGTAGTTGCATCTGATCAGTGCTAGTGCTGGCTATTTGTAGCCCTGTTTTGAGCCACCTATGGGGCTCAGTAGGTGATAGTGTAGCGATCACCTGGCATTGTCTGCCATGTCCCTGGACAAGAGTAGTGATGGCCCACAGGACAGGTAATCACCATCTCTGAGTAGGGGGGGGCCTGAGGAAGGGGTCGTACATTTTTGATCTGCTAAATGATAGAATTGAGTAAAATCTTACTGGTCAACTGCAGGTCAATTGCAGGATGGGAATGGACCCTATGGCCTCAATAAGTTTTATCCTTTCACAGCACAACTTTATGACATTTAGCACAGTGATGATTTTAAGCAATTTATTTGCGTGATTACTTAATAGTGTTGACTACAAGGTCCATGAGGAGGAGGATACTTTGCTCACCATTGCATGTTCAGTGCTGAGGGGCTCATACACACATGGCAGAGAAATGAATGAACGAAGGCAACAAGTTACTGGCTCTGTCTTAGTTATTAGCATTTGAAGCTCCCTCAGAGGATCAACCATGGGGCCAGGGGCAGGCTTTGAGGTTCCCTCTGTCTGAGGTACTGGGGTGCTGCAACCAGGGAAACCTGGGCTTTCTGTTTTGGCATTTCCAGGCTCAGTTGAATACCTCTTGTAGTGGTAGCTCTCCTAAATAAATCAGAGACGTGGCAGAAGACAGGAAGAGGATGAGGATGCTACTGCGTGCATATCTGTGTTTGCCCTGGTCTCAGGATACTTTGATATCTGCAAAATCTTTAAGGTAGCCTTTTCTGAAAGCAAAAGTGAACTGGAGCAAAAACCCTAAGAGATACCTTGTCTCTGCAGCTGTGACCTCATGCACTTCAGGAACTTGCTTTGCCAGGGAAGAACAACAGAGACTATTGTGCTTCTTCCTCCCAGGCCACAGGGTCTCCTTCAGAGGAAGGCCATGATGTTGCAGTCCTGTGATGGTGGGGAGAAAGAAAAAGGTTCCCAGAGAATGTATCAGTTACCTGACACTCTCAGAACATTTTTAGCAGCTTCTCTTTCATTTCTGTCCAAGAATGTGGGAAGGTGAGGCTGGGTTTGCCTGGTCAAAGTAAAGCAAAGTAAAGCAGCGGTTTCAGGCAGGCACTGAGAGAAGGCTTATGAAGTGATAACGGCCTTCTCATTGCAGAGTGGAGAAGCTGGCTCTGGCCTGAATCTCTCCATCAAAGTATTAGAGGAGAGTATTTAAAAAGCTGTCCCTTCAGTACTTGGAGGACATTCATGCTTGTGTCCTGGATACCTCATCTCTCTGTAGGCAGCTGCAGAGCAACTCTCACTTTACTGAAGATTCTTTAAGCAGGACCCTAATCCTGGCTATTTAGAAGCATTTAAAGGAAATGAAGGAAGAGTAGAATGTAAGAGAAAGCCACAGCTTCCTGACACTGATGAGAACACTTTCCATACCTCAGCATCTATAGATTCAAATTAAGTTTGGCTCTGGGCACCACCCCCTCTTCCTGCTCAGGATTACTACTGTTGCCATTAGCCTAGGGCTCAAGGAGCTATTAGACAAACACTTGTGGAGCATCATTTTAAGATGTATCAAGATGTTCCCTTTCTGAAGGAGCAGGAAGGCTCAGGCTGGATGTTTGATACTGGGCCAGGTTGGAGGTTTGAGTCCCAGAGAGCCCAAAGCGAGCCGGAGGGAAACTACTATAGAGTACTGGAGAAGGATTCAAAGCAAGGAATAAAATTCCAGTTCAAAGGGCCAAGTAGGTTACCAATGAGAGATGGAGCCTAATTTAGTGGATGGACCTGGATTGGAGCAAGGAGCAGTCTGCAAACCAGCAGAGATTCCTGAGTGCCATATACACTTTCAGGGGACCCCAATTTGCTAATAGAGGCGAATGGATGTGTTCATTTGTTTAAAACCTATGAGGTAGAAATGTATACACACAATGAGATAAGTAATGGGCCAGAGTTGTAATCCTGGCTGTACCCCACAGCACTCTGGGACCTTGGTCAAATTACCACCCGTTTCTATACAACGAGGAGATTAGAAAGATGGACCCAAGCACTTCTAGATCAGACATATTGGTGTCTCAGGTTGAGTCCTCTATTGCCAATACCTATATTTAATTTCTTTGGGTTTCTACAATAACGTTTTGGTTAAAATAATGTCTCAGGGCTTCTATCTCCGAGTAGATAAAACAAAGCAAATACACAACAACAACGAAAATATCCTGGACCTTAGAGAATAGCTGTGTTGCTTTGAGGAGCAGATGAGTAGCATCTCCCATCTGTCATCCAGAGGTAATTTAGAATTTAGGATGCATCTGATGTGCAGGAAGGGCTCACCCTTGGTGCTGGAGGTTGTATGACCATGGGATGCTGAAACGAGGATACAAAACCCTAGCATAGACAAGATGGGTTCCTATCTAAGACAACTTGTAACAGTGGAGTGAGGAGAGCCTTGCAATTGTCTAGGTTGGAGAAGCCAAGGTGTAGGCCATGAACCAGTACCCAGGCCTAATCTGGAAAATGAACTAGGGCTAAAAGTGGGAATAGGCAACTGGGTCAGAGGCCAGGAAGGTAGGGAGCAGCACAAACCAAAATGGAGAAAGGTGGTCTAGGTTCTTGCAAGTAGTTTAGACCTGAGATGCCAGTGCTGGAACCTAGGGGGTGTGCTGAGTAATGCACAGGGTCAGGCGGAGGTGAGAGAAGAGGTTGCTTCTTGAGGGACCTGCACATCTCTTGGTTTAGTCTTTTGTGACTTAAGTGTGGCCAAGGTAACAGGAGATCCTCCCACCATCCAATTTGGATTGATGGGATTTGGGAAGGCAGAGATGGAG
Organism: Macroglossus sobrinus; assembly: GCA_004027375.1. Lineage (NCBI taxonomy): Eukaryota > Metazoa > Chordata > Mammalia > Chiroptera > Pteropodidae > Macroglossus > Macroglossus sobrinus. The sequence continues at coordinate 52,024 of PVKZ01001405.1, read as the reverse complement.
TCACATTTGCTATATGGAAACCACTGGAGCAAATGGAAGCGGTGGGAAATTCCAGTGTATTTCAGGTACAACTGGATCATAATCTCTTCATATCCTGTGATTTTTAGCCTTCAGGTTAGACATATTCCTTTGGTCTCATTAAGACCTATCTCATTCCACTGTTGATCGTCTGTCCCATTGCATTTCTGTCTGTTAGAATTCCTTCCTTCCGTTTGACTCTCTTTTCCAAGTATAAAACACTGATGACCAAGTTTAGGTGCTCTTCCTCTCAACCCATCTTACAGAGCTCAAAGTGGGCACCTCAAATTCATGATTAAACAATAATCCATCTAGAGAAAGGAGAAGGAAGCTGGCATTTATTGAGCAAAGTGCTTTGAATATATTCTTGTCTAACTTAATACTCATCAAATTCTAAAAAGTGAAAATTATTATTTTGTCATTGGTAGTAGACCATATGTAAGAAATTTACATGCCTTGTGTTTATATTATGCAACATTCCTATGAAATAGGAGAAATTAATACATCAGTTTTATAGCTCAAGAAACTAAAGCTTAGAAATGTTAAGCAACTTGCTTAAAGTTACCCAGCATTTAATTAAAGAACAGCCTCTTAGGCTCTATCATTAATCTTTCATAGTTCAGAGATCTTAAGTGTCTGCCTGAGATCACACAGCTAATAAGAACTGAGATTCAAACCAAGATCTGAATAAAAAACTCTTGTTCCCTTCCAGGAGATGAGGGGATGACTCTCCTCCTGTACTGGCATCTTCTGGTGGGTGGCGGAGGAGAAGGCATCATTATCATTAGGAAGTTGACCCCTGTCCTTGGCATGGGCTACTGAGGAGTCTCCGATTGGCAGGTCCAGAACCTCTAAGTATGCAGAGATCAAAGCATTACTAAGCAACTTATTCATGAGTTCTTCTCACAGTATCTGTTTCTTCTGGAGTTACCCTATTTCTGCACCTGACCAAGCCTGGGTGTCCTGGACTGGCAGGGTCAGTCCTTGTCCTCTTACCATAACCCTTGTGCTTGCCTATGTTTTGGATGACCTCTCTTTTTCAATTCTTCCTGCTCTGTAGCCATGATTCCTGCTGCCTCATGACCCTCTCCTCTTGTCCACTCTGCGGAGGCTCACTCTTGTTTTGGCCTCATTGTGTGTGTTTCCCACTGTGAGTTCCTTAAAAAAAAAAAAAACCTTAATTGATATTAAAAAATTAAAACTTGGGGAGGAGGGTGGAGACAAATAATTTACCCAGGGCTGCATATTCAAAAATGAGCACTTAATTACTGTTTTTAAGTAAGGTGTCAGGAAGCAAGATTGATTTAAACCTGACATCTGTTTACACACAGTGAGCTGTCATTAGATGCACATGTAAGGTCAGAGGAGTTATGTTGTTGTCATGACAGCTTAGTTGGCTCATGGAAATTTGACTCCACGTGTTTCTGCAAGGGAGCAGCAAGATACCTTCCAAATGGCTGTTCTTTCTCTGTCCCTCTCTATCTTAAACAATCACCATTTTTTACACACCTACTATGTGCTTGATGTTATCCTATGCACATACAATAAAACAGGCAGTTTGAAGAAGTGCTGCATCAACTCTTCCTTGGGTGGCCAGCAGGCTGGAGACTTGCCAAGCCTCACAATTGTGTAAGTTAGTTCCTTAAAATTAATCTTGCTCTGTGTGTATGTGCATACACACACATACATAACACACACACGCACGCACACACACACACACCCTACTGGTTCTGTTTCTCTGGAGAACCCTGACTAATATACTATGCAAACCGTATTCACAGCTGAGCCATGAAAATCAACAATTACTTTTCTTTTTCTATCTAACTTTCTTTTCCTAAAAGAAATTATCTTATTTTGTTGTTATTTGCTTAGTTTTCTATTTATTCATCACAAATTCAATCCTAATCTTGATGGATTGTCTAAATATCCTCTCGAGACAGGCAGACACAATAGATATTCTATCAATTTCAGCTTCCCGAATTAGTCTCTCACAATGGGACAGCTTCATGAGCAACATGGGCAGTCATATAGGGTCCTCTGCTTGGTTTAATGCTCTTGTTGTCATCATCTTTAAATTTTTAATAATTTTAAAATAAGCCCCACATTATCATTTTGTACAGCAGCCTCCAAATTATGTAGTTGGTCCTGTTGACCAGAACTTTCTGATTGGCTTCAGTCTAGACAGATGCACAGTAAGCATCTTAGTACTATCTAGGCATTTTCCTTTACCAATCACAGAGATTACCTTTATCTTGCTCCTGACCTCCCATCAAAATAAGTGTCCCAAAGGTAGGTTGATGTTTGACTCATTTTTACCCCAAACATCTAGCAGAGTGCCTTAAGTATAGGGAGAATATATAAAATCAAGGTGGAATATTTAAACAGAATAGGAGGAGGGATATGGTAAGAGTTACTAGGAAGGAGAAATAGTATGAAGAAACCATGGAGGTGGGAATGTGCCTTCAGTGGATAGGAAGCAGAGAGGAAAGTAGCACTGTATCAGCAAAGGGCATGTTGGAACCAATAGGAAATGGTATTGAAAATTATGTGGGAGCTGAATTGTGGAGAGGCTTGAACACCAGACTAGGAATTTTCTATAGACTTGTAGGCCCCCAAGGACTTATTTCCCCATCTAATGACATCTGATATGTGTAGTTAGAAAAACTCCAGCTGGGTCGAATTTCACACTTTCCTTTTCTTGGCAGTGAAATAGGTGAATGGAGTAGGGTGGGTGGGGGAGAGAGCCTAGCAACTGGCAAAAAAGGAGCCTGTAAGAGAGTGCTCCCTGCGAATTTTAAAACCCTAGCCTTGTAGAGAAGCAGGAGCAAAATCATTAGAACTCTGGAAGATAGCCAGGGAGGTCTGGATAATGCTAATCTAAGCAGAACAACCCCAAAATGGCAACCCTGTTATCACTAAATTCACATGATTAAAGAGCAACAATCATTAGCACTTCATAATAGCCTCTGATCCTTATGGCATGCAACACCAAAAAAATTGGGCTTTCCCTCTGGAAACTTACACACTGTGATGACTGTTTCTGGTAAATATATGAAGATTAGTGGGCTAATGGGGACCTCTTGCTGTTTGAACCTCAGCCACAACTTATGTGATACAGACTTCTTGAGCTTTCTCCAGATGCACAAAGAAATAAAAGCACCTTTGAGAATCTCTGGCAATATTGTTCCAAAGAGCACATCAGCATTCTAAAAGAAAGATACTTAACAAGCTTTTGAAAAGAACTTAATTGATACCTGACTGAAATGCATAGATTTTCCATACCAAAAGGTAAGTGAAAATATGTTCATCATGGCACTTTTTATAATAACCAAAATCTGGAAATAATCCGAAAGTATATCAACAGTAGAACTGATAAATACATTGTGGTATTATTCATACAATAGAATAGATACAGACATAGCAATCAATGAACCACAATGTACAATAACATGAATGAATCACAAACATAATGTTGGCTAAAGAGACCAAAATATATAAACTATGCGATTTCACTTATATAAAGAAAAATGCCTATTCAGATTCTCTGCCCACTTTTAAATTGGATTATTCCAGTTTTGTTTTATTAACCCCTTATTAAATATGTGGTCTGTAAATGTTACCTTACATTTTATAGGTTATCTTTTCATTTTGCTGATGGTTTACTTTGCTGTGCAAAATCTTTTTAAGTTTAGTTTTAACTTGTTTATTTTTGTTTTTGTTTCCTTTTTGCTTTTGTTGCCCTTGCAGTCAAAAAAAGCATTGCCAAGCCCAATGTCAAGGAGCTGATCCCCTGTGTTTTCTTCTAGGGGTTTTATGGTTTGGGATCTTATATTCAACCTGTAATCTATTTTGAGTTGATTTTTGCATACAGTGTAAGAGAGGGATCTGGTTTCATTATTTTGCATGTGGATATCCATTTTCCCAACACCATTTATTGAAGAGACTATTCTTTCCCCACTGTATATTCTTAGATCCTTTATCAAAATTAGTTGACCAGATATGGATTTATTTCTGGTTCTCTATTCTGTTCCATTGATATGTGTGTCTGTTTTTATTCTAATGCAATATTGTTTTCATTAATATTCTTTGTAATATAGTTTGAAATCAAGAAGTATGATATCTCCAGCTTTCTGCTTTCTCAAGATTTATTTGGCTATTTCAGGTCTTTTGCGGTTCCATACAAATTTTAGAATTGTTTTTCTATTTCTGTAAAAATTTGGTATGGATTGTTTTGAATCCGTATATTACTTTGAATATAGACATTTTAGCAATGTTAATTCTTCTAATCCACAAATGTGGAATATCTTTCCATTTATTAGCATCTTCAATTTTTTCATTAGTGTTTTATGGTTTTTAATGTAAAGATGTTTCTCCTCATTAATTAAATTTATTCCTAAGTATTTTATTATTTGATGCAAATGTAAATGGGGTTGTTTTCTTAATCTGTTCTTATAGCTCGTCATTAGTATATAGAAGTGGAACTGAGTTTTGAATATCAATTTTGTATTCAACAACTTTACTAAATTTGTTCTATCGGGTTTTTTTGGGTTGAATCTTTAGGGTTCTCTATGTATAATATCATGCCACCTGGAAATAGAAATTATTTTAATTCTTCCTTTCCAAATTGGTTGCTTTGTATTTGTTTTGGTTATTTGTTTGGTTCAGACTGGGGAATGATTAGAGTCTGAGATGATGGTCTTTGAACATGAAATATTTACTCAATTTCTAGATGTTAACATTTAAAGACATTTCCTAGAGGACAACTTAGATGATGTATGCATTTGTAGGTAGTGTTACAATTTCAGTTAAGCAGGTCTGAAGTCAGATGGACTTAGAATAAATCATTGAACATATCCCAGCTTCCATTTTCTCATCTGAAAATAAAGTTGGTAATGTCACCCACTTTACAGGGTCATTGTGAAGATTTAAATGCATAAAATATATCAATCATTTAATTTAATGGGTAGTACATACTGAGTCATCAACCAATGCCACTTATCTAACCACTGTAGACCAGCTTTAATTTTCACTTTAGCTCTAGTTTTAAAAACAAACTTCTGGAGCTCAACTCCCTCAATTCCAATTCTTGCTCATTTGACCTTAGAGAAGTTGCTTCATTTTTCTGTAATTTAGTTTTTTCATTTGTAAAATGGAGATAAAATGGTACCTAGCTTATATATTTGTCTTGAGGCTTAATATCTAAGCTTTAGAACAGTTCCTGGTATATTAAACATCAGGTAAGTGTCAGAAATTAATTTTGTTGTTATTCTACTATCAGAATTTTTCAGAATTTTGTCAAGTGTAACCTTAGAAGCAAAGAGTGGAATCATAGAGTGAAGCCAGGAATTAATCACTAGGCTTTCCAGTGAGCATGAATGACAAGTTAGTCCAGAACTGGAATGAAGTAGGAACCAAGGATTTGGACCAGGGAAGTAGTAGAATGAACAGGACTCAAAACCTGACAGACAAATAACAATTATCAGAGCTCCTGTGTATACAATTAATATGTATGTAGAAATGTGTGTAAGAAATTATCATTCTCTTTATCTATAACAGGTTATATATACCCTGTGCTATTCATTTTTTAACCATTGTCTAATTCAGTCTTCTTAATAACACTGAAATTTCAGTGTTAGTATTTCAATTTATAATGAGGAAAATGAGCTTCAAGGAGGTAAAGTCAATTACTTAGGTCAAGTAGTAGATATTGAGAGACAGACAAAACTCTCAAGCCCATAACCATCCCACCCCACTAGCCCGCCTCTCACTGTGCTGAGAGCTGAGCATTTTCATTATTATCCCTCCCCATATTAGCAGAATCACATGGTCTTATCTTGAAATGGGACAGCATGGGATATAGTAGTAGGGCCACATACATACAGATGACTTGGATTCTTGTGATAGAATAAAGCATATATGAGCAATTATTCACTATGTTTAATTGAGAGGGGAAAAGCCTCTTCCCTTCAGAAAACTCACTATCCCCACTACCAAGATATGAGATTGCCTTAGCCAGGCCACAGCAGCACCTAGTAGATATTCTAATCTGACTCCATCCCTCAGCTCTCTTCTCAACTCGCTAGGAATTCAGTTCCAAGGTCTTGGTGTTTTAGACTCAAGTTCATCTTTTGCAAGGCTGTGCTCCAAAAATAACTTTTCTTGTCCACCATTGACTATAACTTTCCTTTTTCTCAACCCCCATTCTCCTAATTTATGAATTACTACATTTGGAATTGAAGAAGTTGTGTGATTGTTACTATAGTTTGTGGACAACTGGGGACTTATCTAATTTATTTCTTGGTGGACAGTTTTCTTCTTAGATGGTTGTTTATCTGGGCTCCACTATGGTCTTTAATTGTGTACATGTTTATGGGAGAAGAGTAGATAAAACAAATAAAATTAGTATTAGACCCTTTAGTATGGTACTTTTCATAAGATAACTCTTGTTTGGCCAAGAGTTGAAAACTCTCTGGTCCCCAATGTCCCAGTGACAGTGGCAGCAGTAAGAATCTTCACTAAGTTTTTATAAAATTTTTTGATACAAAACCGCCATCATTATGCCAGTTGATTTATTCTCATTCTTAGCCTCCCTCTCTTCTACCTCTCTTCACTATTTGGGGCTGGATCAACTTTTCTGAAAAAGCCATAATGCAATTCATAAGTCTAAATCAATGTTAAGATTCACTGCTTGGTGTATAGTTGCCAATTTAGGTTTTTAAGAGAAAGAGCAGAAATGATTAAAGAACTATCTACCTTTGTTGAGATCTGGGCAATTAGTTTCTTGAATGTTGCAGAGCCATTGAAAGCATCCTTTGTTTATTTGCAGAATTAAAAAACCTTGGCTATTATTTCTTGTTTAATAAACTTTGGCCACACTCAGACTGGGGAGATCCATACAAAAGATGTATAGGCCTAAAAAAAAAATTAAAAAAAAAACTGATTAAATTTTAACCAGCTGCTGGGCAGATAGTTTGCCTGAGGCACATTTGTCAGTTTCAAAGGGTCTTTTTATTAATTTTGCATTTTGTATTTTGTTAGTGGAAAGAGCTCCCTCTTTGGGGACTGCCAAAAGCTATAGGCTGCGAATCTTCAAGCAGCCCAAGGACGCTTCCGAGAATGCCAAGTAGATTTGGATTCCAAGCATTCCCCATTACATGAGTTTTATCAGTCCTAAAAATATATTAACTTTAGGGGTAAGCTATATTAATTAACTTTACAGGATCCCTACAGGCTCTGCTTTAGTTAATGTGAATCCTGCTATTTGTAAGACTATGAATGACCTTGCTGTGTGAACTTGAGCAATTTGCTTGACTTCTCTGAGACTCAGGTCTATAAAATAATAGGGTGAGGAGTTTATTGTTATGGTTGCCCCAGTGCTGACACAATGTAAGTCCTGTGCTTTTCTTCTTTGTGATAATTATATTATTATTAATAACTAGAATTTATTAAAATTTTTGTATGTCAGGTTCTATGATAAGCACTTCATATACATTTTAATATTCATTTTTTAAGAGGAAACTTCTGAAAGTGGTACTGTCATCACTCCCATATTACAGATGAGGCAACTGAGAGTACAAGAGATTAAGAAATTTACCCAAAATTAAGTAGTAAATGGCTGAGCTAGGATTTGAAAACAAGACTGCTTGATGCCAGAAGCTGTACTATTTAACAAGTCTGTTTCTTTGCTCTGGGTTTAAGGATCAGCTTCTGTGTCTGGGGCTAGAAATATGCTGTGACTTTATTCAAATACCTCCAAATTTCACATCTGCCTGTGATTGGATGTGGTAAAGATATTCACGCCAACTCAAAGCTGTCCTGAAAGGTTCAGATGGGCTTCTTTCAGCTCAGGCAGCTCCAGGCTGGAGGGGGCCGCCTGCAGCATAGAGACAATTTGTGAAAAGGAGGCAGAATTTAGGGGTTAAATGGAAAATACAAACTTCTTCTGTGATGCTCGGAATTTCATAAGTTTCACCCAGGCATCTTCAAACAGCATTAAATACAAAGTAAAAAAGTCTACCCTCAGGCTAGAATTTGTAGATGACTTACCTGCTGAAGTATGTGGCTAAATTTCTGCCTGAAGACAAAGAATCAGGGCTTACATTTACTAAGCATAAGAAATAATTTTATAAATATATATAAAAGTTTTTTTCTGAATGTATATTTATTTTTCATATTGCAGCTTTTTATATATTTTTATACATAAATATGTGTAAAAAAAGTCACTATCGAGACTTTTTATGCCAAATCAATACCTGGCAGACTGACTTTTGCATTATTTAATGTCCTCACCTACTAGGAGGGACAAGGTACTATCAGCCTCAATGTGATCATATTTCTGTGGTCTTTAAATTCCTGCAGAGAATTCTTTTACTTTACCTCTGAAAGCAAATTCTCTGGGGTATGTCGCTCAACAACAAATGTGGCTTTCTACTTGTTGCTCATTTGGCTTGGGTTCTTCAATAATGTGTCTTAACCTATTCATTAAAAAAGTGGGTGGGGCAAATTGCACAAAACTCTTGTGATACTTGAGATGGAGGAATGGGACATGTCCCAAAGGGGCCTATTTGATTCTTTTTGAGCTAAACTCTCCTAGCTTTCTGGAATCAACTTAGCCTCCTATGCAGGGTACTCCAGTTAACAAGATGGGGTGTTTGCTTGGACTAGTTCTGGAACCCCAAAGAACTTCCATACCAGTGTTAGTTAACAAAAGAGAAACATATGCATCTGTAATAACATTTAAAAGTTATGTCATTTGGTAAATGCTTATAGACTTAAAAATAAACTTAGAAAGAAAAGGAAACAAAATATATTGGATACCCAGTCATAGAAATGTAGAAATTTCAGAATAAAAAATGATATAATTTGTACAAGATTATGCAGAAAGTTAAGCAGCAGAGTCAAGTTTAGAACCTGGTTTGTCATTCATGACCCAGTTCTATTTGCACTACAGTATACCTGCATTTCCCCAAATTTCCTTTTTTTTTTTTTTTTTATGTAGCTCTAGTCTATTACTTTAGATTCATTTAAGCTTAGAATTTCTGTCTTCCTGGTGAATTGAACCTTTAAGTAGTGATCAGCAGTAATGCTTATATCTAATAATGCTTCTAGTATATTAGTCATCTTTACTGAGTAAAAATAACCACATAACTTAAAACAACACCCTTTTTTATTATTTCAGTTTCTATGGGCCATGGCTTTGCTAAGTCCATGCTTGGTAGTCTCCCACAAGGCTGCTGTCAAGGTGTCAGTCCAGGGTCTGTGGGCTTGTCTTAAGAAGGCCAGCCTCTGGTTGTCAGCAGCATTCAATTGATTCCTCATGGGCAGCTGGACCAAGGGTCCCAGTTACTCTTTGGTGGTTGGCCAGAGATTGTTCTTAGTTCCTTGTCATGTGGTTGGCCAGAGATGGTTCTCAGTTCCTTGCCATGTGGGCCTCTCCAAAATGCCAGTTTTCTCAGGTGTACAAGCCAAGGAAGCAACAGAGAGAGACTACTAGTAAGACAGAAGTTATATAATCGTTTGTGATAGAATCATAGAGGTGCCATTACCTCAATGTTGCTGTGTTCTGTTGTTTAGAAGCAAGCTACTCAAGGAGAGGAGGTGGCACAAGGTTGTGGATACTAGGAGATGGGGACCATCTTCAAGGATGCTTACCAGATCTAGTTTGTCTGATAATAATACAGCCACCTTTGCTTTCTTTTGTTAATATTTGCCTGCTATCTCTTTTTCTATCCTTATGTTTTAAATAAAAAGTTTTCCAGTTCTTATGTTTTAGGTATGTCTCTTGTAAAGAGCTGGGAATTGTTGTCTTTAATCAATAAGTTTAATCTTTGTGTTTATCAGGGTTATTGATATATTTGAGCTTGTTTTTTTTTTTTACTATTTTTTACTATTTTTGATGTATAGTTTTGTTTCATTTTTCCCTATTTTGCTTTTTCTGATTGAGAATATTTTGTTTTTATTTTCTGATTTTTTTCTAATGTGAAAATTATAAATTCTATTCTTATTTTTGATTATTTGAGATGTTTACCCTCTATACACAGTAAAATCTAAAATTAGTATTATAATTCTCTTTTTGAACAATATAAAAACCTGATAATACTTATTTGACACTTTCCTACTTCCATGGCCTTATTATCAAGTATTTTAGTTCTCTTTTCTAAACACATACAAGATATTATTATTACTATTATTTTAAACAGGAAAGTTTGTTTATATTTACCTAATGTTTAACTTTCCTTTTCTCACTATATCTTCTTGCCTCTCAGAACGTTTTTCTTGGATAGATAATTTTCCCTCTTTCTGTTTAGAATATATAAATGTATTTTAGAGTTTTTTTCAAAAATGAATATCTATTGGCGATAAATTTTAATAGAGTAATTTTTACTTTATCTACAGTTCCTGAAGAAAGTTTTGTTGCTTACACAAACCTAATTTCAGTTATTTTTATTTAATACTGAAGATACTCCTTGTCTTTGAGCATTTCAGTCAAGAAGTTATAGTCAGTGTAATGGTTAATTTTATGTGTCAACTTTACTAGGCCACGTGGTGCCCGGATATTTGGTCAAATGTTATTCTGCATGTTTTTGTGAGAGTATTTTTAGATGAGATTAATATTTAAATCAGTAGTCGACCTCCCTAGTGTAGGTCGACCTCATCTGATTAATTGAATAGAACAAAAAATGAGAATGAGAGAGGATTCTTTCTTCCTGGCTGCCTTTGAATTTTTTTTCCTCCTTTCACTCTTAAACTGAAACATTGGCTCTTCCTGGGTCAAGCCTGCTAACCTATGGACTAGAACTTGCACCATTGGCTTTCCTGAGTCTCTAGCTTGTGGACTCACCCTACTAATTTTAAGACTTGTCAGCTTCTAGAATAATGTGAGCCAATTCCCTATCTGTCATCCATCCATCCATCCATCCATCCATCCATCTGTCTATCCTTCTATCCATCTATCTACAACCTATTAGATCTGTCTCTCTGGAGAACTCTGTCTTATAAAGTCAATCTAATTGATTTTGTGTGTGTGTGAGGGACCTCTCCATTCCCAGCTGATTTTGATAATCTTTGTTTTTTTTTTCTTTGGCATTTTCTCTTACCTACTGTAATTTTTTTTTAAATTTTTCTTAGTTGGCAAATGTGGTGCTTCTTGCATCTATGGATGTCTATCTTTCATTAGTTATGCCTAATTCTCACTCACTTTTTAAATATTTATTTTTCATCATTTTTCTATTCTCTCTTTCTGGTATTTTGATTAATTATATGTTAGACATTTCATTCTGTGCACCATATCTTGAACTTTCCATATTTTTAATTTTCTTGCTCTTGGTGCAATACTCTGGGTAATTATTTCAGATATACCTTCACAAATTGTCTCTTTATTATTTATTAATTCTCACTCTGACTAATTCTCTCTTCAGCTTTTTCATATTTTCTCTTTATCATATCCAGTGAGTTTTAAAAAAATTATTTTCAACACTTATATTTTTCACCTTTTCTGATCTGCCTGGCTATTATATAGTGTTTAGTTGCTTTCTTTAAAAAATACTTTACATATAGCTTGTGTGTATTTTATCTGATATCTGAAATATCTAAAGTTTCTGACTTATTTAGCTTAAGTTGTCCAGAAATCAGAGGTTATATGTGACTGTTTTCAGACAATACTATTCTAGAGACCAAGAGCAAGGGCAAAGGGAGTGAGGCAGGGAAGGAGAGAGAGCCTAAATGAGGATGTGTTACTAGCTGACTGCCACTAAATGCAGGTAATTATTCCATAGCATAGGACTATGCGATGTAGTAGCTGCTCAAACAGTCATATAAACTATTTCCTAGAAACTTCTATCTAAAGGGAGATATGAAAAAGAATTTGTCCATTATTTCCTCTTCCTTTTTCCCATGATGATTTATTTTCTTGTACACTTGATCTTTTTTCCTTTTCTTTTTTTTTTTTAATTTAAGTTCTTGGTTGCTTGCTTTTTTAAATCTCTGGAATCATGTGTGATCTAAATCAAGGGTGCTTTCTTCCAGAGACAATTTTTATTTGCTTCTGTCAGGGGGCCAGAGGGTTGCTAGCTACATGAGAGCTCTTTAAACTTCCTCTTGGATTTCTGACAGTGTTAGTGTCTAAGGGTAAATGACTGTATTATTTAGCCAGCCCAAGGCATATTTGCCAGAATACAGAGCTAATATCAGCATTTAATTCAGAGAAAACCTTATTTTCCATATTTGCTTACAGGTTACACTCATGTTTTTTTTTTTTTTTAACTTTTTTCCTTTTGAGTGGGAGGGTCAGTACATGGAGATTTCTCCTATTTTCTGAGAGTCCAGTGATGCATTTAACAGTAATTTATGCAGCACATAGTTGGGAGAGCACTTTGGAGTATCTGACTGCCATATTCTCAAAGGCAGAAGTTCTCTTTCTGTTCTTTTTTAAAATTAGAAAGGATGAGAATTAACAGTGGCTAAAGAGGAATGTGAGAGATGGTGGAATATAGCTTTGACCACATTCTAGATATGGATTTAAAGGGTGAATTTGTGTTCACCTGTCTGCTACTAAGAATACACTGAGCCATTTCTCCTGCTTCCTTAGGGGCCTGAATTCAAGCTAGTCTTGGGAAGAAAAGTACCAAAACCAATTCACCCAAGGTTCCTGCAAGCTGTGCGGTACAGCCAGCTGGGGCATTAGCCATGCTTGACACACCTTCTCTGCAGGTTTGGCTCTGAAGCAGGTTTGTTTTCAAGACAGTGCTGACCACAGGTGTGAGTGACATAGGCAGACAAGTGTGAGATATGAAAAATACAGGCTTCAGCAGCATGACCAGGTGTGTCAGGAGCTCATTTAGCCACTGAACCCCGGGGAGCTGGCCTCTTCCTGCTAGAAATGGAGTGGAGTGGGCACAGAGAGTGAGCACAGACTCTGCAGAGATGAAATAAGGAAGCTATTAGACCTCCCTAAGTAAAAGTGGGACCTCCCTAAAACTCCAAGCTCTCAAAGGGACACTAAAATGGGGGGAAAGTAAAGCATGAAGCTTAGCTAAGAACAGAAGTGAAATGTAAAGATCTGGACAAGAAACAAATTTGGTGCAAATAACCCAAGAATGCAAAGAGAACAGGATTAAGCATAATATTAGAGCTACAAAGAGACCTAAATATCATCCAGTCTAATGTTTCAACCCAACACTTCTACCTCTGGTTGCAGGACAAGCTTTTGCCTTGTACAAGAGCATACATTTATGTAACATTTAATCACTAATGAGGAAGTTACTTCATTTTCAGATCTATTTCTATTCACCTGTTTACCAAGAAGTAAGCTATAGGTTTTGTTACTATGTCTTTAACACCTCTCTGACAGGTGCTATTTTCACTTTTTAACAAAGAAAGAACATTTGGCTGGCAAAATCAGCTGGAATATAATGACATTACTTTGTTTTCATTGATTTTTTTTTCTTTTTGGTTACTTTTTAGGTTCATTAAATGATATGCCAGTAATATAAGGTTTCCTTTAACAGTATATTTAAGTAAAAAAATAAAGTGAGTTGATTTAAGGATAAAAGAGTCAATTTAATGATTAAATGAAGTATAATATGGATGACAATTAGATATGGCACAATTATGAAGGTAGCATGAGGATGATTAAGAATTAGAAACATTAATCTGGTTTAATCCTCTTATTTATGGCTCATGCACAGGAGAAATAGCAAGAGGAAATTATCTTCTTAAGGTCACACATCCCATTAGTATTAGAAGAGGGAATACAACCTAAGCTTTCCAAAACACAATATCCATAGCTCCTGCCGCCATCCCAGGCTGAGTCCCTAAACTTCAACAAAAGTGAATAAGACAGTGCTTCTTCCTCATGGCGGAGGCAGAGCCAAAGATAATAAGCCATAGTACACTGAGCTAAGTGCCAATAAAAGAAGATAGAAAGCTATTTTGAGATATGAAGCAATGACATTTTGTTTTTGCTGCCAGTTCCCCATCAGCCTTCTCCTGCCCTTTTTAATCACATCGACCATTCCTTATTGTTTATTTCCTGAAGAAAAAGATGTGATCGATCTTGGTTTCCAAATGCTGGTATAGCTAGGAGAAAGGAGAGAACTTTAAGTATAGCCAAAATGTTAGATATCAAGAAAAAAGATTCTTTCATTCCCTGTCTCCCAACTAGAAAGGATTCTCCTGGTCTTAGGAGTGTTTAAAATGGAAGAAAAAGCCATGTGAATAAAGGTGATGATAGGTCCTGGAGAAGGAGTTTCCAGACTCTGACTCCCAAATAGAAGAAATCCTGAGGAACTCATATTCCAGATAGGGTTGTAAGACCTGAGAGCAGAGGGTCCCCACTTCTCTGGTAGAACTGTAGGGAAGCAGCAAGACCACAGAGGTGAAATGGCCATTTAATGTATCTAGAGAGATAAGGGTGAGAAGAATATCAAAGAGAATCCTGAACCCCAATATGGCACAGAAGTAAAGGAGGCACTCAACAATAGAAGAGACCCTGCAGACAGGAATGGGAGACAGTGTGGCAGTCCCCGGCAGGGAGAGGTTAAGGTGGACCAAATGAGATGAGGAGGATCTCAAAGAATAGTTGAACTAGAGAGGGGAAAAGTTACATTGCACAGCTGATTGGAGGGATTGAAAATTCACATCTGATTTGAGAAGTAGTAATAAAGGTATGTGTATGCTCAAATGGAGAATGATCAGTTGCTAGATCCATGGTTTGGGTCAACTCTTAGAAGATAAATAGGGTTCAAAATACTAGAAAGTTTGGGGAAGGAATAGATGTGTAAACAACCAGGGCTTTTAATTTTTTTATTTTTTGGTAAAGCAAAAGAATAACTTTCCTAAGGGAAGTTCAAACAAAATACAGTGGCAACTCAAAGGAAGGAGTTATTGATTCTCACTGGAGAGAAGGTAGCACTTTCTCGGGAGTGTTCTTAGGTGAGCAGAGGATGCCTGGGTGTACCAGATGTGCAAATGAATATGAGGTAACAGCTGATGCTCACTATTTTCTGCCCCATTTTGTCATTTGTGCAGAGAGAAGATGATTTTGGACATTGATCTAGGGATAGATTATGAGGCCAAGAGGTATAAGGACTTAAGAGTGCAACAAATCAGGGCTCAAATTAATGGCCTCTCTGAGCATCAGTTTTCCCATCCAGAGAATGGGAACCATACATTTACCTCATATAATTGTTGGGAGAATAAAATTAGATAATAAGAGACCTAAAGCCTGAGAAATAGTGCCTGGTATAGAGCCAGGTCTCAGTAGCAATCAGCTTTTCTTCCCTTTCCTCCCAGAAAGTAGATTTTTTTTTCTCTGCAACATTAACTGTGTAAATATAGGACCATGTATGTGAAGAATTTCTTGCTTTTACTTGCTCTGATTTTAAGAACATATATAGTTGAAAAACAGGCAAGGAAAATCAGCATTGGTATATCAGCCCGCTGTTAGATGAACAGATCAGAGAAAGTTTTCCAGTAAGCAGTGCAGTTTTTCTTTCTTTGGCTGTCAGTCAGCACAAAGGTAATCCTAGAAATCAAGACACTGAAAAGCGAATTTCTGGCTGAACTGATCACAGCAGTCCTGACATCATACAGCCACTGCTTTCCATAATCAATGCCAGAGCTTAGTTTATTCACCTTATGAGTCCCTTGTGAAATTCCAAACCCAGTACCTGACGGTAACATTTCCCCTAATTGATGCATGCTTGCTCTGGGAATTACATCCTGTTTGATTAATTTGGGGGTTGATTTCCCTCCTTCTGGTGCTGTGATTTTCATGGTCAGAGCTGTTCTTTTGATGCTTTGCATGTGGTGGAAGGAGATGGATCTATGGGCACTGACCAGGGTCCTAACGCCAGCCTCCTGACTTTGGAGAAATTTTTCTTAGGAAAAGGCTGAGAAATGGCTGACCTGGTATAACTTAGTGTTAGGAAGGGAAAGAGAGTAACACTGAGCATCAGACAATGAGTCAGACCATTTATATCCAGAATTACATAGCTACTATGTGTTTTATTTGTAAAATGAGAATATTGAGGCTAAGAGAAATAAAAACCATAAATTCATTAAAGAGTGGAGCTTTTGTTCAAGTCTCATGTTATTCCCTCTCCACCACACTTAAAAAAATCAGACTACAATAATTTTGTAAACCTTATATTTTTTTGGAAAAAAAATTAATCGGCGACAATTCCACCATTGCCGCTTTTAGCTTTCTAATGTTATTTTCTTGCTATCTTTTTTTCATTTGCGTGTTTTGGGATACAATTTTGTAACTTTACAATTTGAAGCATTAAACTGTAAATTTAAGTCAGAGCAAGTCAAAGCAAGAAATTCTTTATAATTCTTAAGGAAATATTTTCTTACACAAAACTTTGCCACAGTCTTCAGAATTAAAAGTTTTGCCTTGATTTGTTGAATGCTGGACAGTAGTTAAGGAAATCTTGTACCTGGAAACCTTCTGATTCCCAAGACCTAGTAGACACCCTATTAAGGGAGTTGTTTGCATAATAATGACTACAGAATACAGAATAATGCCTTCACAGTGAAATAATGCTGTCACATGTCCTTCTATCAAAGATTCCCAAATTGTGACTCCTCTTCAGGCCTCTTCTGTGAATCTCTTGAGTAAACCATCTAGTGTTGTTTTATTTTGTATGTTTGTGTCTCAGGAAGAATGTTCAGTCTCTTTTCAGCAGATACTCCCATTTATCTACTCTCCTTTATCCGTAGGGTAACAGAAAGCCCTGTGACTCTGGGCAAACTACTTAAACTTGCTTAGCCTTGGTTTTCCAAGTATAAACAAAAGAGGTAAAACTTATCTGTCAAGAGGAATCAGTAAGATGATGTGGGCATTGTGCCTACAACAAAGTCCAGATGCAATACTAAGAGAAGACTCAGTGTTCACTCCTGGTTCCCTAGCAGCTCAGGAAACCACAGGGTACCAAGATCCCCATAGAATTCAGAAAATGAAGAGATAATAGGTATCTTCTGCCTATCAACAGCTGATTTTGTTTGAAGATGAGATGAAAGAAGAATAAAGTAGAGCTTCAGAAGATGGATGGGGTCATGGAGGGGTGGGGAACCATCCTCTCCAGATTCAGCACTGAGAGCACCTGTGAGAATTCAGAGTAAGACAGCCAGTGCTGGCTCTACTGAGGCCAGGAAGCCAGGTGAGAATAACAGATGGTCTTTAAACTTCCACTGCTCTGCAAAGACCTCAGAAACAGGTGAAGGAGATTTGGTTTTAAGTGTGAAATAGAGAAGGGATGTGGTGTGACAGCATCCAAAAACAAACAAGCAAGTAAGCAAACAAGCAAGCAAACAAGCAAGCAAACAAGCAAGCAAACAAGGAAGCAAACAAACAAACAACTGGTCTTGAGAAGATGTGAGAGGAGGGCCAGGATTGTACAATACTCCTGCCGTTCCAGGGATGCCCACACCCAGCTCTGGTAGGGAGAAGGGAGTCTTGGTCATTTACCTGGCAGGCCCTGAGCCTTGTCTGACTTTGGCACTTGCTACTCAAAATTGATATTTCAGAAAGATCCAGCTTGGTGCTTTGGCATCCCAGGTGTCCACTGTGCCAGTTCCAGTATCTACTATGGGACTTATAGGGTTGTCAGGCTTCCCTGGCCACAGTTAGACTGCTTAGAGGACTAACTGGCCAAAAGCTTAGGAAAAGGAGAAACAACTGTGTTTGATATTCTTTAGAATATTCATGTGCGTGCTTTGGTCAGGAATGAGTGGTCTTGAACTTGAAGATAATACTCCTATACACCTTGAGCTGTGCAGTAGGGACCACTAGAAACTGTGTAGAGAGCTTCGTAACTCCACACTGAATAAGAACTGGAGGTTAAAGGAGGATGGGAAGCAGAAGAGGAAGGACCACTGTCCTTGTCCACAGGAAGTTCTCATTTGAAAAACTACTAGTAGAGTTACCACACATCCTGGCTTGTCTAAGATAGTCCCAATTTATGCTTCTTATCCTTGTATACTTATTAAGAGTTATATCTTTCACTCTAAAAACTTTCTCAATTCAAAAAACAAATTAATGCTAATATTAGTAAGAAGGTATTCATAAATGAATATTTTGACGGAGGATAAGAACACAAAATTCTCCTAGGGCTTGGGATAAGAAGTCATACTTCTATTAAAGGAACCTCAGGGTACTTGGGAGAAGACTTGTAGCATCCTAGTGAGGGAGATAGCCCAGTGGTCAAGGTTTGTGTGGCATTTAACCAACAAGAACTCGACTTTGTCTGATAAATTCAGGCAACTGATGCCCAGTACCACTGGTGATGAAGGTCTGCCTCATTAGATCTCTGGGTTTCTGTACATTGGTGCCTGAATAGTTCTACTGGCTCGTATAGGGGAATGGTGTATGTTGTCCTCTGGGCACTTAGCTGAATGCACCAGTCTTTATTTATTAAGTTAGATAGAAGATTGCAGTATGGGATGGGGTGGTAAGGAGAAATGAGAGATTGGAGATGGGATGTGTGTACAGTCATTTCCCCTGCTAAGCTGGGCCAGCGTACCTGCTTAGAGCTCATGTGATTTGGACCATTGATTTGTCTGGGACACTGAGGAGAGTCTGGGCTTCCATTTATTAAGGGTAGAGGAGAAAGCAAAGTAAGCATTGTTTTACTTAATGCAAATCAAAAGTACCCAGGGGGAAAGTAAATATATTCTATGGGACTCGAAAGGTTATGTCATGTTCTCTCGAGTCAGAGGGGAGAGAAGGAAGCAATAAGTCACATCTCTACAAGGCATGCCTGAGGAAGCATAGAGGGATAATGGATAATGGAAGAACTAAACCCAATTGTTGCTTTTTCTAATGCCTTTTTATTCAGTCAGTTTGCCTATCAATCAGTCAACCAATCAATCCATCAGCAAGCACATACTTAAGACCTACTCTAGGCCAGCCTTAGGTCAGATATATAAGATATCCAAGCCATGGTTCCTCTCACTAATGGACTCATTCTCCAGATAGGAAGATGATAGAATATGCCATCCCTTGTGTTCCTCATTCACTATTAACTACAGACTCAACCATGCTCAGTCTCTGCTGGACAAGCAATACGAGTAAAGGCTCAGTCCCTCCAGCATTCAGGGAAAGGAATTACTTATGTAGCTAATAGCTTGAGATCCAGTGTGCTTGGGACATAACCCAGACCATTATTTGCCCTTTAATTGAAGACTATTTCCAACCCCTCCTCATACCATAGCTTAGCTTCAGGTTTCATTTCAGCCTGACAGCTTCTGAGGCAGCATGACTTACAATACAAAACATGGGGCTTTGGAGTCAAGTGGTCCTGGTTTGAATTCTGTCTCTGCCACTTTCTGACTGTGCTGATCCAATTATATAACCCTTTTAGACAAAAAAAAGATGACAGTATGCCACATGAAGGATCTTGTGAGAAATTAATGAGAAATGCACTACAGAGCCTAAAACAGAAAAGAAATTTAACTGCAGCTATGAGTTCTGGTGCTGGTGGTGGTGATGGTGATGGGGATGGTGGTAGCTGCTGCCAAATAGTTGTAGTTGTTGTTGTTTTTTCCAAGGAATGGATTTCTTTTCCAGTGAATAATGTCTGCTACCAGGTCTGTGGTTTTCCCACTTCTTCTCATTGTGGACAGATATAGCTTCTTTAAATAAAATTTGACTTCCTCTTTAAAACAGACCAATAAGAATAGCAAATCCCTCTCTACTTGATGGTCAACACTAGCCTTAATCCTAAATTCACTGTGATTTCTTGGACATATTGTTCAGGGCTCTTGGATGAGAGCTGAGGACCAGGCTTACAGTAGCCTTGGCTCTCTTCAAATGATCCTGCCCTTTTCTGTATTCCACCCTCACACACTTATTCATATTGCCAAGACCCTTACCTTCTTCGTGACAAAGTGTGTCTGGTTAGGAAAAATAATTCCAGAAAGTCTGGGTCAACTGCCAGGATAGTGACAAAGAATGCTTGGGTGATGGCCACCTTTGGAAGGAAGCTGGACAGGAACAGAATTTCCAAGGACAAGGAGTTATTAAATGGAAGTTTGAAAAAGTAAGTTAATACAGGGTCTTGGTGTAAGCAGTGGTCTGGAAGGAAAACAGCATTTTTGGTCACAGTGTGGTCAGAGTAGAGAGAAATAGAGACAGTCTGTCTAGAAGGTTTTAAAGTTTAAATAAAGGTGTTTGGATTTACTCCTAGACAAAGGAAATATATTGGCCTTGAATATCCATGGAATTTTCCAATACAGAAATGCTCTAAAATAATTTATAAGAATACTTCATTCTTATAGCTTACCCAGATTCAATTAGTTGGCTAGAGAGCTTTCCCCATTTCCTCTGTCCTGTATTCTAGTTTATTTTCCTTGATCCCATCATGCCTGCTTATCAGTCTGGAAGCTCCTCCTCTCTGTCACCTTCCTTCGTCCTCTCTTGAATTTCTTCATGATTTAATCCACCTTGTAGCAAGAATGATTTCCTTTTACATGCATAAGTATCTATTTCATTTCTGTCTTCTTCATCATGAACTTTCACAGGGAGATTTTTCCCACACTTTCTATGAACCAGAAAAGTCAGACACGGTTGAATAAAATTTGATATTATCCTTACGTTTCTGTAGAGAAATGTGATTGTCTGCCATAACCAATTTTTTAAGTTCTGCATCTTTTCTTGATTAACTATTTAGGGTTATATCATGACCACATCATGTTTAATGACTGGAGAAAATTTATTTTGGTTATTTTAGGAAAGATTTAATTCAACTTTATAAATATATTGCTCTTTTCAGTATGTTAGAAATTGGGGAACTAGATAGGCTGTAATATGATTAAAAATTTTTTGGCCTTACTAAGATGTTTGGGACATAAACCTTGTATCCTGATCCCTCATTCTAATTCTAGACTACAGGTAGAAGTTTGAATATTGCCTCTGAAGTAACCATAACTTCTAAATCTCAAATTAGGACACAAATTCTAAAAGAAAAGACATTGTTGCTTATGATTTTTAGTTATCTTCATTACAAATAAAATTATATTTGATTAAACACAGTGATATTTCTTCATCAAAAATAATTAATTGTTATATGAAATTGAAGCCCAACTAGGAAATTCTTCCTCAGGATCACACCTAGGAGATGCATGTATCATTACTCCATCTTTGCACACTTTTTATTTTCTCCTTGGCTATGCAGTGTTGGATTTCCTTGAGGCATTTTCCATGGTTCTCCTCTATCCTCATGTTTTATTCCTGGACTAAGCTATCTTATTCATACACATGGCTTCACTTACCATCTATTTACTCATATAAGAGTCATTTATCTTTTTTATTTTCCATGTTTTCACTGCATCCTAATGCCTTCTTATTGAGTGGAAACATGCCACAGTCTAAGTCTTGATAGGATGGAACTTTTTGCTTCTACAACAGTTCTACAACAGAAACTGGATGAGAGCTGTACAGAGTTGTGTACTGTGAAAATTTAAGGGATTCTCATTCTCATAGTAGTATCTGTGAATAGCTGTGCACTGCATACTTAGAGAGAGCACCAGTTTCACTGTGGTTTGTGACTGGCTGAGCTCTGTAAAACTCCAGGGCATGCTATTTGCTAAAGACTGAATGTTCATGACCCCTCCCCCTCAAATTCATATGTTGAAATCTAATCCCCAATGTTATGGTATTTAGTGGGACCTTTGGGAGGTAATCAGGTCATGAGAGTGGAGCCCTCATGAATGAGATTAGTTTTCTTATAAAATAGACCCCAAAGAGCTCTATTACCCCTTTAACCATATAATAATATTCAAGAATACAGCCATCTATGAATGAGGAAGCAGGCTCTGATTAGACACCAAATCTGCCAGCACCTCGATTTTGGACTTCCTAGCTTTCAGAATTGTGAGAAAGAAACTTTGTTGTTTATAAGCCATCTAGTCTATGATATTTTTGTTACAGCTGCCCAAACAGACTAAGACACCATCAACATAAAATATGAATATATACTCTAGATTTGAGTAATTCTGTGGCACTGAGTAGACACTCTAATCCACTGCTTCCTGTGACTTAAACTTAGCTAATGGTACGCTTTCACCAAATTCTTTGAATCTCAACAAAGTGATGCAAAGATGCAAGGCAGTAGAGATGCAATGGTGGAATTACATGGTAACTATACCCAGTGGTGGCAGCATTGGTATCTAGAACCTGGCAGCAGCAACAGGGTCCAGTGGCAGTGTTGTTTACCAGGGGTGATAACTGGCAGATGTGCAAATGCTGGTATTATAACAAGACTGGTGCTGAAGCACCCTAACTATGGGTTTTCTGCTACTGGTCTCATTTACTTCCTGCACATTGAGTAAGACCAATTCTATAGCCTTTCTATTTATTCTGTGGCCTATTTGCTTTATCTTTCAATTAATTTCTTTATATTTTAATCAGATAGAATTGATTTGTAATTGAGAACCCTGTTACAGAAGTTGATAACAGAAAGAGGCATATGTGGGAATATTTGTTTTCTCTTGCCACACAACAAATTTCTATAAACTTAGCAACTTCAAATAACACATATTTATTATCTCAGTTTCCGTATGTCAAAATTATGAGCTTATCTGGGTTTTTTGCTTCAGGGTCTCATTAGGCTGTAATCCACGTATTGGCCAAGGCTGTCTTCTCATCAGAGGCTCAACTGAAGGAAAATCTGTTTCCAAACTCATTTTCAGGTTGTTGAACAGAATTTACTTTCAATATCAGAATGAAGAGAGAGAGAGGCTGTTGAAAGTCATGTACATATACATATACATATACATATACATATACATATACATATACATATACATATACATATACATATATACATATACATATACATAGTGTGTATAGTGTATTATAACATAATCATGAGGTGATAGTCCATCATTTTGCCATATAAGGTAACTTCATCATGTGAGTGTCATCTCATCACCTTTGCTATGTGGTCTGTTAGAAAATATTAGAAATTACAGCTCTTGTTCATACTCAGAATTACACAAAGATGGGAATACTGTATGACAATTGGGACATCACCTTAGGATCTGTTTGTCATAGTGGGAAAGATCCTTTTGGCCATAAAGCTTGGCTAGCATTGAAGGCATTAAAAATTCTTCTTCAAAGGTGGAAAACTTGGAGGCTCACCTTATGTAGGGGCAAAATGGTGATGTGACCACCGAGGCTTTGAAGACCATCTTGGGAAATTCGTGATATTGGAGTGGAATGGCCACCTCTGAAAGTGCTGGATTGCTTAATAAAAGGGAACAACATGCCAAATTTTGAATTTTGAGCTCAATTTTTTTTACAAAGCATAGTCATAAAGTGTTTGCAGGTAAATCTAGGAGCACTGTATGACTATGCTTTACACAAATTATCTCGAAGGGTCACAGGATAGATAAACAAATTTAAGATGACTCTATCAATTGAATATGGATTAGCTTTTATGTCACAGTTAAGGCGCTGACCAATGAAGACTGAGACTCTAAGAGGTAGAGGGGAATATGTGGGAGGATTTAGAAACCTTGGACTTGCCCTTAATATTCATTAGCTGCTATCCTCTCCTGGCCCATCAAGCGTCCGTTTCTCCTTGTCCCGTGAAGCTATTTCTGCTCTATTTTTAGATTTTGAAAGAGAAAACAAATTGTCCTCATGTGCCACCATTCTTTATTATAGCCACACAACTAGAGTTAAATTCTAACATAGCTCCAGAGTTCAACTGCGAATCAAACTTGGGAGGAGATTTACTACTACCCTCCCCACCACACACACATGCACGTCCTAGGTATCTTTTCATAAGGAATCTATGATCCCATTTTTCTCACTTTTTCTGACTTATTAAGATTTAAAACATAACAGCCTAATAATGGTAAGAGTGTGAATTAACAAGCTTTCTTATATAGAGAGAAAGGGTTTGTAAATTTGCATAAACTTTCTGGATAATTTGGTAAAATGCATCAAACAATTTACAAATGTTTATATTCCTTGAATTAGTAATTCCATTTCTAAAAATAAATCCTAAGGATATAATAATGCAAATGTGTAGAGATTTAGCTACAATAATGTTCATCATACTATTAAAATAGCAGAAAATTGGATAAACCTAAATTTCCAAGAGAAAAAGATTAGTTGAATAAATTTTAGTATATCTATGCAATTGAAATTCTTTACAGCTATTAAGACATAGTATGAAGTAATATTTATGATATGGAAGGATTATTATATTTTAAACATAATTCAACAGGTTATAAATAGCATACACAGTACGATTTCTTATATTTGTGTGTGTGTAAGAGGGGGTGAAGAGAGACAAGCTTGAACATATTTATACCAAAATGTTCACAATGATTATTTTCAAGAGAGATATTATAAATGACTTGTATTTTCTAGGCTTTTTTTTCATTCTATTTTTTTTCTAAATATTTCCAGAGAATCTGTATCACTTTTGTGTAAGAAGAAAAAAAAATTAGCTACCCACAGTTTCATTCTGACAGAGAGGTGATCAACCTGTTCTTATTCTGATATTGGATAGGATAAGAGGAGAGCCTTTCTGATACTCATTTCATCCAAGAAGCTTATTTTACAAATGAGGAAATAGAGGTCCACAGAGAGACTCCCAGAGCAAGTCAGAGCATATGGAAGAAATTCATTTCAAAATTTCTTTGATCTAACAAAGTTTCCTCCTCTCAGAGATATCTTCTAAAATAACAAAAGGCCCAATAGAGATAATTTTAGTTTGTGGTTTTCAAAGTATACTTTTAGAACTTGAGGTGATGGGAATATTTCTCAGGAATTAGGAAGAGGGCAGGGGTTAGGTGGAGCCTGGTCCACTTTGATTTCCTACCCTGAGCTGTATCCAAAGCAGTTCTATTTTATATGACTCAGGGTTCTCCAGAGAAATGACCAATAAGGTGTGTGTGTGTGTGTGTGTGTGTGTGTGTGTGTGTGTGTGTGTGTCTTGTTAGACAGAATTGGCTCACGTGATTATGGAGGCTGAGAAGTTCAGGAGAGCTGATGGTATAAACCTAGTCTGCATCTGAAATCTTGAGCAGCAGGATGGCTGATGATGTAAGTTTCAGTCCAAGTCTGAATGCCTGAGAACCAGGAAAGTCAGTGGAATAAATTCTAGTCTGAGTCCAAGTCTGAAGATAGGAGACCACCAGTGTCCCAGCTCAAAGCCAGTCATGCAGAAAAATAATTCTTTCTTCCTCAGCTTTTTATTCTGTTCAGGCCTTCAACAGGCACACCCACATTGGATGAGGTAATCTGCTTTACGTACTCCATGGATTCAAATGTTAATCTCATCCAAAAGCACCTTTTCGGACACACCTGGAAATAATGTTTAACCAACTATCTGGGCACCCTGTGGCCCAGCCAGGTAGACCCTATAAGATTAATTATCACACGTTAGTGTTTTATTGTTTTAATTGTGGAAAACCAGTGTTTTTTTTCTTCCATTAGTTAACGTGGTCTCCAATTTCTCCGTTAGGAAGCTTTAGATTGACAGTACTAGTAAATCTAACTCAAAATGGCTTACAAAATTAGAATTTATTTGCTTTCATAATCATGAAGCCAAGATGTGCTTTAGGCATTGTTCAATCAGGCCTTAAATTTGGTTTCTCTGATCTACTCTTAGCTTTTTTCTTTCTTTCTTTCTTTTTTAAAAATTAAATTGATTCTTCATTTACTGGCTTCTTTCTTGGCCTGCCTCTCCTTATGATCATTTTCTTTTCACCAGGATTCAAGGGTATTCAGGTAAGTTAATTATTTAAACTAGAACTAGACTATGCCTTTGGAGACCTTGATTTGTAGACAACCAAATGAAGGAGAAACAGTTGACCAGAAGTAGTCTTTAGGGTAACTAAACAACAAGTTCCTAATGTCTGTCCTCATTCATACCCAAATATTCCCATCTTCTGGCAGGAGAGAAGCCTCGGCCCCATGGTCCTGTGGTAGGATTCCAAGTCATGTTCTCCAGAGAAACAGCAAATTTGTATACGTGTATGTATCTCTATCTCTGTCTCATATACATATCTATATCTATAAACATATATTCTAGGTCTCAATTTCTTTATTTTTAAAATGGAGATAGCACTCTCTACCACATGAGGTTATTGGGGAGACTGAGTGAGGTAAAATACATAGAGTCTTTCCCTAGTGCCAAGTACATAGTAAGTGCTTATTAAAAGCTAAGAGCAATTAGAAGTCAAGTGTCCTCATCTGCCATCGAGGCCTCTTTTCATTCTTTGGGTATTGTCTTTGGTTGAGGTCATCTATACCTCTCATTATCCTACCCTGGTTCACTGTGGGGTGCAGTCTTATACCACCCCTCAGTGTCTCCTTGGATTTTCTGGCCCTGTCCCTGAGCTGAGACTGGGATTCTGATGACACCAATTGCCCAGCATGGCTTCCATTAACTGTAAGCGTTTGCCCTCTCCTTTTTCAGAAAGACCCTGTGCCCTGGGAAATGAAAGTCAAAACACCAGACTTGTTGCAAAGGGCTTTTTACCCTTTTCACTTAAGAGTCCTCAGAGGTCAAAAGAAATTAGATTTAAATGTTTCCCAGTCAAGTGCAGCCCTCACAGGGCTCTACAATGGACCCATGGTGGGAGCTTTTTACACCTTCCTCAGCCTCTATCCGCAAATTGATCTAATATCGACTTCCCTGGGGTCTGCCTCAAGTCATTGTGGTCAAGAATAACAGAGTGCATCTTCCATTAGTTGTGATTAGTGGTTAAAACTACTTTTTTTTTTCCCTTAGAAGGTGAAGGAAAGAAGTTTCTCCTTGGAGAAGAGAATTGAGTGAAAAATTCAGTCTGCATCTTTTTTTTTTTTTTGATCTGGGTTTTCAAGGCATGATTGACCCCTAAGTCTCAATAAAACCTATAACCGAATGGACAAATATCTAAGAATAAGTTCAGAGAAGGATAGAGGGAAGAAAAGGCTCTGGCCATAAATCATTCATAGAACTCTTAACATGAGCAGAATAGAAACAAGACTGCCACAATCTTAGAATCATGGGCCATCATAGGCACAAGCAAAAGCCTCCTTGCTCCTGGTATTATAGATGGGTAGACTTGGAAAGAAAGGGCCAGCTGGAATTTGCAGCTCTATCCACTCCCAGGTTAGAAATCTTGACACTACACTGTGCTTGCTTCATCACCCCTGAGACTGAACCTGACATGTACCACTTATATTTTATGAAGCTTTTTTTTTTTCTCTTTAACTAGGTCTAGAACATCGATCTCCCTGGGTTATTGGAAGGATTACTGAAAACATGAATAGAAATTTGCCAGGGAGAAGCTGACACCAGCACTTCAGGGTTTGACAGGAGACATGTGTTGAATCTAGATAAATCATGCTTTTCTTTTTTAGTGGTGGTGAAGGGGATCAGCTAATATTTAGGATTATTTATGATACCTCTCCCCTCTATGAAATGCATCTTCATTTTTCTAATTAGATTTTGAAAACTCACAAGTGCTCAGGACATTTATTGGTTGTTTGTTGGATTATTGCCCTTACTTATTCAAGTTCCTACAGCTGACCTTAGATATGTTATGACTTGTTCACTACTGGTTGGTAATATACAGCAAGTATTGGCTGAATCAGAGGACGTAAAGGTATCTTTGACACGGGTTTTCTGCAGTTCTAGTTTCTTCTCCACAACCCTGTAAGATGAGCAGGGCAGATATCATTCTCATGCTTTTTTTAGGAATGAAACTTGAGGTTCAGAAATTTTATTAACTTATTCATGGTCACACAGCCATTTAATGGAAGAGCTAGAAGCTAAGATGTGAGTTTCTGCATACTTGTCTAGGAGGATTTCTACCATAAATGGATCCGGAAGCAGAAGCCTGAGTAAAGCCAGCCCTGGCTGATTATCTGTAGCTCTACTTTGAATGTCATTACCAATGGACAAATCAAGTGAAATATTAACTGTAAGATGTAATGTATTTGTAAATAAGGTTAGTTAGGTTAATGGAGCCTAATGTGGAGATGGTATATTGTAGATTCCAAAATGTTTTCAGATAATTTATCTAACTTGAGAGTAGTTTACTGGTAATATTATTTCCATTTACTCTTAAGAAAAATGAGACTCAGAGTGGTGAAATAACTTTCCAAGAGCACATGGACCAAAAAAGTTGAAATCTATATTTGAATACTGTTCTATCAAGTCTATCATGTTTACCTTAAACTGCATCTAGTAATATGCATGTACATTATTTTTAGTAATAACCATTAGTGAAGTTATTTGTTTAAGAAATATTCATTTAGTCTCTACCATGTGCCAAATCCTGTGCTAGGTGGAATGTGATCAAATCATTAATTAAATAAGCCAATACACTAAACATGTAAATTTTATTGATTAAATAAAAATACATAACTATTGTAATAATGAGATAAATAGTGCTAATTCTCCCATTTTATTGCCTAAGTCTCATGTTTTCTTGTTCTTCAGCAGCATCTATCAATTCCTTGATGGTTTCCTTTCTGCATGTTCTTGAAGCCACTGTTGCTCAATGCAAGGAGAGAGAATCCACTTGGAAATGCATTCAGGTTCTGCTTCCCCTACCTCTGCCTCTAACCTTTCTACTTTTTTGTGTTTTCCCTAGTAGCTGTTTAGCTGTGATGTGTCTGTCCAGTAACTTCATAACAATGACTTGGCTTTGACTTCGCTATCTCCTCAGGATGCTCACTCTTGATCACCCCTCTTGACTCTATGTACTAGTTACTTGGCTCTGTGTCCAAGTTACCCAACCTCTCTAAACTTCAGTTTTCCTCATCTCTACAATGGAGGTAATAATACCTATCTCATTGGATTCTAAGGAGGATTAAATGGGGTGATATATATATAAAGTGCTTAGAATAAGTGTTCAATAAATGCTAGCCATTTCTATTTCTATTTCTATTATAACTTTGTATAAAGATATATCTCTCCTTCATGCCTTCCTGAGTTCTTAGTCCCAGGCTGGGTGCAGCACATACTCCTGTTTATCTGAGAGGGAATCTGCATAGGATCGATGGAGTACCATCAATAGCTACACTTTCCAGAATGGGCTTATGTATTGTAGAATTGCTCATATATTGGTTAAGTGCTGCCTCTTAACCTCTTCTTTTCAAAGCTCACTAGAACAGGCCCTGAATGCTTAGGCTCATGATGCCTAGCCCAGATCTCACCTTCTCCTTCCGCATTAGAGAGGTTTCCCAGGGGCCTATTTGCTCAGCACTTTGTCTCCTGGATCTCTTAGATACAGCCAGCCCCTTTTAAACAAGACATTCTCCACCTTTGTAAGTGGCAGGGTGTGGAGAGTGGACAGCTCTGCTTCCTTATATGGATTGCTTTTTGTAACACACCAGAGTTTATAAGGAAATGCAATTGAAGCTGCTATTATGTTTTAAAAAATCAAGACATTCAGTTATGAAACATAGAACATATAATTAACTTTATTGAGCAGAACAAAGCATTTTATAAAAACTCACTCAGACTGAATTAATATAAGGATATTTAGCATAATGTGTATAGTTTAAATTACCGCCTACTAATCATCAAGCAGTTGAGTGGTAAAGTTGTTAGACTTTCAATTTGCAAACAAGTAGAAGAAGGAAAGGCTTATTTTTACTTTCTGATGATTAGATAGAGCATACATTTGTTCAACTGTGGTGTGGGTTCACATCAGAGAGACAGGATTCTGCTCTGAGTCTTGATGTCTCAGGCTGGTGACATTGTTCTGCACAGCGTGGGTCATGTCTACTTTGTGTATTAGACAGTTTGGCTTCCTATCCCATGTGACCACTGTCTCCTCATTCCTAAGATTACCCTAACCCCACTAGGAACAAAGCTCCCCTTCTGCCCACCCATATCCTGAGACCAGTTCTGATCCCTGATAAAATTTAAAGAACTATTATTTCATGTCTCAGCCTAACTGTTTAGACTGAGCTTCAAGTTACTCTTTCAACCTGCTGATATAGCTCCTTATACTTTCAATCCACCCTTGTGGATTTCCATATATTTATGATTCCAGATGCACCATATATAATTCTTCCTGCTTGATCTCCACTTCTTTCTTTATATAAAAAAGTTTCCAGACCCCCATTTTCTTCAGGAAGACATACAAGAGATAAAAATGTTATACTGTATCCTGTCCTGTTGGAGAGAGCGTAGGAAAGATTTGGAATCAAGTGGGTAGAGTCTCAGCTTGGGCATGACCATCTAAGTGAACTTGAATAAGTATATCAGAATAAGTTAATCAATTAGGAATCTTGGTTATAAGTGACAGACAATACTGCACATCTTGCTTAAGAAACAAAGAGGACAGTTTTCATTACATAACTGGAAAGTGTAAAGGTAGATCTAGTTAGCTTCAGCTGGGTCCATATGATGTCATTAGGATTTGACTTCTCTTTATCTTTTCTTTCCATCATATGTGGTGATGGCTTCATTCTTAAGAAGGCTTGTATCTCATGGATGGCTGAAATTGCTTCTCACCTTGTATCCTCTCAACATAAGTGTCCCATTTGGTCTAAAATTCATTTTTATGTGCCTATCTTTGAATTGTGGTCAGATATTCTCAGTGCACTGAGTGATTTAGGCCAGTTAGGATCATCCCTGGCCCTCAGTGTTCAAATCTATAGGCATTGGATTTTAACAAATATTTTAGATTTATTCAGGAATCTAATGGTTCTACAGAGCTCCTTAGGGAAGGGATATGTTTCTGGCTTTTAGAAAGAGACTGGTCAAGGCTCTCTTTCCTTCACATTGTTTCAATTATCAGATCTTATTTTTGCTGTTCTTTAAAATAATTTTTTGCAAATTTTCAATTATTGTTGGCATATAATACTATATTAGATTCAGGTGTACAACACTGTGATTAGATATTTATATAACTTACGAAGTGATCATCTGGATAAATCTAGTACCTATATGATACCATAAATAATTAATTCAATGTTATTGACTATGATCTTGATACTATTCCTTACATACCCACGATTATTTTTTAACTACCAATTTGTGTTTCTTAATCCCTTCCCATTTTTCACTCACTGCCCAACCCTCCTCCCATCCAGCAACCCTCAAAACGTTCTCTGTATCTATGAGTTTGTTTCTGTTTTGATTGTTTGTTTATTTTGCTCTTTGCATTCCATATGTAAGTGAAACCATCTGGCATTTGTCTTTCTCTGTCTGTCTTACTCCGCTCAGCACAATACCCTCTAGGTCCATCCATGTTTTTGCAGATTGCAAGATTTCATTCTTTTTATAAAACTTTTATGGCTGAGTAATATTCTATTCTGTATATGTACCACCTCTTCTTTATCCATTCATCCATTGATGGACACCCAGGTTGCTTCCACATCTTGGCTATTGTAAATAATACTGCAATAAATATATGGATGCACATGTCTCTTAAAAATAGTATTTTTGGTTTCTTCAGATAAATACCCAGAAGTGGGATTACTGGGTCCTTCTTTGTTTCTTGTTATAGCTTTTGTTTTAAAGTCTGTTTTGTCTGGTATAAGTATTGCTAGCCCCCAATTTTTTCATGTCCATTTTCATGAAATATCTTTTCCCATTCCTTTACTTTTACTGTGTATGTGTGTATCTTTAAAGCTGAAGTAAATCTCTGTAGGCAGCATATATAAGGGTTTTGTTTGCTTATCCATTCAGCAACCCTATCTTTTGATTGGAGCATTTAATCCTTTTTCATTGTTGATATGTAGTTATTGCCATTTTATTATTTATATTTTTGATGATGTTGTTCTTCCTTCTCCTTTTCCTCCTCCTTCCACTCACATATCCTCTTCTTCTCTCTCCCCTTATAATAGTCCTCTAGTGTTGATGAACTCTTTTAGCTTTTTCTTGTCTGGGAATTTCTCTGTCTTTGACTCTAAATGATAGCTTTGCTGGGTAGAGTAATCTTGATTGTAGGTCCTTACGTTCCATCACTTTGAATATTTTGTGTCAATCCTTCTGGCCTGCAAAAATTTTTTTGTTAAATCAGCTAATAGTCTTATAGGAACTCCTTTGAAGACAACTAATTACTTTTTTCTTGCTGCTTTAAAGATTCTCTCTTTGTCTTTATCCTTTGGTATTTTGATTATGTGTCTAGGTAAAGGTCTCAAGATGACCTGTTCTTTATGTCTCCAGCTGTTCTATTCAGCCAGACCTCAGGTAACTCCCAATGATGATTGTTCTGTAGTTTAGTTATAATTTTGACATGGTCATGAGAGGAGTTAAGCACAGCATCTACCTACTATGCCATCTTGACCGGAAGTTCAGTTGTTCTTTATGTTGAAATTTTTAGGGAATGTATCGATTAGCTTTTGCTTCTGAACAAAATATGCCAAAGCATAATAACTTAAAACAACAACTATTTAGGTCATGATTCTAAGGGTCAGCAACTTGGGCTAGGTTCAGTTTAGTGGTACTTCTGCTTGTCTCAGCAGGGCTCACTCATGTTACTGAGAGCAGCTGATTCGTCCAGTTTATGATAGCCTTAACTGGAATGACTAGGGTGATTGGACCTCTCTTTATGTGGCCTGTTTTCCTCCAGGATGTTAGCATGAGCTTATTTATATGGTGATCTTAGAATTCCAAAAAGCAGAAAAATAGGATAAACAAGTCAGTTCCAAGTGTCTACCTGCATCGTATTTGTCAATATCCATTGGTCAAAACAAGTAACGGGGCCAAACTGAGATTTAAGGAGTAGAGACACAGACTCTGCCTCTTGACATGAAAAGTCTCAAAGTCACAATACAAAAGGCATGTACACAGGGATTGATTGGAGGAATTTTGTGCCATTTTTGCAATCTACCAAGGTAAACTTGAACATTTGAAGAAAGGGTGTCTTATTTTTAAAAGTATGAGAACTCTGATTAGTGAGTCTCTAAGAGCCTTTTTGAACTGACTATCTCTAAATTTGATTACACTTATAATTCTTTAATTACTTGTCCAGTTTCTCTAACCTCCTTCTCTGCCTTTCCCAGAATGTTGCAACTTGGGGACCCAAAAAATCAAGGCCAGTTATTCTAATCTAGGTCTGTGACCTAGTTCAGTGTAAGCCTCCAGTTCATGCATACAGTGGGAAACTTGTTAATTTATAACTTGGCCCACTTTAAAATTTTTAATCTTAACTTGAGCCAGATTTTATGTCTTTTTTAAGCTGAGGTCTTTGATGTATAGGCAAGAGCTTCACATCTTAAATAAATAACAGGTCAAATTCATATTTAGAAACATGAACCAGGAGCGGCACAGTTTTCATTACTAAGACTTACTTTATGCTGGATTCTAAATTAGAAGCTCTTCCAAAGAGCCTATAGTTTCATCCTCTTTATGACTTAGAAAAACTACATGTGTGCCCTCAACATTCCTATTCATCTTTTAGCTTGATAATCTATGGCTTAGCAACACTGAAGTGTTTGGAGTTCTCTATATGCTGTATTTTCTTTCTTCTAAACTTTATTTTTTTTTCTATCTTTCGGGAACACCTTCCAAATACTCTACTGTATCCCCTTCACCTGGATAATTCATTCATGTTCTCAAGTCCCTAGCTCATACATTAACTCTTACTGACTTAACACTCTACCAAGACATGGTAAAAGGCCCTTTCTCTGAGTAACCTTGACACCCTATATTTAACAAGCCAAAGAAGTTGTAAATTGCTAAAGTACTGTACCATAATTGACATTTTTTCTTAGCTCTATTCCTCTCTAGTCTGTGAGCTTTGGGATATGGACTCATTCACTGCTATTGTGACAGGGCTGACATACAGCAGGCAGCCAATAGATTTTTTTTGATTGATTTAAATCTCTTAGTTTCAGTCATGAATTTCCTTCATTTTCAGAAGAGAGAACCAATATCTTAGTTAATAATAATAATAATAATAATAATAATAGCTGACATGTATTGAGACCAACATATATTACTAGACATTATACTATATACTTTCCTTGCATTATCTCATTTAATCTGCCTAAAAATTTTATGAGATAACTATTATTATTATCTCTAATTTAGAGGGGAGAAAATTGAATCACAGAGCTATTAAGTTGCTTAAAGACACATAGTTTTATCAGTTAGGATGCTTCTTACTGCAAGTATCAGAAATCCAAAAGTAAAACGATTGAAAATATAAGAATAATTATTTTCTGTACTCCTATTAGATAGTTTCTATTGCTAAGCTCCAAATTCATTCATCTGTTCTTTTGTAGTATTTAATCTGTTATTAATCCCATTCACTATATGTTTTATCCCCCAAACTTTTTTTAATCACCAAAAGTTCCATTTGGTTCTTTTTTATATTTAAAAATTCTCCTCATTATGTTCATGTTTTACTTTACATATTTAAGTATATAAAGAAGATTTATAATAATTTTTAAGGTAATTGTTTACTAATTCAATCTTCTCTTTATTCTTGGTCTGTGTGTCATATTTTTATGTTTCTTTACCTGCATGGTAGTTTTTGACTGCTATGAGGCATTACAATTTATATTTGGGGGTATGAGATTTTTATGTATTTATTGAAAGAATTTTGGAATTTGTTCTGGTAGAAACCATAGTAAATTGTACATCAATTCTATACTTTTGAGGCTTGCTTTTTAGCTTTGTTATTGAAGGTCCAGAATAGTCTTTTAACTCCAGGAAAATATTACCCAATATCTCTGCATTTTGGCTAGAGGGAAACCAAACTCTTTCCAGACCTGTTTAGATTAGGATTTTTTGACCCACTGCCTTCTATTGTTTATTTTTCTCACCTCGGGTAGTTTTCTCCCATGCTTTCATTTATCAGTCAGCACTAAACTTAAGACTTGTGGGGAACTCACTAAAGTTCTCTAGAATTTCCCCCACCCTCTCTGTGTAGCTACCTCTTTCCAGTATTGTGCTCTGAAAATTCTAGACAACTTGGCCTTCCTCAGACTCTAATCTCTACCTCCTCAATTTAGAGAGACTGCTGAGCTTTACATTGGATTCTTCTCTTTGTGTTATGGTGTGGAAACACTTTCAGATACTAAGATGATACATTCACAGAGCTAATCTTTTTTCCTCTTCTCTCGGGTATCACAGTCTTATATTGTCTGTTCGCTAACATTGAAAACCACTATGGCATATATTTTTTAATTTTCTATTTTTTTTTAATAATGAGAGCACAATACTCACAGCTGTCAGTCCTTTACTGAAGGAAGTACAAATCTCCCTGGTCTGAATATTGAAGGATGTTTGAGAATAGCTTGGTAAAGAATGGGAAGAATGGTCCAAACTAGTCGGTATGAGCAACTTCCCAAGATCACACAGTTAGTAGCAGGGCAGTTTAAACCCAATTCCGTCTTAGATAACAAATAGGGCCTATACTATGTGTGAAGAATGACACTATCTCTGACTGTGAGGTGGCCATATCTTAGTGATAAAGACAGAAACAATTATAGTACCTATAATGATGCTTTGATAAAGATTGTACACTTTGAAAGAGAAGGCTCTCTTACTAGGCTCTCAAGTTAATACTCATTGCTTACAAAAATGTAGTGGAAACACAGGTGAGAGTGTTTCCTCTGCCTGGGTTTGAGGTAGATGATGCAGGTAGAGATGTGGTCAGAGTATGTGACTAGGATTCATTATCCAGAGGTCCAAAATGGGTCAGAATTTAGCTCTATACTTTTATAGATTGGTATCTGTGGTTCATATGAGATATTTATAAGACATAATTAAGATTAGGAAACAGTGTTTGGTATAACAGATTTAGAGGAGATGTATAGGTCCCTACAGAGTCTGTGGCCAGAGTCTGTGGTGCTAGCCAAGGTTACGGTTACAACTGTCTGTCCTATTCCTTTGTTTGAAGAGGTCCCCTTGATGGAGGTGAGTAAGCACTGGCTGATGTATCCTCTGTCCAAAGAGGGGTTAGGGCAGTTAGCTGGTGAGGGAACCACAGATCAAGGGAGGCTGGAGGTATCACAGCTCTAGAAG
The DNA here is from genome assembly GCA_004027375.1 of Macroglossus sobrinus. Taxonomy (NCBI): domain Eukaryota; kingdom Metazoa; phylum Chordata; class Mammalia; order Chiroptera; family Pteropodidae; genus Macroglossus; species Macroglossus sobrinus. Next base: position 16,055 of record PVKZ01001405.1, on the reverse strand, counting down.
ATCTTCACTTTACTGTGGGAATCCTATGATTTCTTCTCAGCAATGCTTCTCTTTCTCTCTCTCTCCCTGCCAGAGGATTCCTTGCCTGCTTGTCTGTCATCCTAGCCACCTTGCTCAGCACTGTTAAAGCTTATAGCTTTCTAAGGTGATATTTATACAGTAATTACCTTTCTAGCTTGGTCTGTTACTAGTACATTAACACCAATAATTAAGCCATTGCTTCATCTGCTCACCTGGAGCACTTCTGCCTGCTGAGTCAGCCTTCTGGTTCTTTCCTCATCCTCTTAGTATGATCTCATTGCAGCTTCCAGTTCTCTCTGTTTTCCTGTTGCCCTGAGGGTTTATGTGAAAACATCTCTCTTCTATACTGTCCTGGCTGATGAACATTGAACCTCAGAGGAAAGGGCTGAGGTCCCAGGAGGCTCAGGAGCAGAAATCAAATAATAGAAGAAACTGGGAGAGAGAAGGTTTTGATGAGGCAAGCCAGAGGGTAGGCAAAGAAAGGAGGGCCAGGTATGGTGGGTGAATCATGAGAGATAGCCCAGAGATAGATGAAGGATGGAGATGATGAAGGAGGACCAGGACTGAGATGTGAGATTTTCCTGCTTCTGTTATCTTTACAGATTGTCATGCAAACATAACCAACTACACATCATGTGCCCATTGCCTGTGAATTGTCATTGCTCAGACCCTGCAACCACCCCTCCCAGGCTCATTGATGTCGGCTCCAGTTCTGCTCAGTGTCTCCTATTTTCAGTTCTGTGTCTTTTCCCTCAACATTCAGTGATTAGAATTATATTTCTTTATGATATTTTCTGATTCTCAACATCTGCAATATACCAGGTGAGTGCTCTGTTCTAACTTTAGACTGGATACAAACCTTCCCACTGATCAGTTGGTCAGCTGGTCAGATGCTCTAACTAGACCTATCCAAGTCTTTTTGAATCAAGCCCAGACATCTAATAGTGACAATCATTCAGTATTTTTTTACACTTAGTTATGAGCTTGTACTTGACAGATATAACTAAATCATGGGCCCTGGTTGAAGGAGGTTTGGAAGGATGAAATATGTAGGTTATATCCATCTTTTGAAACTCTGATTCTTGCATGAATCCAGCAGAACCATGGCTAAGCCTGGGCTTTCTAGGATACATCTTCTAGAAAGCCTCTAGAATTTCTGCCTCTGGAGTTAAGGTTCTAAAGAAGTTACTGAGTTCTGAGAACACAACATCTTCATTAATTGTGGTGACACTAACCAGGGCCTGTAGGGGAGATTCTGGTTCATCTGATTAGATATAAACCTGATTCTAATGAGGAGTACACAGGATGACTGAGGATCATGTATGCCTTGGGCAGAAACATAATGTGAAGGAGGTTTACAAATTGGAGCCAGCCTCAAATATTTCTTCCTTTCAACTCTAAGTATTTAGAGGAGGTAGCTTGCTTTAAAATATGTTGACTATATCTTCTAATTAAACATCGAGAACTACTTTTTAATATATATTCAAAATTATAAAATAATTGCTAAATTATGCAGATTTTTATGGTGGGCTTGAAACAAGCCAATTTTTTTTAATTGGCACCTTTTGCTGATTCAAAGATGTTAATCTTAGGGACCCTAATGGGTCTATCAGACTTCTCTAATGTATTCAAATAAAATGAGCAAAATCATTAAATGCCCAAATATTGATTTAAATTGCTCCAAGTGGTAATGAAATTTGGCTCTCCACTTGAGATGGGGCACACTGGCTGTGTACTTTAATTTCAAGGAAACTGCTGAAGTGTGAGAAAGATAGAGATAAGAGAGAGAGCAAGAAGGGGGATGAAGGGAGAGAAGAGAGGGAAGGAGAGAGAAACAGAGAAGAGAAGAGAAGAGAAGAGAAGAGAAGAGAAGAGAAGAGAAGAGAAGAGAAGAGGAGAGAGGGAGAGG